>CM029015.1:74658259-75258258 GCA_016801055.1 Panax notoginseng | reverse complement strand
TATTGTTAAATGGAATTGTTGTACTTGTTGAGCTAGTTATGCTCACTCTTGCTTGAACCATATGAATGCAGCTAAGACCAAACGGACCGAAGGATCCGGCAAGGATAAAGGGAAGGCTAAGGTGAACCTGTAGATTACCTATTTAATAGTATATGTTTGTAATGATAATATTTGATATTATGAGAAGAACAAATGTAACGGTTATAAAGAACCTGGGGAATGTTGATATTGATTTTTAATATATAAGACATATTCGTTCTTTTGAGGCATTTCAATTGAATGTTTGCGTGAACTGTAGCACCGTGGAGCACCATATGTCGAGTTCGAAGATACCCGGATTTGGGGGCATCACACGTTTTCCTTCACGTTTTCCGCTAATGTAGTTAAACAGATGAAAATTACATAACAATACTTTTGGTCATTTTTATTTCGTCCGATTTCTAAGCGTTTTTCGAGAAAAACTTTTATCGACTTACTTAACTTTTCAGGATATATTATCGTCAAATCTTTTGACAGAATGTCATTTCGACATACCAAAATCTCAAAAAGGCTTAGGTTATCCAAACTCTAACCCTTAGGTTTCGTCGGGTGAATAGTGCCTATTTCGTCTTTTTCTCGAAAATATTTTTATTCTCAGGAAAATTTTATTTTCGTCTTAAAAATTCTTACTCGTTCAGTCTAGCTCGTAGCCAGAATCCTCCCGACTTATAATCATCCTAGGTTCTAGAACGATTAATAAACATATAGCACAGAATATTATTAATAAAAATTCATTTTATTAATAACTAATTCTTTAAACTTAAATTCTGGACAATCCGATTTTACTCGGGTTGTCACACTTCCCTCTTTATAAAAATTCCGTCCTCGAAATTTCTTAAAACCACACCCCTTCCCGGGTCCTCACATTCTCCTCTTCTTCACAGAATTTCATCCTCGAAATTTTAGCTTACTCTTCTTCCCAACTTCTCTTCAAAGAAGTTCTTATCTTTCAGACATTCCCTAACCTTCATAACTCATCTACAATCACGAAGTAGAATGAATAACGAGTAACATAAGAATTCCTTTAAAACATTTCATACTTTTGCTGAGGGGTCAAATCGACCATGAACTCTTACTAGGTTTAACAGTATTTTACCGTAAACCCTTCTTCCACGGTCAGTTTACAATCACCAAGAAGGTAAACTACCTCTTCCATACGTAGGCGATCAACCCATCGTATAACCCCATTTCAGGGTATGTTCACCTCAGACCCGCACCAAATAATTTGGCTTGGCATAACTTCTCAAAGAAAGCTCGATTTTTTTATTAACATGATATAACATTTGTCTTAGCCCAATCAAATAGCTTTGACCATACCAATAAATTGGACATCAACTTGAAACATTCGTCTAGTCAAATCAATTGATATCGACTACTTTAAATTCTTTCGCAATACATCAAAACATTTTATGACGTCATGATACTGTATTTTTTACAGTACGTTGAGGACTTCATCAGTTTATGACTTCACAATTATACATCATACCATAGTGGGTTGTTGATCACAAGATCAAAACCAACACTAGGTTTAATTGCATTAATAACTCCATCTTTTTACCATCTTTGCATCAAATGCATGGATGATATAAAATTTATTTTGATATTTCAAATCAACTTTTGTCTAGCCAAAACAATTAGCATAGACATATAAAGAATAGTTCTTTTTAAAATCCATTGGTTCCAAAAGTTGAACCAAGTCTTTCCTTTTTAAAACGCACATATAAGCACGATTTCAATAAACTTCTAAATCTAGCATAGCTAGATAACTTGGAATATCCTATTTCTCCATCTTCCTTCATTATCTTACTTGCGACAATACTTAATCTTCTCTAGCACCTTCAATGCTAAACATACTAAAAATACTTCATTTTCAGTCTAAACATTCATATACCTTAGTATAGTCCATCAACTTACCACACTTTATGTGTTTAGGAACTTTCCACAACCATATGTGTTTAAGAACTTATCTTCGCAATATGTAATCCAAGAACAAATCAAGGACTATCCATATACTTAGGAGTCAGAAACATAGCATATAACTATGAGTCACAAACTTTTCATAAATATGAGTTTCAAGAACTCGCACCTATCTTAACATTCTCTACCTATCATACATATATATGAGAAACGATTCACCTTCTCGTCATATACATATTGATAGCGCGACATACTATTCTAATGATTATCACTATAATAAGCTAAGCAGTTGTTACATCGAAGCACAAACCTCTGCCCATAACACAAAGGTTCATACAACTCAGCTATCACATGAGTCCTCAATCGAAATCTTAGAACTTCTAACTTTCTCTTTACTTAATACGAATTTTCTTTAATTCGTATGTTATCCTTTATAACTCAATCTGAGTTCTTCTTCCCGTACTAATTCATAGTACCATTCATTTATAGCATTAGCTATAAATCATCCATCATTTAACAGAACAACGGTTATTACGATTCAATAGGATCATATGATGATCTTCTTCCTTAATTGTTTAACTCAACATTTTTTTTATCCTTCTCTCTACGATTATAGTCTTAGGTACTCATACCTAATATTTATAACCTATCAGCTTTGATACCATAATGTAATGTCCCGAAATTCGGTCTATTTTCACACTCGGATTCCGTACGTCACGATTCCATCTCCTTCCAAACATACATCATTATATAGCTAGATATAACAACATACATTCTCAAATCCCAGGTTCTAAGACCTTATAATCTCTTTCATTACAAATAATGATAATTACATTATTCTTTATATCTTACAAGAGTGACTTTTATCCGCCACCAAGGATACATATTAGTTCATTAAACTAATCTATAGTTCAATTAAACTATACTACATTACAAGTCTTCGCTTGATCTTTACGCACATTCACATTCTGAATGTCACTTCATCTGGATACCGATCAGCTTGATCTTTACGGGATCCTTAAGTTCTTTCTAACATCGTTCACTAGAAATATTTTTATTTAAAGCAAGTGTGAGCATTCAATTGTCCAGCAAGTCATAGCAGTTGAACAAACAACTTCAAGAATTTAAACATTCTTTTAAGACTTCAATAACCGAACAAAGGTTATGAAGCAGCTTGAATAATAGGAATAAACTATGATTCCTATCATTTTAAAACATTAGTCACATTCACTTTCAAATACTTCCTTTCTTCTACCTTTTCCATACACATCCTGTCTGGCTAGAATCATTAGCACAGACTTAACAATAACGGTTCATGTATAAATAGAACATACTCATATTGAACAGTTCAATCATAGAACCGTTCATCTCATAGAAACACCGAAGTGTTCAAATTGCGGCACAAGGCCTCATACATTCTACTACCTTGTACAAATATCGTACATTTGCACATAGACAAAACTTCTCAAGTTCAACATCTGAGAAGTTTAAGAAACTAGCATTCATTTAAAATATGAACGAAGTTAGGAAACTTGCCTTACGCACAGCTACAGCTTATGCTGAAATGCTCATTCCAATCCCTATATAACACATAAGGAAATAACACATATACCAATTAGTCATATACTTGGCTTACGCATTGGTTTACTTAATTTTACCTCTTAGGGTTCGCGTTCTTGTAATCTAAATTTACGCGACTAACTTTCTTTACCAGTTTACGGCTTCATGACATACGAAGATGTCTTACTCATACGATCATCATCTTTGATGATTCATATTCTTATCTACTTCTTATAACCTTTCTAGGATTCAACACCCATCGCGTCTCTGCTAGTAGTCCATATGGTACTCTGAGTGGTTTCCCATAAACAACCAACAAACAAGTTCCCGTCTCATCTACACTGTCTTTCACAGTGAGTTAGATCGGTCGCCAGTTTCGTATATACCTCTGCTCTCTAAAGGAATTGTTTAGCCCAGCTCCCATATGTCAACCATCAAATATTACGATTGTACTACAACCTAACTTTATCTTAACCTATCCAAACTATTAAACTATAATGTTCGTTAAGTTGCTTCTTCATCCTTATGGCTTTCTGGCAACTAAATGTCATACCTCAGGATTTATTCCTTATCGTCTAAGTCATACAGTCTATTGTATACTCAAAACGATCATTCAACATTAATTATATGCATTCATAGCGTTAAGCATTTTACGGTATCTTACTCATCTCTTACAACGTCCGGCTCATTCGACTCAAAACGTCCTCCCAGTTAATATCATTAACTCGGTTTCTTTACGTTATACATACTTGTCTTCATTATCTTATGGTCAAACCATACACAGCGTGTAGGTTCTACCCATTTAATATTCGCGTACACTCAACCCTTATGTTGGGTGTTTAACGCTTACATTTCTTCTAACATTCTTTATCCGACTCACATTCGGACTTTCATTAATCTCATTACCGTTCGTTACGGCTTTCAGGATAATTCATATCTTACTAACTACCTTTGTCAACGTCTAAGTCATACCACCAATGTATACTTAGAACGTTCGCCCGATGCGAATATGATTCACGTTGCTCATCTCTTAATCTCTCTTTCAACATTTACTCAAGTTTTTAATCGCTTTCAATCGTTATCCATCCCATGAACCCCATTTTCATTATTCTTTCTTAATGTCGAAACCATATTGTTCGTTGTATGCTAAGACAGATCGTTCATCGCAACTGCGTTGCGTTTACAGCATCTATACGCTTTACACTTAACTCTTATTACGACATCATAACACCGAAATGTTATACATCATCCTCGTCACTCAACGTCTAAGGAATTACAATAATAGCAATCCCACACATTCATTTTATCGCGACTACGTTCCCCAGATATCGGTTACGTAATCTAGCGTTTACATTCTTTGTCTTTTAATCTCATTCAATCATTTCGTTCAACCTTTACTAAAGGTTTTAATCACTTGTTTAAGTGTTACATTATGTGAACTACATGTTCTGTATCTTTCATTACACTCCCCCCAGGAATTGAGCACTAAAAAGCTCATTTCTGGGCCTTGCCCTGCACCGGCGCTACGGCGCCGGTTCCCTTCTTCTTCCTCGCATTGCGGCGCCACTCAGTAGTAGCTGATGGCCTGGGCTGGCGCTGCGGCGCCAGGCTTAGAATCTCCAAAAAATTTCTGAGTCTGGAAATTGTTTGAGATGCTTACTTCGAAATCTCATAACTTCTTCGTTATAACTCGGAACGAAGTCGTTCCAAAGCCATTCTCTTCCTAATCTTATGTACTTCAACTTTCCTTGGACAGAAATTTATTCTGAATCCTTTAACATTCCATTCAATTGGTTTAATTTTCATCCTTCGTTCATTTTACGTTATTAACGTTCTTCGTCCGTTCGTCTATAATTCGATCATCCGAACTCGGAACTCGTTCGTTCTTAAGTCCATGACTCACATTTTCTACGTTCTCTTACATTCTTATGAAACCCTACTCATTCAGGTTCATCTATGTGCTTTCTATTTCTCCTTTATCTTTTACGAAACTTTTGCCATAACTTCATTATAGCTAAGCTTAATCCGTTCTTCATGAACGTTTCTATCGTTCCTAACAAAGCAATAAGAAACTAACTTATATGCAATGGTTTTAAACTTTTCTATCAACATTAATTTATACTAAGATGGTTTTAAATTTGTCCATCAACAACGTTCTTCGTGTTCTTCGCGTGTTTTTCGCGTTCTTCGTTCGTCCTTTGTTTTATAATCGATATTTTGATTATGATTTCACTTTTCCTTGAAATTTGATGTTATAAAACATCATTCCTTACTAATATCACTGAATCGTTCATATGATTCATTCGGATCGTTCAAATTCATTACGAATCTTATACTTCCTTAAGAAATTTATAAACTAAATTTCTAATTCTTATTTCTCCGTTTCTTCATGATTTCAACCATATGAAATCATTCTTAACATCTTTTACTTCATATTCTCATTAAGTTATGTCTTAACATAGAAAACTTAAAGAAAATTTATTTAGAAGTTAAGTTTCGGATTACCTTTCTTCTTTAATCTCCCTCCGTTGGACAAAGTGTGCACTCGTGCTAGATTTTCCTCTTCCTTTCTCATCTCATCCAACTTCTCTCTCTCTCTTAAGTGTTGGAGAATTTTTCATTAACCAACAAATGAGCTTAAGCTTCTCTTATACAGAAAACCAAGGCTAGGGGCGTTTTAGTCATTTGGCCAAACCTTCTTACTATTCCCACCTCCTTACTATTCATGAAGCTTCCCTTGGAAGCTTCGTGCTTCTGTCATGCGGAATTTGTCCGACAATTTTAAAAACTGCGATTCTCGAAATCCAAATATTTTTTGATATTTCGCCTTTTCTCTACCGTCTAACTTTTACGCATTCTTCGGATCTCTGAAAAATTGAAAAATATTTTTTGATGTTAAGCATTTTCCTTCATGTTTTTCTTAAACGTAGTTAAACAGATGAAAAGTACTTCACAATACTTTTCGTCGTTTTTATTTTATCCGATTTCTGCGCATTTTTCGAGAAAAAACTTTTATCGGCTTACTTAACTTTTCACGATATATTATCGTCAAATCTTTCGACGGAATGTCATTTCAACATACCAAACTCTCGAAAAGGCTTAGGTTATTGAAACCCTAACCCTTATGTTTCGTCGGGTAAATAGTGTCTATTTCGTCTTTTTCTCGAAAATATTTTTATTACTGAAAATATTTTATTTTTGTCTTGAAAATTCTTACTCGTTCAGTCTAGCTCGTAGCCAGAATCCTCCCGACTTATAATTATCCTAGGTTTTATAACGATTAATAAACACGTAGCACATAATATTATTAATAAAAAATTATTTTATTAATAACTAATTCTTTAAACTTAAATTCTGGATAATCCGATTTTACTCGGGTTGTCACAAATACGGATTGGGAAGCTTGAAAGGAGCGGAATGCTTGGAGACTGAAGAGCCTCGACAGAGTTTATTCTTATCCATTTATTTCCTCTGATTTTGTAATCCATAAATGTTGTCTTTATTGCTACTTATTTTTGTTCAAGAGCTATGAATTAAGTATCAGCTCTAAGGTTATAATGGAACCCTTTGTTATTTAAATTGAATATCTTATCTCTTTGATTGGCACCATATGGTTTGGTTTAATATATTCATGCTAAATGATTGTCGCTAAGACATTAGTGATGATTTTAGTAATCTATATGATATTGAAAGAAGGGTTGTAGATTTACACCTAAATATATTGGCATATGATTATGAGTTGTCGATTTGTTTCGACGGCATAAGTTGTGACAACCCGAATTTTTATAAATTATTAAAATAAGAATTTAATAATTATAACTCTTATTATGAGATGTTTTGAGTTTGAGTATGTATATATACGTGCTATATATTTTAAAATATGTGATCGGGTATGAAGAGAAATATATATTCATATATCGGGAAAGTGAGATTTAATAGTTAACTATTGAAGAAATTAAATGAATTTTGTAATTAAGTTTAAATATTTATTGAATTAAATAAATATTTTTAAATAATTTATTTATTGAGAAAATTAAATAATTTATGAAATTGTGGTGAATTAATATAGTAACTGTATTGATTAGTGATAAGTAAATTGAGTAATGATAATTTTATCTGGAGGATTTAATTTTAAGGAAATAATTAAATTAAATCAATTGCTTAACATTTAAGAAAATAATTAAATTAAATAAATTGTTTAATTTAAGGAAAATAAATAAATTAAATAAAGTGATGTTTCTAATTTATTAGATTAGATGTATAATTATTTATTATAAGTACAATTATAATAAGATTATTATTATTATTATAAGTTATTTAAAATAACTAAAGTGTGACAAGTGGAAACTATATAATATAAGATTATTAAAATAATCTACTATGGGGGAATTGGTGTATGGCCAAACAAGGCCTTGTGGCCTTTGGTCTAATTTAACTGACGCAAACCTTTGGGTTGTGACCTGACGTACGTGGGGGTGAGGGAGGCCAGTTTATTTTCTACACATTCTATTTCTTTGCATAAGGCTTGATAACATAGAAATACAGAGAAGAAGGAAACACGAGTATTGAGAGTGAGAAATTGAGAGAGAATAATCTCTATGATTTGGCCAAGAGGAATGAGAGATTCACCATCTTGTGCTAGCATATGATCAAGAGGATTAAAGGTATAATTTATTTTTTAATTTTCTTTGCAATACCTATTTTCTATTAATTGGAAGTTTCGTTGGATTGGGTTAAGATGTTGGTTTTATGTGTGTATACTCTTGTTAAACTTGTTAGTTATCATCTATAATCCTATGTTGATGATCAAATTCATGTAAATTAGGATTGTAGGAGGAAATTGAGATAACAGTGTTTATGTTCATATGATATGGCTTAGAAAGTACAAAATTTCATGGTCAATACTTGTTGTAATCTGCGAATTGAAGTTGGATTGTGATAATATGTTAAGAAACGAAAGCGGCGTAGTTTAAATCATATCAATTTATTAAGAAACGAGTTAGTGGCGATCAAATTTGTTAAAAGTATAAAAATAAGAAAAATTTGGAAAAAAATATAGTTTTGATTCTTCAAAATGAGGTTTATATAATGTTTTTGTATATAGAATGGTGTTTAGCATGTATAACTATAATATGGCAAAGTGTTAGATGTTGAATTTGGGAGAAATTCTGTAGAATTGAGATTTTTTTGGCATATAACAGAGTATTAGTTCGCGTCTATAAAAAAACTAGAAGTAAGGCATCACGCGAGCGCGTAGCTTATGGGCACGGAGCTTATGGGCGCGGTTACCCAGTATATTACTCGCGCGGCCGCGCGAGTAGCCAGTCACAGACAGTAAAGTCTGCTTAATTGCAGGTCATGCGTAACGGACTTAGGTTAGTTTAGCATGCATGTTAAGGATATTAAAACATAAAGTGAACTATAATAACAAATTGTAGTATGATATAATATCAAAATATGGAGATTTTAGTTGTCACTTGAGTAAGTTATGTAACGAAACCAAATGTGATGTTTTCAAAAGTTAAAGATAAATGATAAGGTTTGTGTTGGGTTATAGAAAGATATAAGTTGAAAGAACGATTTGAATGATAACTTGATTAGTTAATCTAATATATGTTTAAAAGGATGTAAATACATGGTGGAAGACTTAATTGTCAATTATAAGAGAAGTGTAACGAGATATAAGGTGGAGGTTATACAACCTAGTCGTTGTTAACAAGTGTAATACATCTAATATGGGGTAATGGAATCTATAACGACTTTAATGAACGTTAAATGTCGGTTTCGAAAGAAGTTTAAGACTAAGAGTCATTGTGATTTCATTATATGTGTAACTAATGCATGAGAATATGAACCTTTGAACTGTTGTAGGATGTACGCAAAGCATTTAAGCTGTTTTTCGATAATTGATAATCTACGAGTCAGGCAAGTCTTTCAGTTCCTATTTGCTATGTGAACCTAATGATTAACTGATTTAAATCTTTATTGCAAATAACATGATGTGTTATATTTATGTTGCATGTATGAAATGTTAAAGTCAACTTATGACTACGTTGATTGAGTAAAGCATGCTGATTGAGTAAGGAACTCAATCTTTATACTTGTTATATGAACTGTAACTTGTATGTTATGATAGTCCAATATTTATGAGATATATATTGAGCATGTTATTATATGCTACGTGATGCATGAAAACTATTAGATTTTGATGGGCTGTCGAGTTCAACCTTGCAAATAACCATTTTTACAGGTTAAGGATTGAAGATAACACTATGTGCTACTTGAAAGAAGTGGATCAGAAATAATATACGAAGATTTATATTTTAGCTAAAGTTGCTATGTCATTAGACCATGATTAAGACTTATGAGACGTATTAAATGTTTTATGTATGTATATTTTATGTTGAGCTGTAAAGTTAAAGTTTGAACCGTCCGATACATAAAGGATATCGATTTGATATGTAAGTATATATATATTAACTCTGATGAAGCGAATCATAAGTTAAACTTGATTCAGAGATATGTGAATGATAAAGGTTTTGATTCAGAGAATTAAAGTAAGATGAAAGAAAAGGTTAAATTATTCCGCATTTTATAAAGTTTAACATCGAATAATGATGAAAAATCAGAAGGTAGAGATGTTATTAACGACCGAAGTTGAGAATTAAATTGTATAAATTTTGGGACGTTACATAAGTTGTGTGTAGAATAGACATATCTGTGCACCACGTGTGACTTAAATGAGAACTTATGTGACACCCCCAAATCTAGGTACTTCATTTCCACAAGATTTGGTGCTCACTATCCATACATCCATACTCTATCTACCCAAATAAAATAATATTTAAACCATAATCCCCGCTTTAAATAGGGTTACAACATTAATTCAAAAACATCCCAGGTTATCTAACCTTTAAACATCATTCAATTACGGAATTTAATTATTACATTACATCATTACTGAAAAGTCTATGACCATAACAGTAAACAAAAGTACAAATCAGCATCACTTGTACATCTTTCCTTTTTCTTTGCTAGTTGAAGGCTCATCTGCCTTCTCAACTTTAAGTGCAATGAGTGTATAAATATGCAAGAGTGAGCAAAATAATTGCTCACTGAATATAACAATGAATCAACAGAAAAAATAATAATAATAATTGCCAACGAATAGGCTCATCAAGTCTGAATAATACTCCAACAATGATAATCAAAACTGAAATCCAAAATATGGAATATATATAACTGAGGGTCATAAGACCATGAACTATGTCCACAGTTGTGAGTAATCTTTCAACTCCAACTTTAACAGTCATAAGACTATAAGGACTCCTCGTACTTGGGGGGATCAGCCCTTCGTACAATGTATTGTACACAAACATTTTAATGCTACGCGTAAATTATCCCCTAATAATAATAGGGTTGTTCATCCCAGTATTTAGAGTACAAGTCCGCACCAAAGAAAGTTTGGTTTGGATAAGCTTTCAAGGGAAATTGAAGTTTAACGAACATCAACTAGAGGACTAGTTGAATCAATAGTGTTTGATAATCACAACAGATGTTTAATAACAACATAACATAAAACAATTGAGAATCATAAATGAATTGATTATACATATTAAACTCATGCTTGAATTAACTATAGAGCATAAGTATTCAACAAAATGAATAAAATGATAACCCTTTGCTTGAACAATAAATAAGCTAAGGTTAGAGTCTTATAACATTAGAAATGAAATTATTGAGCGTACATTAAATGATAGCATGCTGGAAACTAAAAACTTGCCCAACATGGTATTAACTCATGTAAAGAATTAAAACAGTTCAATAATAGAGACGAGAGTTCAAAAACTACGTTCATTATACAATAATAGAACTTAAGAAACTTGCTTAACTATAAACAAGTTAAAATGAATCAATCAAACGAGAATTTCAAATAACACTAGAGTTAAAGTTTGCTCGAATGAATTTCAGGAACAATTGACTTATTCAATAACAGTTAAGATAAAAAGCTTGCTCAATCAAAAGAATAAAGTTACACAATGTAATAATAGAACTAACTCAACGAAAGTGTAGAGTTAGAAAACTTTCTCAATGTGAAAAGATAGGATTTAGAAACTTGCCTTGAGCGTAAGCTATAAAATTAAACTCACGATCACCTACACATAATTTTAGAACCACAATACCTATTAGATATGCTAACATACAATAACATGTTTATTACCATTTACATTACAGAAACTCTAAGTGTTTTACTTCGCAACACTTGCTTAACATTCATTGTGTACACTAAGTTATCACATAATGCGTTCAAAATTTACTAATCATTTTTACCACTTTGAATTCACTAACCCCATAACACAACTCTGTTTTAGCCTTGTTGTTACATGTTGAACACATTACCATAATCTTTAGTTAAGCTACAAGAACGACCAAAGTCTGCAGAAATAACAGACTTCAGTGTCTGGAAATGGGCACTCGCGCGGCCGCGCGAGTTTTGTATGGGGATGTCGCGCACCCGCGCGACTTGCAAAACCCAATTTTGCAGAACAGAGCCACGACACTTTTCTTAAGCCAACTAACCCGAACTTCACCCATCAAACAGTAAAATTAACACATACAAATGATACAATACCATTACAACATGTTTCCTCACTTCTATATCAATATAGAACAACTTAACAGTAATTACACCACTGTAATTTCTCAAATTTCATATTTTTCACATAAAACTCAATTTTCTTGACATTCATCCTAAAATTATCACTGTGAATTCATTATTTGGCCAAAACACTCCATTCAAATTACGTTATACTCCTATCTCATTGAACTAACATATACCAACTTCAATTTATAATTTCACACACTAATTGGCCACTAAAACTGATACTTACATGAGCCATATGAAAACATATATATATTGACATTATTTCTTCCTACTGTCAAATGAATTTAGCATGCAATTGTTGTTTAAACATAATCTCTATCATCATAAACATGTATAACCACAAGTAATCCATTGTAAATCAACAATTCAATAAATTTGCAATTCACAGAGTCTAAAATAGTTGTCGTAGAACATTTATATGTATATATAATATAGAATTAACATACCTTCAAATTGCTTATAGATAATCGTTGCTAAACACTAGAATTGTTGTGAAATTTCTTAATTTCTCTCTCAATTCTCTCAACTTTCACTGAAAATTTTTTCTTTCTTCTCTCGGTATTAGACTAGGTACTAACAATAGTAAGCCTAAACTAACTGATAATAGTTTGCGTCAAAAATAAAACTGCTATGGCAATAATAAGCCTACTTATTATATCAGTTACAAAACTAACGTATAATATATAAATATATTATATTTATTATTTTATTTATTTTATTTTAAATTTCAAAAATTAGAATTACCAAAAGCCATAAGGCTTGTTTGGCAAAACCATTTAATTTTAAAGAATTAAAGTACTTAAGCCTTGTTTGACAAAAACTAATTTAAATCCTTTTTACTTATTTTAATAAACACTTTAGTTTATAAACATATTATTTTCATATCCCACAATAACTCATTAAATTAATCACATACTATATTTTAATTAAATATAGCCCTTTTAGCAAATATTACCAAATTATAATTTTCATTATAACTTTATTTAATAATTTAACATATCATCTAAATTATTAAATCAACACAACAACATAACACCTCACGTAATAATACAACCTCTAAATTATAAATTAATTTAATTTAGAAAATTCTCTAATACATTAAAGTTCATCAACTATCACATCAATAAAATATTTATTTAACAATAAACACATTAAATAATATTTATATAACTCAATAAATATTTAAATTACAAATTAAAATTTCGGATCGTTACAACTTATGCTTAAATCCGTGTTATGGTTAATTCGCATAGACATGTAGGATTATCACCTAGCTTGGATGTTCTTTTCTATTCTATTCCCTATCGGGTGGATCTAGAGATGATATGCTTATACATACCTCGACAGAGGTGTATGAGCACTTGTGTGTTCTCGGTCGACAAACTGTCGTGACCATTAAGACCAAAGAGAGAAGGGTAAGAAGTTTGATCAAGCATAGCACGCCAGGTGTTCGACAGAATGCATGTGTGGGGTGAAGTTATGACCTTAGCTTGTAGCACCTTCGAAACCATTTGTTATCCATTTACTTGCTTTGCTAATTAGTTATATCTAGATTAATCACACTTCCATTAGTCTGTTGTTCGAATAGGACTTAAGCGATATAAAGTCGGTATTTGATAAATATTAGTGATAGTTCCTCGTGGGTACGACACTTTCCTTATCACTGTATTACTTGTTAGACCGTGTATACTTGTGCGTGTTTAGTGATCGATTTTCCGACTAACATAATTCTAGGCTACATTTATTTCCTGGCAAATTGTGTTCTAGATGTGATGGACCTTTTGTAGTGAAGGTAGTTTACTCTCATGGGACAGTCGATATTGAAAATCCAAAGAGTGAAGAAATTTTCAAAGTGAATGGTCAACGACTCACACCCTGTTTAGAAATGCCGACGGAACCAGAGAAGGTGGTATACCCTATTGACCCACTTGATTCAAAATGACTGGCACTGCATTTGTATTTGTAAGTTTGTACGTATATTTTTCTTTTGTACAATATTGTCATCCGGTTTCTGCCCCTTCATATCGTTGTTCTCTATTTTTCATTTGCACATTGAGGACAATGCATGATTTAGGTATGGGGGGAATTTATTTATATTATTATATTTGATTTTTTTTTCCTTTTAGGAAAATATAGTAAAAACACATAAAATTAAAAAAAAATTGTTTGACTTTCTATAGATTGAATTAATTCTAACAAGTGTTTGTAGAGCAAAACTCATGAGTGATTAAAAGATTTAGAACTCATAAATATTTGATAAGGTACAAAATCTTAGTTCGAAACACCATCTGGAATAAATTTGATTTCATAAGTATTTTTACACTACACATTTGCACTAACTCTTAGTTGTGAATATAAACTATAATTCGAGCAATTTCAAAAGAAATTGAAAAAAAAAAGTTGAAAAAAATAACTGCTTCAATGTCCATTGAACGAAATAACTTGGTATTCAAGCCTCAGGAAGCATCGATATTCACGATAAAAAGTGTGATGGATAAAAGCAACTTCACTAGTCTAATTTTGTGGCCTTTGTTACTCGAGTTAGCAAGCCCTTAGGGGTGTCTCTACATCTAGTTCTCTAAAACCAACTGGTTTGAGAGTCATTAGTCCAACACTTTACATGGGTAACTCTTAAAAGCCTAAGAAAACGAGACATTGCACAAGTCAAGAAAAAAAAGAAAAAGAAAACTGATTTTGTTTGATTTTCACGGTAAAAATCCTTACTAAGAGTTACATCATATGCACATGCATGCAGTACATGGAATTAATTTTTTGAATGATGGTGTCTAAAATAAAGATCCGAGTATTTTTGATAAAGTGAAAGTGTGATTTTGAATTTAATCTTGCTTATGTATACTGTCCATGGATATTTAGAAGTTATCTTTCAATTTCATAACTTGTTGAACTCAAAAATATGGGTATATTCACTGCAAACCCTCACGAGACACAACTCGTCCACTTAGGGTAACCTTTGGGTTTAAAGGCTTGTTGCACATGCTAAGTGCAATCGTGTTTCCTACGAAAATGGGGTAGTATAGTATTTTAGTTTTATTTTCTTTTCTTTTTATTTTACTCGAGGACGAGCAAAAGATAAGTATAGGGGTATTTGATATACACATTTTTTATACATTTTATTATTTTCATATTTATTATTTTATATGCTTATTTTATTTAACTAATACATTTTATTTTGTTTTGTAGGAGATAACATTTATTTTTCTTGGGGAACAAATAAAGGATTTATATCTAACCTTTAAAGATGAAAAATGACTCTTAGAAGATTACCATATAGAGATGGAAGTCAAGAAAGAAAGAAGAGAAAAAAAAGGGAACAAAACTGTCCAAGTTCAATGAACCTAAATTAGGGCACAAGTGTATTCTCCCTATAAATAGGCCTCTTATTTTAGAAAGAAGGACATCACTTGTTATTTTTTTTCCTTAGTTTTTCGCTAGTGTAGAAGGGAATAAGATATTTAGAGCTTTTGTCTTATCTCTTGTTCCAATCATATGTGTTACTACTGTCAAGGAGTATTTGTAACTTTCTTTTATTGATATAATAGAAATTCTCTTTTTAATTATTGTTCTTATTTCATGCAAATAATAGTACTAATATTATTTGTTTTTGTTTTTAATTTTATGGCTAGCTAAATTTCTAATACCTAGGACGTTGATGAAATCAGGTATTTCATAATAATATTCTCTTTTCGTTCCGAAATTAATGCCTAATTATTTTTGCCTTCATGTTTTCCTTCGCATAAATTGCATATGATTCTTATATTGATTACGAGGTTTTGATAAGTTATAATTTATCTGTGAATTTTTCATAACTTATGCTTGCAATATTAATTATATGAATCATTATTTTTAAAGGGAATGAAAAATAATTTGGGAATTAATTTAGAAAATAAGAAATTATTTATTATGTGAATATTTGGTGGATTATGATTCTTAGGTATCTTTTCTCATTAATAGTTTTCATTATTAATTAATAGTTTGCATAATTTAGTTAATAAATCTTCTCTACCATTTTTGTTTCTAATTTGCCTAAAATATTAATTAAGGATATATTACGTCTATAACATTATTCCAATTAAAAATGAACATTAAGTAGCTTCCATGCTTATTAAATTGTATGGTTTCCTTTTATATGGATGAATTTATTAGGCCCACTTCATATGTTCCATTTGATAAGTTATATTCACATGATATGCTGCCCAATAACGTTAATCCTTCTGGCATGAGCTGATCCCTTGGTCCAATAATTGCCGAATTGGGTAAGCCTAATTGGTCTCGAATTGAGCTCCCTGATCAGGATTGTATCACCATGCCATATTGTTAGAATCGTAGTTAAGTAGCGTCAAGATTATTGTAGAAGACGTGACACATGTAATCTCTGTCCTTAAGGTCTTTATCGCGGTTTGCTATGGGTTGCAGACGATATGCCTCCAGGATAAATGTCAAGTCTTAGTGAATAATCCGTGATAGCAATTCACAGAAAATTCCAATTGAACACTACTTTGTAGTAGTTATTTGTTTGTAAGAAGAATTAAAGAAGATCAAAAAGAGAGAAAAAACATGTGCACAAACTTACTTGTAACTTATATGTTTTTTTTATATGCTTATATCTTATCTTATGTATATATATCAACATATATATATATATATATATATATATATATATATATAAGTTACATAAAATATTATTTAATTCTATATTTAACCATACTTAGTAATACTAAATATGTAAGTTACATATATGTAACCATACTTAGTAATACTTAGTAATAATTAGGAGTTCAATATAATTTGAATAGTCTCATTATTTTCTTTTTGTTCCAAAAAATAAAATAAAATAGACTTCTATTAAATGGAACTAAGGAAAAATAGTTTTTATCAAATAATTTTGCACCTTATTAAATGTCTCACTATAGACACTAATCAAATGATTTCTACACAAATCAAATAAAATTCTCTTTTATTCTCCACGTAGAGGACATTAATTTACACCTTTTATACTTACTTAAATTATGCCCACAGATGAGTTTTATCAAACTCAAATATGACATTTTATAAGTCACAAAAGTATAAAATAAGGTGCAATATATAATCCCCCACTTGTTTGGAAAAACTATTTTTCATCCAAACAATTTCCTATCACACAATTGTAAGGCATGTGTGCATAAAAGAGGGTGTGACGAACATTAAACCTTCCCTTAGTGTAAACAACTCAAAGTCACATCGAAGTTGAAGGTGTCCGTAGATTGAACCTCTACTTCTATATGATATGACCGGAATTGTCACACACACAATCCTCCTACCACGGTGAGTAATCTCAATTGTCATGCGCTAATATGGCCATGCGCAATACCTTGTTTCATGAACATCTAAGAGAGTAAACCACAACCCTCTATAAGAAGCGGCTCCACTTCTAGTTCATATAGGCAAAGTGTTTCACGTGTGTTTCTGTTGCTAAGAACACAACAACTTTGTTACGAGTATAACTCAGCCTCGGTCGTACAATAGACGTTACTATCTTAAACTGCATATGGAACCACATCGATAGTAACACAGTCAGCAACTATGACTTGTTTTTCCTATTGAACCTATAAACTAGGGGTAACCTAGGAATAGGTTGGGTTCCCATCACCCCTAACTCAAAGTAGTTTAAGTTCCATATCACAAGCAGTTATACTAAGATCTCGTCAAAGTCTTAGTAAAAAGATAAGTCAAGTTGTCACTTGACTTTCTCGTAGATAAATATTATAGTTCCTTCTTGTATCAATTATCTAACAAAAATTATGTTTATGACCAACATGTCAAGACTTACCATTAAAGGTAATCTCCCATGCTCTATACAAAACAATTTCATTATCACATCATAATGAACTAAGCAATGGAAGTGGCCACAATTTGATGTTTTAACAACAAATTTTGATTCCATTTACTTTCACCATCATATAAAGCAATAGTATTACTTGATACTCCAAGTATATTATTCTCTCACTAAAGGTAATAATATATCCACCTATTTGTAAACATATAATTATATATTCACCTACTTGTGAATATTTTCTAACTTATTCAAGATCACAACCAGCTATGAATTCAAGATTAATAATTTGCACTACATAAAAAATTTCTATAACGCCCGAGAAAATTGAATTTTTATGTGAATTAAATTTTTATTTGATTATTTGAATTAAATGAATTTAATTGTTTATTTATGTGAGTAAGTTGTTTAAAGGTCGTTCTATGACCTAGAATGTGCGGATATGGTTAGTATTTTGGCTATGTGCCAAGATTAATTGTTATGAATTTTCAAGATGAAAATGGAAGTTTTCCGAGAAGTTTCCATAAAAACACTATTCATCCGTTTCTGCTCGGAAATTAAGTTTAAATTTCTGAGAAACATGTAATGATAGAATGTTAAGATGTAATGGAATATCTAATAATATTTCAGTTAAGGCAAACAAAGTTTTCAGCTGCAGACTTAAAACCTAAGGGTTAGGAAAAGTGAGTTCCGAGAATTTAATGGCTACATATAATGATTAGGGTTATTATACGTGAAGAATACGAGTATGATACTAGTTATTATACGAGTATAGTACGAAGATTATTACGACGTATCATACGAATATCATACAAACTATATGCGAAGAGAATACGAGAATTGAACGAGTAGAATACAAATAGTCCTTAATGGACTTTGGTAATTGGACTTTGTCATTTTCAATTGGACTTGGATTATGACAAGCCCAATAAGATATTATGTCAAACCCAAAGTTATGTTAAGACAAGCCCAAGATAGGCCCAATAAGAATTAATGCTAAGGCCCAAACTAAGAAAACAAACTGCGGATCAAACCGATGGGTCAGCGGATGGGTAAAACCCATGGGGCAACCCATGGGGAAACTCATGGACAATGTGGGCCGATCACTTGGTGGCCAAGTAAAGTGCATTTACTTGGTGGCTAAGTAAAGGAATAGTAAGGAGGTGAATAGTAAGTAGGTTAGCTTAATGACCATTTTGCCCTCCATTTTTCCTATATAAGAGAAGCTAGGTTGGTTCATTTTATTATTTTACCAACTCTAGAAATTTATTGAGAGAGAAAGAGAAGTTCTATAACTAGTAATCAAGAGCAAGCAAAGCAAAACATACAAGTTTTATTCAAGAACGCGAAGAACGTTAAGGTAATATACGTAAACCTAATTCTTCGATCCTTTTCTATTTCTTTTTCTTAGAGAAGTATGAATTGGTGGAGCATGTCTCTTCCGGAGTAATAAGGATGGCTAATAGTGGATTTAAACATTATAAGCCATGTATGATTAAGAATCATAAGCGTGTAAGTAATTTCACGCGAAGAAAACTGATAAGCGTTTATTTAGTTGTTGATGGACAAATTGAAAACCATCATAGGTTATGTTCATCTTGTTTGGTTAGGATGTAGATGATGAATCAATGGAGTTGTTCCATTTGATTTGGCGTATAAAACTCGAGTAACGAAGTTATGGCTAAATTTACGAGATTAGGCGTTAAACGTTAAAATCGTAGAACTTCCGAAATTGTAGTCGAAAGTTGTCGCGTAACTCGGAAACCTTGGTTTTCGATGACATATCGTAGAATAATGTATTTAGGAGTTGTAGACTTAAGAATCGTTGAAATCCGACTTAAAACGAAGAAAACATGTGATGAACGCTCACGAGCGTTAAACGAACGCGTAATAGAAAGTTAATTAGTAAATTCATTGTTAACGGATTTAAAAATTACTTTTGTCTGGATGAAATCGAAGTACATGAGATATGTAAGATAGCGGCTTTTGAACGAGCCAATTCCGACTTATAACGACCAAGTTACGAGTTCGGAAAGAATCAAATTGGAAAATTTAGAAATTTTCTTAAGGACTAAGGGTCGGCGCCGCAGCGCCGCCCAAGCACAGAACACCCGCACCGCAACGCCGGGGCGAGAGGAGTGGCCACTGCAGAGTCGCGCCACAGCGCCACTAGTAAGCAAGAGTCTCACGCTGCAACGTCGAGACGAGGGATCGAGTACTGCAAAGTGGCGTCGCATCGCCACTGTTGTACGAGAAGTTGGCGCCGCAGCGCCGAGTGAGGAGAAATGTTTGACAAGCTAGTTTTGAACCCAATTGTTTGTAGGACAATTATGGGGCACTTATATACTTAATGAACATGATAAGACCATACGTAAATCGCATATACAGTGATGACTTTAGGAATTTAATGTTGTTTAATGGGTAATTGAACGAAGAACGTAAAGTGTAAGAAGTTAAACCGTAATCAATTACGATGATACTTAAACAATGATTTTTGAGTATGGGTTTAGTGACGTAAGAAACGTTAATAAGCCATAAGGAAGGATAATTAACTCGAAAAGAGTTGTATTAATGAAATAAATTCAGTTAAGTTATAGAAGATAAAGAAGTTGGTAAAAACAATGTGATTAAATTATTTGGTAGCTAATTTCAGTGTGTTATGTGAATATATCATGTAGAGACTGTAAAGACCGAAAACTGTTGAATATTTATGTGAAGACGCTTGAAGGCAAGTTTTCTTAACGCTTGTCTAACCTTCGTGTTAGCCAAGTTCTCTGTGATTCATGTTATGAGATGCATGAATTGTTTTACGAAAGGGTAATGTCAGTTTTAACTCGGCTAAAATAATCTTAAGAGCTTGATTGATTTGTTTACAAGTCTTTCGATATAGTATTGATAACGCTATCATATGCCAATTGTTTGGTACGGATTCAAAGGTAAGCCTAAGTATGAATAAACAAATGTATTTTACATCGATTATTTGATGGGCACGCGAGGTTGCCAAAACTTAAACGTAAATACATTTAATGGATGAATGTTGATTAACATAGAGTACTATAGACTGATCACCTAGATGTGCTCGTAAGATATATCGGACTTACGGACTTAGTGCCGGATTGTCCTTTTTATAAATGAAAATCAAAGAGAATGTTTATGGTCTTTTGACTGACTCAGAATTTCTAAGTCACTATATGTACTTCGAAATTGTTTTATGAGATGAGAAGTGCTATTCAATGTTTCATAGTACTTCGTAACTACTTATTCAGTTATTGAAGAAAAATCATATGATTCTCGACGTGGTATTTATATAATATGTTGCTAGACTTGCTGAGCTAGTTATGCTCACTTCTTGCTTGAATTATATGATTGCAGCTAAGGTCGAGTGAACCGAGAGTTCTAGTAAAGATAAAGGCAAGGCGAAGATGAATAATTAGTTTATCCTGTAATAGACTAGTATGTTTGTATGAATTATATTATGGTAAGCAAAGAATGTATTGGTTAACAGAACCTGAGAAAGGATTTACTATTATTGTAATAAGAATGTAGTTAATACACTCACTTTGTTGTTGTTTTAATGGAATGAATGTATAGTTAGTAGTACCGTGTAGCACCATCTGTCAGGTTGAAAAATACCCAGATTTGGAGGCGTCACAATTTCACTAACACAATATTGTTAAATGGGAGGCTTTAGACTAGGCTACAATCAATGTTTTAACAAACACCCTAATCCATTAAACTTCCCTCATAAAATAATAACATTAGATCCATATTGTAAAATGGGAAATAATCATTTATTTCTTACTCATCTATGAAACAATACCCAAGATTGAGTGAAAATTCACCTACTTGAAAATTTATAATTTTTCTCACTAAAATATAAGTGACACTTATGTGATCTATTAATACATTGAGAGATATAACAAAAACCAATGTAAATCATTAGTATACTAAATTTAAAACTATATGTAATATCTGATCTCGTGCATTGCATATCAAACACAAGGCTCCCACTAGCGAATGTGTACTTCACCTTTACAATAGCTATATCATAATTAACTTTCAGTGTACCACTACTATTAAAGAATTATTAAATTCTTCAATCTCAAGGTATATCAAACTTAGTTTAGTATAGCCTCTCAATACAATTTAATTGGTTTAGTTGGAATCCTCACTATGTTTTCACATGATAATAAGATAACATCCATTTTACAAGTCTTTCAACATAAAGACAAAAATAGATATTTCTTAAACTAGTTTACATTAACAATACTATGTAAAATGATCAACATATCATTAATATACACAAAAACTATCACATTATAGTTTATACAATTATATTGTTAGTGTAAACATATAAATAATTCTATATCCGATAGAATCTCAAGGTTAATATGCACATATTATCACCTAATATGTATCCACTTGAATATTTATAACTTAGTTTCAATCTCACTATTGAACTAAATCACAATAAATATTTTGGATCATATTTAGGCTAATAAAAGAGGTATTTTATTTACCAAATTATTATATTGATTTCCTTTACCAAATTAATATTGCTCTTTCTAGGTTCAGTTTATAACATTGTTGAACCTTAGATAATTAATTAAGTGAAATAAGTTCACACTTCAATATTATTCAAAAGTTTGTGTTTCAAATACTTTCATTTCATAAGACTACACAATCAAATTGAATTTCGTAACATGAAATACATAAGCCTTACTATTTCTTACATAAATAAAATTATGCTCCAAATAGTTCAAAAGCCAAATTTAGTCTATAAATAAAAAATCTTAAAGAATCACCCCCACGCTTTTAAATAATTAAAATCTCATTGAATAATTTCACTTCACAATATTATGCATCTACTTAAAATAAATTTTAGATTAATTAAAATTTTATTTGACAATGTTCCCATAAATATTACTTCCACATAAGAATATTAAGAAACACTTTTCAGAACAAAAAATAAGTTCTTGTATATTTTATGTAATAGTCATTCATATAAAGATTGCTTCAACATAAGAATCTTTTAGAACACCCCCACATAAGAAAACAAGTTCTTATTTTCTGAATTACATAAAATCTCAAATCTAAAAAATGATTTAATATAAGCACTTAAAATTATACATGTACAATTTTCAAGTATACCAACACGTAACACTTGACTCTATGTAAATGGTATAAAATTTATTATATACAAATTATAGCATAACTCATCACATTGCACAAATTTATTTGTATATAAATAATAAAATATAAAAATTTATATTTACTTTCTAAGAAATTAATTTATCACAAACAAAATTAATTTATGTAGAAAACAAATAAAATTTACACACATGATGAATTAGTATATCCTCAAGTATTTTCTTGTCCCAACTTGGATAGAAAATATCATAAACAATATATCTTTTGACATTTACAATATAGAATTTAAGACAATTCTCATAATAATATGAAATACTTGAACTTCACTATATTTATATAAATTCAAAAAATAAAATGTTTATCTCAATTAGAATATACAAAATTCATATGATCACATTAAAATTTACTACTTCTTGGACAAGAAGTACACATAAAAATAAATCAACATATACCAATTATGGTTATCCCAAAAACACTACGATTATCATTTCTAAGTGTTTTCAAAATCATATTGTATACAAGATTTACTCAACCAAATCTACTTCTACAATGTCTCTTCTAACTATTAGTTGATAATTAATTTATTATCCACAAACAAAGTAATTTATCTCAAAATTCAAGCATACAAATACCAAGTAATATTACACACTAAATATTACCTCAAATTTATATGCACAATTTTGTTCAAGAAGAACATAAATTTACCTCATTCTCAAAATAAATTAATTTACAACTAATTTGTTATACATAGAGACAAGTAAACTTCTCAAATTTTACTACAACTTTCTCATAATAAATTAATCTCAATTAGTGTATAAGAAAATAATTGTCTCAAATTTCATACATACATATACACATCAAATATTTTATCTACTCATAAAATATTATAAACAAAATATATATGTACAAAATTAAATTTATTCCATCATGAACAAAAATTTAATTACTTTTCTTATCCCACAAAACTAATTAATTAATTTATTACAACAAAATGTAGATAAAATAATATTCAAACATACAATATCATCTATACATGATATAATACATAAAACATATAGTTTCTGGTATATACACATACAAAATGACACAATTATCATTTATAAAAATAAAGGCTAATGCTAAAAAAACACACCTTTTGGAATTAAATCCGAAGAACACCACAATCTCTTCAGAAAAAAATTTAGGCATCAAAATTTAGTGTTTTCCTTGATGACTCTTCATCTTCTCCATATCAATTTATACAAACTTGTAAATTGCAAATCTTTTCACTTTCATTTTTTTCCACAATCCATCTTCTAACATGAATTATCAATAAAAATAATTAGTTTAATCAACTGTTACTAATTATCGTAAAAACTCCATTGATAAAATAGATATAAGAAAAATGACACTTATCTTTGAAACCCATGGTGTCTTCTATCTCACCAAAATCATGACTCCAACAAATACTATAAAGACCTTAAGATTGTTAGAATCATAGTTTAATAGAGTCAAGATTGTTGTAGAAGACGTGACACATGTGATCCCTGTCCTTAAGGTTTTTATCGCCCCCACCACGATCGGTTTGCTATGAGTTGCAGACGATATACCTCCATGAAATATGTCAAGCCTTAGTGAATAATCCGTGATAGCAATTCACAGAAAATTCCAATTGAACACTACTTCACTACAAAAAAATTGTGATTTTGCAACAAACAATTTTCGTTGCTAAATGTGCGAAATTTCGTTGCCAAATGTCATTTGCAACAATTTTTCGATCGTTGGACATTTCGTAGCGCAATAAACGTTGCTAATTGTCTAGCAACAAATTTTTTTTTGCGTTGCAGAAAGTAATATATTTCGCAACGAAATTTTGTTTTCGTGTAAAATCATAAATCATTTAGCAACGAAATATTTTGTAGCAAATTTATTAACAAATTGTTACTGAAAAATAATATTCGTTGCAAAATACGCCTAATTGGCAACCAAAAGAATCTTTTTATTTTCCAACGAAGATAAAATTCGTTGCATTCGATACACATTTGCCAATGAAGTTTGTCGTTACTGAACAACATAGAAATTGTTGCCTTAATAGATTTTTGTTGCTAATTGTGTACTTTTTGGTAACGATATTTGTTGCTAAATGTACAAAATAAACCAGTTATATATTAATTTGCAACGAAATTTTGTATTGCCGTTAATTTTTTTATGGATAATTATGATGAATTAGCAACGATACTATTCGAAGGTTATTATTTTTAGAAAGCAACAAAAGTTATTGTCAATTAGCAAGGACACTATACGTTATCGTTTACTTTTCATGTGCAACGAAATTTGTTATGATTTACATATTACCTTTTCTTTTATTATGTAACAAATGTCAAAATTATTTTATAAACAAAAAAAATTATGTCTCAATAGCATAACAAATTATGACAAAAATACAAAAAAACTAAAATATTATTAATTAAATAAAATCATCCGATATATGATCATTCATCATCTTTACAATCAAACTTTGTACGACTGAAAACTACAAAGTCCGTCTTAGTTGACACTATATGTCATCAAGAGGTTAACAGTAGTGCCATATATGAAAAAAAAATCAAGAAAGGAATGTTTATAATAGGAAACAATAGGGGTGCTCATCGGTAAAAAACCGAACCGGTACCGAAAATACTGAATCGGTACCGATTTGAAATTACCGAAAAAATAAAAACCAAAACCGATACTGAATTACCGATTTCGGTATCGGTTCGGTACAAAATCGGTACCGATTTTTTCGATTCGATTTTCGGTTATACCGCATGGTAATATATATAATTATTAATAATAATTAAATAAATTTTTTTATATATTAATAATTTTTTTAAAAACTAAAAATCATTAACTATTAATAATAATTAATATATAAAATAAAACTACAAAACATTATGAATATATATAAAAAAATTAATAAAACTACTATTATATAGAAATTATTAATATATAAAAAAATTATTTAATATATAAAATTACAAAACATTAAATATTAATTATTAAATTATTAAATTTCAGTATTTTATGTTTTTAAAGAATTCAAAAAAGTCATTACCGGTACCGAAAAACCGGTACCGAAAAAATCGGTACCAAAAAAAATCGATACCGGTAAAAAATCGAAAAAACCGAAAATTTTGAGCACCCCTAGGAAACAATACTTAAACTTACACAAGAGTTTCAATCATGGTTCATCCTCCAGGTATTCTGCCAATATTAAAACAGCATCAGCAACTACACCAATAAAGAGGTTAATTAAGGAATTTAAAGATATAATTAAGCAATTTACAAACCTTGGGCAAGTTAACAACCAATTACGACACAAAATATTTCACCACATGCATAGTAATAACCCCTCCATGAAGGTCACCAATGTGTATTATGGACTCAGAAAGTGTCTTGTTATTCTCCAAAAATTTCCAACATGAATAAGTTTCATCTCACTTATTGATTTTGGTATGATTAATTTTTTTGTCAGACAGAAAGGAATTGCAAGAACTTAATCGAATGCACAATATTAAAAAGTCAAACTGCATAGAAGAAAGCAATTCAAACACACCCAAAGAGAACAAGCTCCTTGAATACCTACATAAATGTGTGTGTGTGGTTTTGTGTGCGCGCGCTTGCGCTTGCACAAGACTACAAGTGCATATATAGTATATATACTAGTACAGTCATCATGGAGAATTTGAAAATTAAAGTTAACCCAAAATACATAGTTTTCCTAGCACAAAATAATCATGTAGAAATAAAATTTAGAGTTTAAACCAAAAAATATCTCAATCTAATCCAAAAGTCTTAATGAACAAACAAACATATTTTTAGCCGGAACACCTGTTCTTTTAAAATTTCCTTCCTGTATAAGCGTGACACGTCACAGTCCAAACTACTGAGAGCTGATTTTACGAGCATAGCAAGGGACCCAATAATAAAAATTATAAACCCAAAGGCAACAAAATATATATATTATAAAAATCACCACCATTTGATGTTAATCAAGCATGGAGCTCAATTAGACACTTTTTATAACACGACATGTATTCAAAATGTATCTGTAGTTTGACTCGGAACGCTGACATTTAAAAACTAGTTAAAATGAATCCGTGATAAATGTAACGCCCCGAAATCTGGTCTATCTTCACACCCGAATTTCGTACGTCACGAGTACATCATTCATCCAACATACATCATTATATACTGAAATATAACAACATACATTCTCAATTCCCAGGTTCTCAAAACCTTATAACCCTTCTCATTACAAATAATGATAATTACATTATTCCTTTCATCTTACAAGAGTGACTTTTATCCACCACCAAGGATACATACAATTTATTAAACTAGTCTATAGTTTAATTCATCTTTCTACATTACAAGTCTTCACTTGATCTTCACACACATTCACATACTGAATGGCACTTCGTCTGGATACCGCTTAGCTTGATCTTTATGGGATCCTTAAGTTCTTTCTAACATCGTTCGCTGAAAATGTTTTTCATTTAAAGCAAGTGTGAGCATTCAATTGCCCAGCAAGTCATCACAGTTTGAACAAACAAGTTCAGAATTCAAACATTTCTTTAGAACTTCAATAACCGAACAAAGGTTATGAAGCAGCTTGAATAATATGAATAATCTCGATTCCTATCATCTTAAAACCATACTCACTTTCACTTTGAAATACTTTCATTCTTCTACCTTTTTCATACACATTCTGTCTGGCTAGAATCATCAGCACAGACTTAACAATAACGGTTCATGAATAAACCGAGCATACTTGTATTGAACAGTTCGATCACAAAACAGTTCATTTCATAGAAACACCGAAGTGCTCACATTGTGGCACAAGGCCTCATACATTCTACCACCTTGTACAAATATCGCACATTCGCACATAGACAGAACTTCTCAAGTTCAACATCTGAGAAGTTTAAGAAACTAGCATTCATTTAAAATATGAATGAAGTTAGGAAACTTGCCTTACGCATAGCTACATCTTACGCTGAACTGCTCATTCCCATTCCTATGTAGCACATAAGAAAATAACACGTACACCAATTAGTCATATACTTGACTTACGAATTGGTTTACTTAACTTTACTTCTTAAGGTTCGCGTTCTTGTAATTTAAGCTTACGCGACTAACTTTCATTACCAGATTACGGCTTTATGACATACTGAGATGTCTTATTCATACATTTATCATCTTTGATGATTTACATTCTTATCTTCTTCTTATAACTCTCCTAAGACTCAGCACACATCGTGTCTTTGCTAGTAGTCTGTATGACAACCATCAAAGGTTACGATTGTACCACAACTTAAATTCATCTAACTTGTCCGAACTATTAAACTATAATGTTCGTTAAGTCAAATTCATATTCCTTACGGCTTTCTGGCAACTAAATGTCATACCTCAGGATTCATTCTTTATCGTCTAAGTCATACAGTCATTTGTATACTCGGAACGATCATTCAATGTCAATACTATGAGGTCATAGCGTTAACCATTTCATATGAATTTATTCATACCTTAAAACGTCCAGTTCCTTCCACTCGGATTGTTTATCCAAGTTATACTTATTAACTCGGCTTCTTAACGTTATACGTTATTATCTTCAATTTAGTTTCTTCACCGTTCACGGTTAATCAACATTCTTCATTACCTTACGGCTTTCTTGATAACATTCGTATCTTATTTACTACTTTCATCAACGTCTAAGTCATACAACTAGGGTATACTTAGAACGTTCATCAAACGCGAATATGATTTACGAAGATCGTTTACGCATTCAATCACATTGCTCGTCTCTTAATCTCTCATTCAACCTTTATTCAAGGTTTTAATCGCTTTCGATTGTTATCCATCCCATGAACCCCGAGTTCATTATTCTTTCTTAATGTCAAAGCCATACTATTCGTTGTATGCTAAGACCGATCGTTCTTCGCAACAACGTTGCGTTCACAACGTTTATACGCTTTACGTTCATCTTACAATGCCATGCCATAAAATCGAAATGTTATTCATTACCTTCATCACTCAACGTCTAAGGAATCACAATCATAGCAATCCCTCACGTTCGTTCATTACGACTACGGTCCCCGGTTATCGGTTACGTAATCTAGCGTTTACATTCTTTATCTTTTAATCTCGTTTAATCTTTTTGTTCAACCTTTATTAAAGGTTTAACACACTTACTTAAGTGTTACATTACGTGAACTATATGTTCATACTTCTTTCTTGTACATCCCCCGAGAAATTGAGCAGTTAAAATCTCATTTCTGGGTATTGCCCTGCACTGGCCCTGCGGCGTCGTGCCCTTTCTTTCCTCTCGAGCTACGGCGCGACCTATGTCTCTCTCTTCCCTTGGTTTGGCGCTGCGGCGCCGAACCCTTTGTTATCTCTCGCGCTGCGGTGCCACTCTCCAGAAGTTTATGGCCGAGCTCGTGCTGCGGCGCCACCTCTCCGGGCATGACTGGCGCTGTGGCGCCAAGTCCTTCTTCCCGAAAATTTTTCTAAGTGTTAACTTCATTTTGAGACGCTTATTTTCCGATCTCATAACTTCTTCGTTATAACTCGGAACGAAGTCGTTCCAAAGTCATTCTCTTCCTTATCTTATGTACTTCGATTAGCTACGAACAGAAATTCGTTCGGAATCCGTTAACATGCCATTCAATTGGCTTAATCTTCACTCTTCGTTCATTTTAACGTTTTTAACGTTCTTCGTTCGTTCGTCCTTGAGTCCACAACTCACGTTTTATACGTTCTCTTACATTTTAATGAAACCCTACACGTTCGGGTTCATTTACTAACTTTCAAATTCTCGTTCGTCTTTTACGAAATTTCACCATAACTTCGTTATAGCTCCGTTTTAATCCATTCTTCATGAACGTTTCTAACATTCTTAACCAAGCAATAAGCATCTAACTTATACACAATGGTTTTAAACTTGTCCATCAACAACAATTACACTACGATGGTTTTAAATTCGTCCATCAACAACGTTCTTCGTGTTCTTCGCGTGTTCTTCGCGTTCTTCGTTTTTAATCGATATTTTGGATTACGATTCTACTTTTTCTTGGAATTTGATGTTATAGAACATCATTCCTTACTTATATGACCTACTCATTCATAAAATTCATTCGGATCGCTCAAAATCCTTACGAATCTTATACTTCCTTAAGAAATTTATAAAATGAATTTCAAATTCTTATTTCTTCATTTCGCATGATTTCAACCATATGAAATCATTCTCAATATCTTTTACTCCTTATTCTCATTAAGTTGTGTTTTTGAACATAAAAACTTAAAGAAAATTAGAAGAACTAGGGTTCGGATTACCGTTCTTCTTTAATCCTCTTCCGTTAGACAAAGCTGACGATTTGCAAGTTTTTCTATTTCTCGATCACTTTTGATCCGAGCATTCATGCTCAATCTCTTCCTCTTCCTCTCCCAACCGAGCTCTCTCTCTCTCTCAAGTTCTAGGATTTTCAAAATCCTAGAAAATGAAAGTTTAGCTTCCTATTTATAGATTTTCAAGGCTAGGGCAATTTAGTTATTTCCCCTCCTAACCTCCTTACTATTCACACCTCCTCCATCCCTTAGCCACCAAGTTTACTTGGCCATCACCCTTACTTGGTGGCCAAGTGGCCGGCCCACATGCCCATGGGTCATCCCATGGGTTGCCCCAGTGGTTTTTACCCATCCGTTTACCCATCGGTTCGATCCGCGGTTTATCTTCTTGGTTTGGGCCTTAACCCTAATTCTTATTGGGCTTAACTTGGGCTTGATTTCACAAATCATTGGGCTTGACATAATCCAAGTCCAATTGGATTCTACAAAGTCCATGAACTCAAAGTCCATTAAGACTAATCGTATTCTACGCATTCCATTCTCGTATTCTCGTATTCTCTTCGTATATCACTCGTACGATATTCGTATTATACGTCGTACTAATCTTCGTACTATACTCGTATAATAACTAGTATTATACTCGTATCTCTCACGCATAATAACCCTAATTATTATACGCGATCATAACATTCTCGAAACTCACTTTTCTAAACCCTTAGGTTGAGTCCGCAGGCGAAAACTTTGTTTTTGCCATAATTGAAATATTATTGAATATTCCATCACGTCTCAGAATTAAACGTAATCTATAACTTCTCGGAATTTCAAAATAAACCTCCGAGCAGAAACGGGTGAATAGTGCCTATTCCGTCTTTTTCTCCGAAAATTTTTTTTTCCCGGAAAACTTCCATTTTCGTCTTGAAAATTCTTACTCGTTCAATCTAGCTCATAGCCAGCAGAATCCTCCCTATTAATAATCATTCTAGGTTATAGAACGATTAATAAACACTTAGCACAAAATAGTATTAATAAAAATTCATTTTTTTAATAACTAATTCTTTAAACTTAAATTATGGACAAACCGAATTTTCGGGTTGTCACATTCTTCCCTTCTTATAAAAATTCCGTCCTCGGAATTTCTTAAAACCAAACCCTTACTCAGGTTCTCACATTCTCCCCTTCTTCACAGAATTTCGTCCTCGAAATTTTAACTTACTCTTCTTCTCAACTTCTCTTCAAAGAAGTTCTTATCTTTCCATCAGTCCAACCTCCATAACCTATCAAGAATCATGAAGTAGAAGGAATAGCGAGGAAAATAAATTATCCTTTAAAACATTTCATACTTTTGCTGAGGGGTCAAATTGACCATGAACTCTTTACTAGGTTAAACAGCCTTTCGCCGTAAACCTTTCTTTCCACAGTCAGTTTACAATCACAAAGAAGGTAAACTACCTCTTCCATACGTAGGTGATCAACCCATCGTATAACCCCATTTTGGAGTATGTTCACCTCAGACTTACTCATTAGATTCCGCACCAAAACAATTTGGTTTGGCATAACTCTTCAAAGAAAGCTCGATTTTCTTTTAATCATGACATACCATTCGTCTTAGCCAAATCAAGTAGCTTAGACCATACCAACAAATTGGACATCAACTTGAAACATTCGTCTAGTCAACCTAATTGACATCGACTACTTCTTTAAATTCTTTTACAATACATCAAAACGTTTTATGACGTCATGATACCGTACTCTTCACAGTACGTTGAGGACTTCGTCAGTTTATGACTTCGTCATTATACATCTTACCATAGTGGTTTGTTGATCCTAAGATCACATCCCACCAGGTTCAAGTGCATTAACAACTCCATCCTTTTACCATCCTTGCATCAAATGCACTGATGATATAAAATTCATTTTGATATTTCAAATCAATTTCTGTCTAGCCAAAACAACTAGCATAGACATAAAAAGAATAGCTCTTTTAAAATCCATTGGTTCCAAAAGTTGAACCAATTCTTTCTTTTTCAAAATGTACATTTCAGCGCGATTTGAATAAACTTCGAAATCTAGCATAGCTAGAGGATTTGGAATATCCTATTCTCCATCTTCCTTCATTGTCTTACTGCGACAATACTTAAACTTCTCTAGCACCTTCAATGCTAAGTCTACTGAAAATACTTCATTTTTAGTCTACACCTTCCTATACCTTAATACAGTCCATCAACTTCCCACACATTATGAGTTCAGGAATTTTCCATAATAGTATGAGTTTAAGAACATCCAGACAGACCTTAGGCGTCCATTCGCTGAGACATTCGAAAACATACCATATTATTATGAGTCACGAACTTACCATAAGCATGAGTTTCAAGAACTCGCACCTACCTTATCGTTCTCTACCTATCAAGTATATATATGAGAAAAGGTTCACCTTCTCGTCATATACATCTTGATAGCGCGACCAATTCCAATGATTATCACGGTAATAAACTGAGTAGTTGTTACACCAAGCACAAACCTCTGCCCATACAAAGATTCATACAACTCAACCATCCCATGAGTACATCAATTGAAATCTTACAACTTCTAAACTTCTCTTTACTTAATACGAATTTTCTTTAATTCGCATGCTATCCTCCACAACTCCATCTGAGTTCTTCTCGTACTACTTCGTAGCATCATTCATTCATAACATTAGCTATAAATCATTCGTCGTTTAACAGATCATCTGTTCCTATCAGCTCCGATACCAACCTGTAACGCCCCGAAATCCGGTCTATCTTCACACCCGAATTCCGTACGTCACGAGTACATCATTCATCCAACATACGTCATTATATACTGAAAAATAACAACATACATTCTCAATTCCCAGGTTCTCAAAACCTTATAACCCTTCTCATTACAAATAATGATAATTACATTATTCCTTTCATCTTACAAGAGTGACTTTTATCCACCACCAAGGATACATACAATTCATTAAACTAGTCTATAGTTTAATTCATCTTTCTACATTACAAGTCTTCACTTGATCTTCACACACATTCACATACTGAATGACACTTCGTCTGGATACCGCTTAGCTTGATCTTATGGGATCCTTAAGTTCTTTCTAACATCGTTCGCTGAAAATGTTTTTCATTTAAAGCAAGTGTGAGCATTCAATTGCCCAGCAAGTCATCACAGTTTGAACGAACAAGTTCAGAATTCAAACATTTCTTTAGAACTTCAATAACCGAACAAAGGTTATGAAGCAGCTTGAATAATATGAATAATCTCGATTCTTATCATCTTAAAACCATACTCACTTTCACTTTGAAATACTTTCATTCTTCTACCTTTTTCATACACATTCTGTCTGGCTAGAATCATCAGCACAGACATAACAATAACGGTTCATGAATAAATCGAGCATACTTGTATTGAACAGTTCGATCACAAAACAGTTTATTTCATAGAAACACCGAAGTGCTCACATTGTGGCACAAGGCCTCATACATTCTACCACCTTGTACAAATATCGCACATTCGCACATAGACAGAACTTCTCAAGTTCAACAACTGAGAAGTTTAAGAAACTAGCATTCATTTAAAATATGAATGAAGTTAGAAAACTTGCCTTACGCACAGCTACAGCTTACGCTGGAGCAGATGGTAATGAAGGTGATCAACCTTTCATACCTGATGAACATATGTAACATGCACTAAGTGCGAATCAATAATCAATATAGATGTGAATAGTCCACAATAATTATTCACTGATATGCTTTGAAACATAACTCGAGTTTGAGTTAAGGAAACTTGCCTGCATAGTCGATTACCGCTACGCAATTTAATTTATTCTCTTTATTGAAAAGACCTATCAGGTATAAGATTGATCTTTCAATTAGCATATCATACTTTATTTCATAATACTATCTAACACTTAATCACATAGTCAAATATTAGATAATCTTAACACCCTATTCATTTACTTACTTATAATCTCATCACCTTATATTAACTTGTCTAATCTTTACTCACAAAGTTAAGTATTAGACATCACACCTTAGTCTTAGTAGTATCATTATACTTTGATAATCTTACAACTTATACTTTATAAGTTTTCCTCTTTAGATGTTATCTTAGTAAGCTAGATAACCTTTCAATAAACTGAAATATCATTTCAGTAAAATGAATTACATTTCAGCATCCTGAAATCACTATTTCAGCAAACCAAAATCAGATTAGCAGACTAAATTCAATTTCAGCAACCTGAATTCAAAATCTTCAATTTCAGCAACCTGAATTCACTATTCTTTTGCACGAAAATAACAAATCAACTTATTATTTTTCTATCTTTTGGCCAATCATATGCACATGTATTCCATACACAAAAAGTATTTTTTCGTAATTTTTCAACTCCCTTAAGTATTTTTCAAAAATCAATTTATAGTTAATTCCTTAAGAAATTAGCTACCTCGTGCTTAACTCCAGAAATTCTCATCTCTTGACATAATGTTATACATGTTAACGTGACCCTCCAGTTTAAATTTCGTGACCGTCGGAGTTATAGAACTCCGGTTATAGCGATTTTTGTCGAAAATCACAGAAATTGAAATGGTCATAACTTGCTCAATTTAAGTCAGAATGAGCTCATTTTTGGACACAACCTACTTTATCCCATATATTTTCATACCCCAAAAGGCCGAATTTTATCTCATTAAATAAGTGGCCAAAACAGCCCTTCCAATATTTTGGGCAGCAGCTTTTTAAGCATTTCTAAATTTTTCATCCTTTACTAAAATCATTCCACACGAAAATCTACAAACCCTTTTTCAGTGATTCCACTTGGATATATTAGAAGACTCATATATCTAACTCTAGGACTTGACCACACTCAAAAATTCAAAGTAGAATGAGAGATATGGTCATTTCCATATCATGCTTTGTTTTCTCAAAAAATTGTTTTTCAACTCTTTAGTTTTGTATGAAAACTTTCATGATCTCTCATAAAACCAACATAACTCATCATATTAACTCAAAATAACTCATATACTCATGGATCTAACATGCTCCATGGTTTAATTCACCAAATAATCAACAATCATAAGATCAAACACAACAAAAGCTAAGAAAAAATTGATTTTCAAACTTTTGAAAAACCTAACTCATATTTCTTAGTTTAGATTCAACTTTTGATCCATAAAAGAGTTGGATCTAAATATAAAACACTTTTAAACACCAAGATCTAAGGTTTTAAACCTCAAGATCATAGTTTTACAAAAATCAAAACTCAAATCATCACAAAGAGAAATTAAACTATAAAAGTAGGGATTTCTTATACCTTCTCTTGATTCCTCTTCTTCTTCTTCTTCCTAATACTTAGATTATGGAACTTGAAAACTTACAAAACTCTCCCTCTCTCTCTTCTTCTCTCTTGACCGAAGTCTCTCTTTGCCCCCTCTCTCTCTCTCTTACTTTGTTTTGATAGCTAACTTAGGAAATAAAATGAAAAAAAGAACAAAAATAGATTTTTGTTAGTAAATTAAGTATAGTTATATTATGTACATCTATAATCATCATCCAATGTCCCACTCTTCCTCTCTCTCCTTATCATTATAAGCTTGCTTGCACTCTTAGTATAACTTGTGGGTTGGATGAAAAAGATAAGAATGAGACCAAAGCCAACCTAGCAAGTTAGTCACCTACTAAAGTGGTGTAATGATTACATGCCTCCCCCTTTTCTCCCCTCTATGATATTTTCGGCCATGATGGCCTTCTTGGGCCCCATTTTATTATCTTTTAAGCTCCATTTAGCTTACTTAATGGTCCAAAAGGTTCCCTCCCAATTGGGCTAAGTGTTGGGCCAATCAATTAATTACTAAGGCTAGAAATTCTAATTCTTTGGGCTTGAAATTCAACATAGTTTATACTTATTAATTTTTATCCATTCCCTATTATTTAATTAGGGTTCCCTTACACACATTAGTAAGTTAATTTCTTACTCATACACACTTATTTCCTTAACCCAATTAGACTTGCTTTAATTGGGTTATAAAATTAATTAATTGAGATGTATAAAATAAATCTTTTAATGTTAGTATATATATTTATATACTAATATTCTCCCATATTATAACCTCTTAGGTTATTCACTTATCACACCTAATATATATATATATATTAGGTTATATAACTTAATTCTTAATTCACTTACTCACATATTCATACAAAATAAATTATTAAATTGAGACATGGTCCACAATTCCTAAATTAGGTCACTAGTATATAATTAAAATACTAGAACCACATACATATAATCTTATGACTCATACACTAAACATATACCTCATTATCAGACTATCAGTTATAGTCTACCAAATCATTCAAGTTCTTATCCAAAAATTTTGAAATCCTTAAAATTCTTTTACAGAAACGTCAAATTCATACACTCATTTTCTGTCTAGGTCTATTATGTAACCTTTATTCAATCTTTTAAGATTTTATAGAATTGTCTAAATTTTCGGGTTGTCACATTCACCCCTTCTTCTAAGAATTTCGTCCCCGAAATTTACCTTACACCTTATACCATGCACCATACACCATTCATACACAGCATCACAGGCTACCCAATACACCTCTCACGAGAGTAAAAGTTTTCAAATTGTGCTGAGGGGTCATATAGACCATGAACGATTGAGGTTTATAGGTATTACTACCTACTACCTATTTCAATTAAGAAAAAGGTACTCTACCCCTTACAAAGGTTAACAGTATGTTTACAATCACGAAGAAGGTAAACTACCATTGCTAGTACTTTAAGTGATTAGCCTATCGTACTTTTACGTCATGCATAACGTATCAATCATGTCTAGCGAATATTTACACTATTAGATTGGATTATTTTATCCAAACAACATAGTTCACCTCAGTCTTATTATAGGATTCCGCACCAAAACAATTTGGTTCGGGAAAATTTTCAAAGAACGCTAAGAATTTTCATAAACGTTGGTCTAGCCGAATCAAATAGCTTAGACACATATCAATAATCAATTTCAAACGATATACGAATGTGTATAGCCAAAAGCCGTTGAAAAATTTAAAATTTTGAAAATTAATTTAAAAAATGACGTCATGATGCCGTACTGTATTAACAGCCCATTTGAGGATGTCGTCATCGAGTGACTTTGTCATAACACATCATATAATAGTGGGACAACGATAATCAGATCGAATTCAACACTAAGTATTCCTGTATTTACAACTCCATCAATTTTTTTATCATATCTGCACCAGGTTACATGGTGCATAAGTGATAAATAAAAATATATTTTGATATTTCAAATCATTATCGTCTAGCCGAAACAAGTAGCATAGACTATTCTTTAAACCGTTCAAAAATCATTACAAATCTGTTTTTATCATCTCAACAGGTAACGAGGTGTCGGTGGCCCAAAGTCCATGCATACACAAGGGTCACCAGGAGTTGAGAATAAAAATTCATTTTCAAAAAAGCTCATAGTGCGTTTTTAGCTTGATGTCAAAAACTTTGAAGTCTAGCATAGCTAGAAGATTTGGAATACCTATGCTTCCACCATCAACTTAACTTCCTCTAATGATCCATTTCTTAATAAATATATCTATTTCTATCATCCTCAATGTTCCATTCACCACATAACTATACCCAGTTCGTCAAACTTACCACACATTATGAGTTCAGGAACTTTCCACAATCATATGAGTTTAATAACTTGTCCTAGTCAGACCTTTGGCGTCCATTCGCTGATGGGTTCATAAACATTTTATATAATTATGAGTCACGAACGTACCATAAGTATGAGTTTTAAGAACTCGTACTTAACCTTATATTCTCTAACTATACCCTACATATCTGTTATACACCTGAGAAAAGAATCACCTTCTCAACAGATATATAGCAAATAGCGCGACACAGACATTTCAATAATTATCAGTACCAGAAACTAAGTGGTTTTCAAACCAAACTCGGCCACTAATCAACACAGGAAGCTAAGCGAACAATTCCCCGCCCATACAAAGAATTGGTCAACCTAACCACTATATCGACCAAGAAGCTAAGTGATTCTAAAACCAAGTACAAATTCCCTGCCCATACAAGAAATCATACAACTCAGCTGCTGACCTGAGTCCTCAGTTGAAATCCCACACAATTCTAACTTTCACTTTTCTTAGTACGAATTTTCTTTAATCTGTATCTTAAAATTTACCACTCTTTTCCGAGTTTACATAGTACCATTTCATAGTACCTTCTCTTTATAGCATCAAGCTATATTATTCCAATATTTTAACATATCATATGTTATTAATTTGATCACGTCGTGATCTTATTTTGTAATCATTTCTCCTTATACTCATGATCGTTTTATTTTACGATCTTCTTATTCTTCTCTTTAATCATATTATATTATGATTTTATTAACACTTTTCATCTTATAGACACAGTCTATTTATTATTACTTTTCATTTTTATTACTGGAGTTAGGTAACTCCGGATTCTTACCCTTATAGCATTTCAAGATTCTTTGAATCTTATTTATCTTCATCTTTACTCTAATGATGAATTTCCCAAATTCATCTCTTATCACTTAAACTCGATCTGAGTTTATTCCTTATCATCTCCGCGGTTATAGCCTAAGGTACACCAACCTAAGGTTTCTAACCTACGGCTCTGATACCAACTGTAGCATCCCCAAATTCGGGTACCTTTTTACCACGAATCTAGTATACTAAATCCATAATTATTGCGGAAGATATAAACATAAATTTTTTATACATTAAACTTTTACAACATAAATCCCAAGGTCTACAACCTTAACTTAATACATACCTTCAATATCTTAAAGGTTTACAATATCATTTGTATCAGAAAATTTAATAGTTCTAACTGCATCAAAAATTAATCTTGCACTTTGTCTTTGCTTCTATCTTTACTCGAGCTTTCATCTTAATCTGAAATTTTTTATCATGATATAGCAAGGGTGAGCATCAAATTTGTCCAGCAAGTTAATTTTATTTGAGGATATATCATGATTGAAAGAATATGAATAAAAGACTAGCTACGTCCAACAATATAATTGTAAACTAGCAGGAATCAAATTTCATAATTGAATGATCAGGACGACATGAATAAATGTCAATAATGAATATAAATAATTCAACTGGAGTAGATGGTAATGAAGGTGATCAACCTTTCATACCTGTTGAACATATGTAACATGCACCAAGTGCGAATCAATAATCAGTATAGATGTGAATAATCCATAATAATTATTCACTGATATGCTTTGAAACATAACTCGAGTTTGAGTTAAGGAAACTTGCCTGCATAGTCGATTACTGCTACGCAATTTAATTTATTCTCTTTATTGAAAAGACTTATCAGGTATAAGATTGATCTTTCAATTAGCATATCATACTTTATTTCATAATACTATCTAACACTTAATCACATAGTCAAATATTAGATAATCTTAACACCCTATTCATTTACTTACTTATAATCTCATCACCTTATATTAACTTGTCTAATCTTTACTCACAAAGTTAAGTATTAGACATCACACCTTAGTCTTAGTAGTATCATTATACTTTGATAATCTTACAACTTATACTTTATAAGTTTTCCTCTTTAGATGTTATCTTAGTAAGCTAGATAACATTTCAATAAACTGAAATATCATTTCAGTAAAATGAATTACATTTCAGCATCCTGAAATCACTATTTCAGCAAACCAAAATCAGATTAGCAGACTAAATTCAATTTCAGCAACCTGAATTCAAAATCTTCAATTTCAGCAACCTGAATTCACTATTCTTTTGCACGAAAATAACAAATCAACTTATTATTTTTCTATCTTTTGGCCAATCATATACACATGTATTCCATACACAAAAAGTATTTTTCCGTAATTTTTCAACTCCCTTAAGTATTTTTCAAAAATCAATTTATAGTTAATTCCTTAAGAAATTAGCTACCTCGTGCTTAACTCCAGAAATTCTCATCTCTTGACATAATGTTATACATGTTAACGTGACCCTCCATTTTAAATTTCGTGACCGTCGGAGTTATAGAACTCCGGTTATAGCGATTTTCGTCGAAAAATCACAGAAATTGAAATGGTCATAACTTGCTCAATTTAAGTCAGAATGAGCTCATTTTTGGACACAACCTACTTTATCCCATATATTTTCATACCCCAAAAGGCCGGATTTTATCTCATTAAATAAGTGGCCAAAACAGCCCTTCCAATATTTTGGGCAGCAGCTTTTTAAGCATTTCTAAATTTTTCATCCTTTACTAAAATCATTCCACACGAAAATCTACAAACCCTTTTTCAGTGATTCCACTTGGATATATTAGAAGACTCATATATCTAACTCTAGGACTTGACCACACTCAAAAATTCAAAGTAGAATGAGAGATATGGTCATTTCCATATCATACTTTGTTTTCTCAAAAATCTATTTTTCAACTCTTTAGTTTTGTATGAAAACTTTCATGATCTCTCATAAAACCAACATAACTCATCATATTAACTCAAAATAACTCATATACTCATGGATCTAACATGCTCCATGGTTTAATTCACCAAATAATCAACAATCATAAGATCAAACACAACAAAAGCTAAGAAAAATTTGATTTTCAAACTTTTGAAAAACCTAACTCATATTTCTTAGTTTAGATTCAACTTTTGATCCATAAAAGAGTTGGATCTAAATATAAAACACTTTTAAACACCAAGATCTAAGGTTTTAAACCTCAAGATCATAGTTTTACAAAAATCAAAACTCAAATCATCACAAAGAGAAATTAAACTATAAAAGTAGGGATTTCTTATACCTTCTCTTGATTCATCTTCTTCTTCTTCTTCCTAATACTTAGATTATGGAACTTGAAAACTTACAAAACTCTCCCTCTCTCTCTTCTTCTCTCTTGACCGAAGTCTCTCTTTGCCCCCCCCCCTCTCTCTTACTTTGTTTTGATAGCTAACTTAGGAAATAAAATGAAAGAAAGAACAAAAATAGATTTTTGTTAGTAAATTAAGTATAGATATATTATGTATATCTATAATCATCATCCAATGTCCCACTCTTCCGCTCTCTCCTTATCATTATAAGCTTGCTTGCACTCTTAGTTTAACTTGTGGGTTGGATGAAAAAGATAAGAATGAGACCAAAGCTTGACACCTAGCAAGTTAGTCACCTACTAAAGTGGTGTAATGATTACATGCCTCCCCCCTTTCTCCCCTCTATGATATTTTCGGCCATGATGGCCTTCTTGGGCCCCATTTTATTAACTTTTAAGCTTCATTTAGCTTACTTAATGGTCCAAAAGGTTCCCTCCCAATTGGGCTAAGTGTTGGGCCAATCAATTAATTACTAAGGCTAGAAATTCTAATTCTTTGGGCTTAAAATTCAACATAGTTTATACTTATTAATTTTTATCCATTCCCTATTATTTAATTAGGGTTCCCTTACACACATTAGTAAGTTAATTTCTTACTCATACACACTTATTTTCTTAACCCAATTAGACTTGCTTTAATTAGGTTATAAAATTAATTAATTGAGATGTATAAAATAAATCTTTTAAAGTTAGTATATATATTTATATACTAATATTCTCCCATATTATAACCTCTTAGGTTATTTACTTATCACACCTAATATATATATATTAGGTTATATAACTTAATTCTTAATTCACTTACTCACATATTCATACAAAATAAATTATTAAATTGAGACATGGTCCACAATTCCTAGATTAGGTCACTAGTATATAATTAAAATACTAGAATCACATACATATAATCTTATGACTCATACACTAAACATATACCTCATTATCAGACTATCACTTATAGTCTACCAAATCATTCAAGTTCTTATCCAAAAATTTTGAAATCCTTAAAATTCCTTTACAGAAACGTAAAATCCATACACTCATTTTCTGTCTAGGTCTATTATTTAACATTTATTCAATCTTTTAAGATTTTATAGAATTGTCCAAATTTTCGGGTTGTCACACATTCTCTTCCTTATCTTATGTACTTCGATTAGCTACGGACAGAAATTCATTCTGAATCCGTTAACATGCCATTCAATTGGCTTAATCTTCACTCTTCGTTCATTTTAACGTTTTTAACATTCTTCGTTCGTTCGTCCGTAATTCGGTCATCCAAACTCGAAATTCGTTCGTTCTTGAGTCCACAACTCACGTTTTATACGTTCTCTTACATTTTAATGAAACCCTACACGTTCGGGTTCATTTACTAACTTTCAAATTCTCGTTCGTCTTTTACGAAATTTCGCCATAACTTCGTTATAGCTCCGTTTTAATCCATTCTTCATGAACGTGTCTAACATTCTTAACCAAGCAAGAAGCATCTAACTTATACACAATGGTTTTAAACTTGTCCATCAACAACAATTACACTACGATGGTTTTAAATTCGTCCATCAACAACGTTCTTCGTGTTCTTCGCGTTCTTCGTTTTTAATCGATATTTTGGATTACGATTCTACTTTTTCTTGAAATTTGATGTTATAGAACATCATTCCTTACTTATCTGACCTACTCATTCATAAAATTCATTCGGATCGCTCAAAATCCTTACGAATCTTATACTTCCTTAAGAAATTTATAAAATGAATTTCAAATTCTTATTTCTTCATTTCGCATGATTTCAACCATATGAAATCATTCTCAATATATTTTATTCCTTATTCTCATTAAGTTATGTTTTTGAACATAAAAACTTAAAGAAAATTAGAAGAACTAGGTTTCGGATTACCGTTCTTTAATCCTCTTCCGTTAGACAAAACCGACGATTTGCGAGCTTTTCTATTTCTCGATCACTTTTGATCCGAGCATTCATGCTCAATCTCTTCCTCTTCCTCTCCCAACCGAGTTCTCTCTCTCTCTCTCTCGCTCAAGTTCTAGGATTTTCAAAATCCTAGAAAATGAAAGTTTAGCTTCCTATTTATAGATTTTCAAGGCTAGGGCAATTTAGTCATTTCCCCTCCTAACCTCCTTACTATTCACACCTCCTCCATCCCTTAGCCACCAAGTTTACTTGGCCACCACCCTTACTTGGTGGCCAAGTGGCCGTCCCACATGCCCATGGGTCATCCCATGGGTTGCCCCAATGGTTTTTACCCATCCGTTTACCCATCGGTTCGATCCGCGATTTATCTTCTGGTTTAGGCCTTAACCCTAATTCTTATTGGGCTTAACTTAAGATTGATTTCACAAATCATTGGGCTTGACATAATCCAAGTCCAATTGGATTCTACAAAGTCCATGAACTCAAAGTCCATTAAGACTAATCGTATTCTACGCATTCCATTCTCGTATTCTCGTATTCTCTTCGTATATCACTCGTACGATATTCGTATTATACGTCGTACTAATCTTCATACTATACTCGTATAATAACTAGTATTATACTCGTATCTCTCACGCATAATAACCCTAATTATTATACGCGATCATAACATTCTCAGAACTCACTTTTCTAAACCCTTAGGTTTTTAGTCCGCAGGCGAAAACTTTGTTTTTGCCATAACTGAAATATTATTGAATATTCCATCACGTCTCAGAATTAAACGTAATCTATAACTTCTCGGAATTTCAAAATAAATCTCCGAGCAGAAACGGGTTAATAGTGCATATTCCGTCTTTTTCCCGAAAAAATTTTGTTCTCGAAAAACTTCCATTTTCATCTTGAAAATTCTTACTCGTTCAATCTAGCTCGTAGCCAGAATCCTCCCTATTAATAATCATTCTAGGTTATAGAACGATTAAAAAACACTTAGCACAAAATAGTATTAATAAAAATTCATTTTATTAATAACTAATTCTTTAAACTTAAATTATGGACAAACCGAATTTTCGGGTTGTCACATTCTTCCCTCCTTATAAAAATTCCGTCCTCGAAATTACTTAAAACCAAACCCTTACTTGGGTTCTCACATTCTCCCCTTCTTCACAGAATTTCGTCCTCGAAATTTTAGCTTACTCTTCTTCTCAACTTCTCTTCAAAGAAGTTCTTATCTTTCCATAATTCCAACCTCCATAACCTATCAAGAATCATGAAGTAGAAGGAATAGCGAGGAATATAAAATATCCTTTAAAACATTTCATACTTTTGTTGAGGGGTAAAATTGACCATGAACTCTTTACTAGGTTAAACAGCCTTTCGTCGTAATCCTTTCTTTCCACAGTCAGTTTACAATCACAAAGAAGGTAAACTACCTCTTCCATACGTAGGTGATCAACCCATCGTATGACCCCATTTCGGAGTATGTTCACCTCAGACTTACTCAATAGATTTCGCACCAAAACAATTTGGTTTGGCATAACTCTTCAAAGAAAGCTCGATTTTCTTTTAATCATGACATACCATTCGTCTTAGCCAAATCAAGTAGCTTAGACCATACCAACAAATTGGACATCAACTTGAAACATTCGTCTAGTCAACCTAATTGACATCGACTACTTCTTTAAATTCTTTTACAATACATCAAAACGTTTTATGACGTTATGATACCGTACTCTTCACAGTACGTTGAGGACTTCGTCAGTTTATGACTTCGTCATTATACATCTTACCATAGTGGTTTGTTGATCCTAAGATCACATCCCACCAGGTTCAAGTGCATTAACAACTCCATCCTTTTACCATCCTTGCATCAAATGCACTGATGATATAAAATTCATTTTGATATTTCAAATCAATTTCTGTCTAGCCAAAACAACTAGCATAGACATAAAAAGAATAGCTCTTTTAAAATCCATTGGTTCCAAAAGTTGAACCAATTCTTTCTTTTTCAAAATGTACATTTCAGCGCGATTTGAATAAACTTCGAAATCTAGCATAGCTAGAGGATTTGGAATATCCTATTCTCCATCTTCCTTCATTGTCTTACTGCGACAATACTTAAACTTCTCTAGCACCTTCAATGCTAAGTCTACTGAAAATACTTCATTTTTAGTCTACACCTTCCTATACCTTAATACAGTCCATCAACTTCCCACACATTATGAGTTCAGGAATTTTCCATAATAGTATGAGTTTAAGAACATCCAGACAGACCTTAGGCGTCCATTCGCTGAGACGTTCGAAAACATACCATATTATTATGAGTCACGAACTAACCATAAGTATGAGATTCAAGAACTTGCACCTACCTTATCGTTCTCTACCTATCAAGTATATACATGAGAAAAGATTCACCTTCTCGTCATATACATCTTGATAGCGCGACCAATTCCAATGATTATCACGGTAATAAACTGAGTAGTTGTTACACCAAGCACAAACCTCTGCCCATACAAAGATTCATACAACTCAACCATCCCATAAGTACATCAATTGAAACCTTACAACTTCTAAACTTCTCTTTACTTAATACGAATTTTCTTTAATTCGCATGCTATCCTTCACAACTCCATCTGAGTTCTTCCCGTACTACTTCGTAGCATCATTCATTCATAACATTAGCTATAAATCATTCATCGTTTAACAGCTCATCTGTTCCTACGATTTACTATGATCACATGGTGATCTTCTTATCCTTCTCTTTACGATTATAGTCTTAGGTAGTCATACCTAAGGTTTATGAACATCATTCATCCAACATACATCATTATATACTGAAATATAACAACATACATTCTCAATTCCCAGGTTCTCAAAACCTTATAACCCTTCTCATTACAAATAATGATAATTACATTATTCCTTTCATCTTACAAGAGTGACTTTTATCCACCACCAAGGATACATACAATTTATTAAACTAGTCTATAGTTTAATTCATCTTTCTACATTACAAGTCTTCACTTGATCTTCACACACATTCACATACTGAATGGCACTTCGTCTGGATACCGCTTAGCTTGATCTTTATGGGATCCTTAAGTTCTTTCTAACATCGTTCGCTGAAAATGTTTTTCATTTAAAGCAAGTGTGAGCATTCAATTGCCCAGCAAGTCATCACAGTTTGAACAAACAAGTTCAGAATTCAAACATTTCTTTAGAACTTCAATAACCGAACAAAGGTTATGAAGCAGCTTGAATAATATGAATAATCTCGATTCCTATCATCTTAAAACCATACTCACTTTCACTTTGAAATACTTTTATTCTTCTACCTTTTTCATACACATTCTGTCTGGCTAGAATCATCAGCACAGACTTAACAATAACGGTTCATGAATAAACCGAGCATACTTGTATTAAACAGTTCGATCACAAAACAGTTCATTTCATAGAAACACCGAAGTGCTCATATTGTGGCACAAGGCCTCATACATTCTACCACCTTGTACAAATATCGCACATTCGCACATAGACAGAACTTCTCAAGTTCAACATCTGAGAAGTTTAAGAAACTAGCATTCATTTAAAATATGAATGAAGTTAGGAAACTTGCCTTACGCACAGCTACAGCTTACGCTGAACTGCTCATTCCCATTCCTATGTAGCACATAAGAAAATAACACGTACACCAATTAGTCATATACTTGACTTACGAATTGGTTTACTTAACTTTACTTCTTAAGGTTCGCGTTCTTGTAATTTAAGCTTACGCGACTAACTTTCATTACCAGATTACGGCTTTATGACATACTGAGATGTCTTATTCATACATTTATCATCTTTGATGATTTACATTCTTATCTTCTTCTTATAACTCTCCTAGGACTCAGCACACATCGTGTCTTTGCTAGTAGTCCATATGACAACCATCAAAGGTTACGATTGTACCACAACTTAAATTCATCTAACTTATCCGAACTATTAAACTATAATTTTCGTTAAGTCAAATTCATATTCCTTACGGCTTTCTGGCAACTAAATGCCATACCTCAGGATTCATTCTTTATCGTCTAAGTCATACAGTCATTTGTATACTCAGAACGATCATTCAATGTCAATACTATGAGATCATAGCGTTAATCATTTCATATGAATTTATTCATACCTTAAAACGTCCAGTTCCTTCCACTCGGAACGTTTATCCAAGTTATACTTATTAACTCGGCTTCTTAACGTTATACGTTATTATCTTCAATTTAGTTTCTTCACCGTTCACGGTTAATCAACATTCTTCATTACCTTACGGCTTTCTTGATAACATTCGTATCTTACTTACTACTTTCATCAACGTCTAAGTCATACAACTAGGGTATACTTAGAACGTTCATCAAACGCGAATACGATTTACGAAGATCGTTTACGCATTCAATCACGTTGCTCGTCTCTTAATCTCTCATTCAACATTTATTCAAGGTTTTAATCGCTTTCGATTGTTATCCATCCCATGAACCTCATGTTCATTATTCTTTCTTAATGTCAAAGCCATACTGTTCGTTGTATGCTAATACCGATCGTTCTTCGCAACAACGTTGCGTTCACAACGTCTATACGCTTTACGTTCATCTTACAATGCCATGCCATAACATCGGAATGTTATTCATTACCTTCATCACTCAACGTCTAAGGAGTCACAATCATAGCAATCCCTCACGTTCGTTCATTACGACTACGGTCCCCGGCTATCGGTTACGTAATCTAGCGTTTACATTCTTTATCTTTTAATCTCGTTTAATCTTTTTGTTCAACCTTTATTAAAGGTTTAACACACTTACTTAAGTGTTACATTACGTGAACTATATGTTCATACTTCTTTCTTGTACATCCCCCGAGAAATTGAGCAGTTAAAATCTCATTTCTGGGTATTGCCCTGCACTGGCGCTGCGGCGCCGTGCCCTTTCTTTCCTCTCGAGCTACGGCGCGACCTATGTCTTTCTCTTCCCTTGGTTTAGCGCTGCGGCGCCGAACCCTTTGTTATCTCTCGCGCTGCGGTCCCACTCTCCAGAAGTTTATGGCCGAGCTCGTGCTGCGGCGCCACCTCTCCGGGCATGACTGGCGCTGTGGCGCCAAGTCCTTCTTCCCGAAAATTTTTTTAAGTGTTAACTTCATTTTGAGACGCTTATTTTCCGATCTCATAACTTCTTCGTTATAACTCGGAACGAAGTCGTTCCAAAGCCATTCTCTTCCTTATCTTATGTACTTCGATTAGCTACGAACAGAAATTCGTTCTGAATCCGTTAACATGCCATTCAATTGGCTTAATCTTCACTCTTCGTTCATTTTAACGTTTTTAACGTTCTTCGTTCGTTCGTCCGTAATTCGGTCATCCGAACTCGGAATTCGTTCGTTCTTGAGTCCACAACTCACGTTTTATACGTTCTCTTACATTTTAATGAAACCCTACACGTTCGGGTTCATTTACTAACTTTCAAATTCTCGTTCGTCTTTTACGAAATTTCGCTATAACTTCGTTATAGCTCCGTTTTAATCTATTCTTCATGAACGTTTCTAACATTCTTAACCAAGCAATAAGCATCTAACTTATACACAATGGTTTTAAACTTGTCCATCAACAACAATTACACTACGATGATTTTAAATTCGTCCATCAACAACGTTCTTCGTGTTCTTCGCGTGTTCTTCGCGTTCTTCGTTTTAATCGATATTTTGGATTACGATTCTACTTTTTCTTGGAATTTGATGTTATAGAACATCATTCCTTACTTATCTGACCTACTCATTCATAAAATTCATTCGGATCGCTCAAAATCCTTACGAATCTTATACTTCCTTAAGAAATTTATAAAATGAATTTCAAATTCTTATTTCTTCATTTCGCATGATTTCAACCATATGAAATCATTCTCAATATCTTTTACTCCTTATTCTCATTAAGTTATGTTTTTGAACATAAAAACTTAAAGAAAATTAGAAGAACTAGGGTTCGGATTACCGTTCTTCTTTAATCATCTTCCGTTAGACAAAGCCGACGATTTGCGAGCTTTTCTATTTCTCGATCACTTTTGATCCGAGCATTCATGCTCAATCTCTTCCTCTCCCTCTCCCAACCGAGCTCTCTCTCTCTCTCTCAAGTTCTAGGATTTTCAAAATCCTCGAAAATGAAAGTTTAGCTTTCTATTTATAGATTTTCAAGGCTAGGGCAATTTAGTCATTTTCCCTCCTAACCTCCTTATTATTCACACCTCCTCCATCCCTTAGCCACCAAGTTTACTTGGCCACCACCCTTACTTGGTGGCCAAGTGGCTGGCCCACATGCCCATGGGTCATCCCATGGGTTGCCCCAATGGTTTTTACCCATCCGTTTACCCATCGGTTCGATCCGCGGTTTATCTTCTTGATTTGGGCCTTAACCCTAATTCTTATTGGACTTAACTTGGGCTTGATTTCACAAATCATTGGGCTTGACATAATCCAAGTCCAATTGGATTCTACAAAGTCCATGAACTCAAAGTCCATTAAGACTAATCGTATTCTACGCATTCCATTCTCGTATTCTCTTCGTATATCACTCGTACGATATTCGTATTATACGTCGTACTAATCTTCGTACTATACTCGTATAATAACTAGTATTATACTTGTATCTCTCACGCATAATAACCCTAATTATTATACGCGATCATAACATTCTCGGAACTCACTTTTCTAAACCCTTAGGTTTTGAGTCCGCAGGCGAAAACTTTGTTTTTGCCATAACTGAAATATTATTGAATATTCCATCACGTCTCAGAATTAAACGTAATCTATAACTTCTCAAAATTTCAAAATAAATCTCCGAGCAGAAACGGGTGAATAGTGCATATTCCGTCTTTTTTCCCAAAAAAATTTTGTTCCCGGAAAAACTTCCATTTTCGTTTAAAAATTCTTACTCGTTCAATCTAGCTCGTAGCCAGAATCTTCCCTATTAATAATCATTCTAGGTTATAGAACGATTAATAAACACTTAGCACAAAATAGTATTAATAAAAATTCATTTTATTAATAACTAATTCTTTAAACTTAAATTATGGACAAACCGAATTTCCGGGTTGTCACAATCACACTTCATACCTCAAAAACATATATAGTTCAAAAAAGAAACAATGTTATAAATTACTAACCTTTTAGGCCATTCAGCAACAAGCCTTTGCTTAAGAGTCGCAACAGTAGTAGTTGATGCATAAGTTTTGTGATCATATCAGTTCCATCAAAGATTCTGAATTTAAGTTCAATATCCTCCTCTCCTTCAGCCATAATAGCACTTTTGCTCCACCAAAATTATAGGTCAAATGCAACAAAATGACAAAAAAATCCAGTCAAAGAACTAATGTTTTCAAATTCTGATACTGTGAATGAATGGAAGTGACAAATGACTGGAATTTCAAACTTTGGACAACAGTCCATGAAATGGCTAGCATTCCTCACGTGGGCACATACACACGCACATGGGCTATAATTCCATATATGACAGAGGCAGACCCAACATAATATAGATATACAGATATAGATATGATAAAGTTCGTTAAAAACTCCAATCTCGAATCAAAAAATTAATTAATAAGGATATTTCTAATATTAAAGGACCTTGTGTTTCAGCCTCCGAAGTACAAATGGCCGCAGAACTTGGTGAAGAAGGTTTATGATCAGTAAATTCTCCTCCTCAGATAGTAAAGCCTAGTGATTTACAAGCATCAACAAAAAGAATTTTAGAAGTGATATTATATACAAAGGGAGCGAATAGCACTTTTATGTCAAATAGAATATGTATAAAGCTCACTTCATCAGGTGAACTATAACCATTACTCTCAAACGGCTTGTTGAACCATTGAGAAAAATCCTCTGCTGAGTTAAATATATTTGGCAACAAGAAGTTAAGCAGGGCCCATAGCTCTTCAAGATTGTTCTGCATACGAACAAATTGATAACTTAGGAAGAAGTGAATCACAAAAACATGAAGAAGTAACAGGTGAAAAGTAAAATAAACAAAATTTTTAGAACCTGGAGAGGAGTTCCTGTTAACAGCAATCTGTGAGAACTCCGATAGAGCTTCAAGTCAGCGTTCAATTTGCAAGAAGCATTCTTTATACGATGGCCTTCATCAATTATAACATAATGCCAGTGTATTTTGCTTAGTTTTGGCCTGTCATGCTTGTTCATCAGATACTCGTATGTTGTCAAAAGGACATTGAATTTCTGATAAACAATTCTTTCTCTGCCATGACAAAATAATTAAAAGTTTTTAGTCCTGGTGATGCCAGGAAAAGAAAAGAAAAGAATAAAATCTACGAAGAAGGGGTCATTTAGCAATCAGAGGACACACTTAAATAACCTTCGCCGCTCCTCCGGAGGCCCAGAATAGACGATTTTATTGATGCTTGGGGCCCAAAAGTTAATTTCTGAATCCCATCCAGGAAGAACCGAGGAAGGTTCATAATGATTGTTTACACTGTTGCAAGTATTAATTTTGACAAATCAAGAAATCATACTTCCCAACTCAGATGTTTTACCTACCTCCATCCCATTCCCCCTAAACCACCATCTTCTTTATTTCAAAATGGCAGCAATAAAATGAACATAGGCCAACCCCCAAGGAGAACTCAAAATAATCATATCAAACAGTATAAACTTGTAACAAATGAAACATTTACCCACATTAAATTTTCATCGTCAACAAGACTTTTTTCCCCTCCTTAGCATCAAAAATTTTTTTATCCTACCTCTCAATACTTAACACATCTTAACATTACATTCCAATTATATCATCATAAAAAAAGTCTTGTTTAGTACCACACTCCAAAAACTAGTTGCAGATCCCAATCACATAAGTACAATCAGGCAGGTGTTCTTACTTGGATACAGTTTACAGGCTAAGTTTGGATCACCATCAACAAGACAAAGTACACTGATAAATGGAAAAGGAAAAAAAGGGAACAAAGTTCCTTTCTTTTCTTGCATTTAAAGAGCTAAAAGATGCAAAACTGATTGGAAAGTTTTCAACATCAGTTTCTAATCACACACATCACTAAAAGTCTACATAGTTACACACTAATATATTGACACATGTTTTTTTAAATATCTTTTATGTAGCCAGATTCATGAATACTATCCATCAACAAGAATTAAATGTTGATAAAAAATTTCAAGGCCAACTTATATCAAAGTTATGAGAGGAGAGGTGAGGTGATGTTCTGCCTTCCGGCATGGTATAAGTAGCATTATTTATAAGCATACTAGTAGTGTTTAAGGAACGATTTACAATATTAATTGGCAGAAATTAAAGTGGTCCACATTTTTCTCATGTTCATCCTAAGAATTACTACTATTATTATCAAGAAAACTGAAATCCACGCTGCCCCATACAAGACACCATGCCATTCCTGTCCTTGATTTTCTTTTTATGGAGGACACCTTATCTTTGTAATACAAACACCATTGTCTTTGTCTATATTATCTTTGTATTTGAAAAAAAAAAATTTATTATACAGAAAATAGTAAAAAAACCAAAATTATATTTAATACTTGAAATAATATTGAAAACCAAGAAATTAATATTAACTTAAAATTCTCAAATGACATATATCTTCACTAAAACTAACACCCACAATAACATATAAAGGGATAACAGATCACACCGTCACAAAAAAATCATGTCTCAATGCTAAGAAGACGTGCAACTTTGTCAATACAATTCCTTGGAACAGGTCAAGATCATGTAGTTATCAGGTAATCTACATCTTAGAAAACATGCGGACAACAAAGCAATATACTGTGATACTCTGAATTTGAATATGAAAAAGGAATAAAATATTACAATTCAAAACTTCAATTTTGCTCTCAAATGATCTAAATTAATGAAGATAATCAGGAGGCAGTCTAAATTTAAACCAATTATAGTAAAATATGGAGACCCAATAATTAAAAATAACTTGAGATCGTATGCACAAGTGGGTGAAGCTTTTTGTTTCAACAAGATGAAAATCATGACAAAATCAACAACAATTAGCTACAAATGTCTATAGTACAGCTATAAAACCACCTTCGACGGACAGCTACAACACAAAAACTTAAGTTAGGCAATTTATTAAACAACACAAACCGCAGCTGCCGCTTTTCCTCCCCTCTTTGCCGCCGCAGCTGCCTTCTTCTGAGCCGCCTTCTTCTTGCTCGCGTCAGACACCATCTAATTCACAGAAACAACCAAATCAAATCCAAAACCAATCAAAAAACCCCCTGGAACAGAGAACAATTGAATTGAAAATATAACATAACTTGAGATCCGGTGCGAGTTTGGATGCAAGAAAAAGAAAATCTAGGATAACGAGGAGAGAGACTGCCAAAAATGGGGAATAGGGCTGAATGTATTTTCTATTAAGATGGACTGATAGGAATACTCATCTGTTCTGAACATAAAAGTTAGATAACATTCTTTTACAAAAACAACTATTGTAACTTAATTAAAAAATGTAATTATTATAAGTAAATCTATTACTACTGTAAAAAAAATTAATATATTTATTCACCATAATTAATTATAAAAAATTATTTAAAATAAAATAACGATCAATTTTATCTCTCGCAAAAAATTTCTGAACAATAATATATAGTGAATAATAATTCCTTCACTAAATAAATTTTTTCCTCGTATATTTTCATCATAAATTAGCACAAAAAATACTTCTATCACCTCAATTTTGCGAGAGAAAAAATATAAATTGTGAAGGATATTTCTTTCGCTAATAACTATATATATTGTCACTATATTTTTTTCTTTATTGTTCCTTCGCTATAAAGCTCCTCATGTGAAGGAATAAATTCCTTCACAAAATTTTCAACGTTACATCCCTAATTTCTTATAGTGAAACTGTGACGCCCCCAAAATAGGTATACATCACACATTCTGAATCACAAAATACATGGTACATAACTCAAATACAAACTTAATTTATACAACTGTTAAGTGTCGTGCAGAATACGATAAAATATGAGCTGGGAGTTTTTACACGAATATTGTCTCATAGACATTATCCAAACTCAAATTCAATCTCATTACATTTATTATCTCACTGTTTCACAGAATAGTGAGGACTACTAAAGCAACCATCTGGACCATCACTCCATTCTTCGACTAGTTCCAGCTATATTCTCAACTCTTGAAGAGAACAGAGAAAGAAAAAGGTGAGTTCAACTAGCCCAGTAAGAAATATTATGACTAAGATAATGAAGAATAAATTATCCTTAGCCTTCAACAGTATAACAACTGATAGAATACAATAGACAACACGTTTTAGATCAACAACTGCAGCGGAACAAGCATTCCATTAGAAGAGTCAAGTAAAGCATGATATCTACTATCTTCTATGATTTAAAAGTTTATCATCAATTTTATCACTGAGACTCAACTTAATAAATAATTCACATCACTGAATTATCCATGCACTACGGGGCAAGGATATTCATGTTTTCATCAATGGTCATGATCATGTTAAACAACAATTCATCTTTGCACCCTTGGCCGAAGAGAACGCATGGTCATGATCATACCAACATCTGTCCATCAATGCACTATGAGATAATGAGGACTTTTACCACATCATTTGTAACATTACAGGTCATTTTTATACCGAATGACCCCTGATCATAATCATATCAATCAACAGTCCATCTATGCACTACGGGCCAAATATGACTTTCATCACAATATAAGCATGGGGATGATGACAATGATATAAGAATTCAATTAAATGAAATTAAAGGATAAATTTTAAAGATTTATAATTTAATTTATCCAAAATTCAATAATAGTCAAATTGTCAACATGATACTGCTTTGTGGAGTAAAATTCAAGAATAATATTTTATCAAAATGATTTGGACAACAAAGAAATTAATTTTTTTCATGAATAGTACTCCGAGTGAATAGTACTTCGTGAATAGTATCCGTGAATAGTACTTTGTAAATAGTACACAATAATAGTACTTTGTGAATAGTATTTTATGAATAGTACCCCATGAATAGTATTCCGGAATGAAAAGATCAATAATTATCAAGAATGCTCAGAATAATATTTCTACGAAAAGATACTTGATGAAGCGCAAATATCAAGGATATTCTACTAATTTCACGGAGTATAGAAGCAATACTTTAACCGAATGAGTGTAAAATTAGGAATACGAAACAAAATAATATTACTCACATACTACAGAGTATGGAAAAAAATATTATTTCTTACGAATACTGAACAAAAATAATTTCTCTTACCTTATAAGAAGACTGGATACTAGAATAGTGAAGTAGCAGAATACTCTTCTTCTTTCTCTCTATAACTTCTCTCTCTATAATTGATCTTGCGAGTCTTAGTGAATTAGTGAGAATGAAAGAAGAATGTGCTTCTATTTATAGGAAAATATAGTTTCGATAATTCCATGTTTTGGGGCTCGAATTATTACAGTATAATACCTTCATCTTTTCCTTCATTTTTAATTTAGTCCTACAAGTATTATCAAACTTGCACTCCCTCCCCTAATTGCACATGCATGTGAATCAATAGTACATGTATGTGAATTAATAGTTCCATACATGTGAACAAATAGTTACAGTATAGTACCTTTATCTATACCTCCATTTTTAATTTAGTCCTGCAAGTATTATCAATCTTACACCACATCCTCTAATAGTACATGTATGTGAATCAATAGTACATACGTGTGAACAAATAGTTATAAGCATGTGAATTAATAGCAATTAATTGCTTATTTATCCGATTAATTACCCGATTAGTCAATTTAACCTCCAGAAATTAATTATTATCGAAATAAATATCAATTTCTACTAAAACTAATAATCCCAACACAATAAAAATATCAATTTAATCTTTAATTAACATGAACATATTCATCATTAATATTATAACTCATAATATTTAATAACCAGATCATTCCCATGAAAGAGGGGGCTTTTCGATAAGGATTTCTTCCTATTGGCGTGCAATTAGGTGACCAAACCTCTCCTCGATAGAATTTTCTAGATATCCTCAATATTACAAATAATAAAATGAATAACTTTGTCGTCTCAATTATTGATTTAATAATATAAAATATTATGCAGATGATACTGTGAGAATAATTGAATCAATAATATGAGAGATATTATGCAACAATTACTGTAGTAATAATTTAGTATAACTGAGTGACTTCTCACGTAAGCATCAATAATCAATACCGTGTGCTACTATGCAACCATGCGTATTACTGTACTTTTACCACGGGATATTTCAATAGTTTAACGGTAAAACTTTCGCCGTCATTTCCATAAAAAGATATTTCTGTCGTTTTCTAACTCCGACAATAATTATGTTATGGGGTCCACCAATGATTGTGCCGTCGTACGAATATTTCCTTATAAAACGTATATTCCCTGACCAATCGAAAATTTTATAACAACTTGCTTACTTTATAAAATTTATAAATACTACCCACAACTATAGCATTATATCAATTTAACCATTTACCAAATAGAATAATAATTATACGAAAAATTAAATACTTTCATTTCATAAAATTCGGGGTCTTACAATCTCCCCTCTTTATGAAATTTCACCCTCGAAATTTATGTACCTGGTAGTTCGAAGGGATGAGGATACCTTGTTTTTATTTCAGCTTCTAACTCTTGAGGTATAACATTTGAGCGTACAATATGTTCTTTCTTATCCAAGATTTTAACAGGTACCTCTTCATACGTTAAATCTTCCTCTATCTCGTATAGTTCTAATTCAATAATGTTGTTCGGGTCGTCCACATATTTACGTAACATCGATACGTGAAAAACGTTATGAACACGCGACATACTTGGCGGTAAAACGAGTCTAAAGGCCACAGTTCCTACTCAATCGAGGATTTCAAATAAACTAATAAAATCGAGGGTTGAAATTTCATCTATTTGTCGATTCTTGCTTCTAGAATAACGTCTTCTTGCACCTTCTTCTTCATATTCATCAGCTCCAAGTGTGTAGCTTGAGCAGTTTTAACTTTATTGATTAAAGGCAATTCTACTTTTATTATTTGTAAGTCATACGAAATGGGTCTTTGTGTTAACAATGTTGCACTCGTAAACGTATACGATCTTCTTCTCAACACGTCAGCAACCACGTTTGCTTTTTGCCCGATGGTATTGAATAGTATTATCGTAATCTTTTAACAGCTCGAGCCAACGTCTTTGGCGCATGTTACGTTCATTTTAGGTGAAGATGTATTTGAGGGTTTTAGAAATGGGTTTTGTACTGGGGTCAATACAAAATTCAATTTTACGCTCTAGGGGTAGGCTAGGAAGTCTTCAAGGAATACGTCAGGAAATTTATTAACGATAGAAATATCATTCAAAATTGTGACTCTCATCCAAGACTTGGATAACACCTCACATTGATACCTATCAGCTTGCTACCGATATTCACGGCGTCCCTTACGGAAAGTTTGGTTTCGGTGCATTCCACACAAGAAAGTCACCAGCGAAAGGCTCGGGTCTCTTTACTTATGGCTTAATATGACAGTTGTAAGACCCCGAATTTTATGAAATAAAAGTATTCAAATTTTCTTATAATTACTATTCAGTAAATGGTTAAATTGATAAAATGTTAAAGTTAAGTTAAAGGTGATATATGAAAAAAAATTCAAAATAAACAAGTGACTATAAAATATTCATTGTTGTCAGGGAATATTCGTTTGGTCGTGGAATATTCTTGTTATCGGGGAATATTCGTACGATGGCGCAACCATTTGTGGGTCCCATAACGAAAAACGGTTGGATGAAAGAAAACAACAAAGTATGAGTTTTTATAAATAACGGTGTAATTATTACCGTTAACACTGTTGGATTATCCCGTGGTTAAAATACAGTAATACGCGTGGTTACACAGTAGCACACGGTATTGCACAATATTGATGAATTATTAATCCTTATGTAAGAAGGCACTACTCAATAATTGTTACTGTAATTACTGTTTAATATTTTATTTTATTGATGTGTTGATAGTTTATATTATTGTTGTTTCAATAATTATCACTGCACAGTATTTTTCATTATTAGATCAATAATTTATATTATTTGAATAATGTTATTAGATAGCATTATTGGCAATGTCTAAAAAATTCTGTCGAGGAGAGGTTATATATTCTAATTGCGTGCCAATAGGGAGAAATTCTTATCGGAAAGCCCCCTCTTTCCTGGGAACGGCCTGGTTGTCATAATTGTAATTCTGTAATATTATTTGTGAATAATTAATTATTGATAAGAAAATATTTATTTGATGTGGATATAAATAGTAGATTTATTTATGTGGTTATAAATGAAGGAATTAGTGTTGAGGGATTTTATCAGTATTTTGTCGGAATGGAGGTTTTAAAAATCAAAACAGTGTTCTTAAAGCTCTATTGCGTGAGTTATAATTTTAATCCGACCACTGGATCGTTGTGAATTTTTGGATATGTTATACATATATAAGTTGAGTATATATCCACAAATTTTAAACCGTTAAAAATTAACGCATGATTTGTTATGAATTTTAAGAAGTGTTGAAAATCATCCGTTTGTGGGTTTCGGATATTTTTTGTCTGGAATTTAAAAAAACTTAAAGCTACGAAGTTGTAGAGAATTCGATTTCGTGTGGAATGGATATAAAATTCATATTTTTCTGATAAATGGACTATTTATTATGAATTACTGAAGTTTTAAAAAATAAAATAATTTTTATTAAAATTGGGTGGGATCCATTTTTGTTTTAAACATGTGGGCTGCCAAAAATTGTTAGAATTGGCATACTAGCTGATTCAAGAAGGATGGCATAGAAGGAAAAGAAATAAATAATATTATTTTATTAATTTAGTCTATTTTGGCGTTCTAGCATTTTCCTATAAATAGGCGCTTAGGTTAGAATTGAAAATCACACCAGAATTCATAAGTTTTCTCTCTATATTATCGAACGTATTTTAGTGAGTATTTAGATACTTTGAGAGTTGTTATTCAGTGCAAGTTTCCATCGGTATTACATCCGATATTCCAGTCAAAAATACTACTCTTTTGAGGTAAGGGATTGTAAGGGTTATTATGTTTTTCAGTTTCGTAATTTTTTCGACCCTCAAAAATTCTAGAAAAATTTGAAATGATAATTTGATGAGTTTTCTAGATTGTGTCCAAAAATGGTAATTTTTAGATGTATAAATTATGAGTTATGAATTTTATGGGAAATGACTATTTTAAAAATAAACCCTTATAACTCCTTGTGGTTAACTCCAAAATTGGTAAAATTTTTATTGGGAGTACATGTATATAATAGCAATATACTCTGTAAATTTTGGAATTTTTGGATAAAAGTACAGTTTATGATAAATGTCTAAATATTCAGCAGTTTTGGCCATATGAAAATTAGTAAATAAATTTTAAAAATTCCAAGAAAAATATATGTTCAACATGGGACTATATTCTGCTAAATTCTAGAAAAAAAAATTCCTGGGACTGATTTGGTATTTTCATGAAAATAGACTAGTTATGAATAAATGAATTAAATATGTTATGTGAAATAAGAAAATTGAAAAATAGGATTTTATGGCTAGAAAATCCTATATAAGGTATATGCAGATTTTTTATGAGAGTTTTTGTTATTGGTGATGAAATCTTATGGATTTGGTATTTTAGGATGATTAAATGCATTAATTAATAAAGTATAAACAATTAAAATAAATTGTTTATAAGTTTAGTAAATGATTAAAATATTGTTGTAATAAAATTAGATTATGAGATTAATAAATGATTTATAACATTTGGATGAAGGTGTATGAAATTATTGATTTAAAATATTATTTAATGATTAATAATATTAGTAAATGAATTTAATGTTATTATATAATGAATAATGTTATTATCTTCGTTGAATATTCATTGAAATATTATTTTCTGTTCAAATCATTTTTGATATAATATTATTCTTGAATTTTACTCTACAAAGCTGTATCATATTGATAATTTGGATATGATTGAATTATGGATAAATTAAATTGTTAAAGTCTTTAAAAATTTATCTTTTATCTCATGTATATCATTGTCATCATTCTCATGTTTATATTGTGTTGAAAGTCATCTATGGTCAGTAGTGCATAGATGGACTTGGTATGATTATGGCCAGGAATTATTCGGTATAATCATGACCGTAATATTACAAACAATGTGATAAAAGTCATCTTTGGCCCTTAGTGTATAGATGGACTTGGCATGATTATAACCGTAATATGAGGTTTTCAGAATCTTTAAGCAGTGGAAAGCTAGAGTAGAGAACCAGATCGGAAAGAAGCTGAAGTATTTCAGATCAGATAATGGCACAAAATACAAGGACAAGTCATTCCTACAGTTATGCTAGGTAAAGGTATCACCAGGAACTTCTAAGTCAAAAGAACTCTAGAGAACAATGGAGTTGCCGAGAGGATGAACAAAACTCTATTGGAATGTGTCAGATGTATGAGGTTGAATGCAGGATTGCCCAAGAGTTTCTGAGTTGAGGCACTCAATACAGCCTGTTATATGATTAATTGATCTCCTTCAGCTGGAATTGATTACAAATTCCCTGAAAAGGTATGGACTGGGAAATAAGTTAATTTTTTATGATGAAAATCTTTAGTTGTCCAGCTTATGTTCATCTGTCGGTCGAGAAGCGATTGTCTAAGCTTAATCCAAGGTCAAAAGAATGTATTTTACTTGGATATGAAGATGGAGTCAAGGGATACATGTTATGGGATCCAGTATCCAAGAAGAAGGTCGTCATCATAGATGTGGTGTTTAATGAAAAACACATGATGAACAAGTCTGAGAATGAAGAATCTGTAGTAAGTGAGTTGCAGAAACACCCAGTTGAGATGGAGCTTCCTGAAGAGACAAAAGAAGTTGAAGATATTGAAGATGATCATCCTTAGGATCCCCAAGAGAGGTCCTATAATCTTGTTAGAGATTGGGAAGGCGAGTCTGCAAACCAGTGCAGAGATATGGGTTTGAAGACATGGTTGCCCTTGCCTTGATTGCTAGTAGTGGAGATCCAACTAGCCATCAGGATGCTATTCAGTCCAAGGATAATAATAAATGGGTGATAGTGATGGCAGAAGAGATGGAGTCTTTACAGAAGAACCAGACTTGGGAGTTAGTTCAACTTCCAAAAGGATCGAAGGTTATAGGATGTAAGTGGGTGTTCAGGAAAAAGGAAACTCAGTCAAATAAAGAAGGTGAAAGATTCAAGGCCAGGTTATTGGTAAAGGATTCTCTCAAAGAGAGGGAATCGACAATAATGAGATCTTCTCACCAGTTGTGAAACACACGTTGATTCAATTGATCTTATCTATTGTGGCATCACATGATATGGAGTTAGAGCATCTTGATGTGAAAACAACTTTTCTATATGGTGATTTAGAAGAAAAGATCTACATGAAGTAGCCTGAGGGGTTTATTGAGTCAGGAAAAGAGGGGTTAGTTTGCAGTTTGAAGAAGTCTCTCAATGGTTTGAAGCAGTCCCTAAGACAATGGTACATGAAGTTTGACAACTTCATGGTAGATCATGGTTACTCTTGTTCGGAGTATGATCCATGTGTATATTTCAGATCCCTTAATGATGGCTCTCTAGTATTGTTGACGTTATATGTCGATGACATATTGATAGTAGCAAAGAGGAAGTCAGATATTCTTCAGCTGAAGAATTTGTTGAGCAGTGAATTTGACATGAAGGATTTTGGGTCAACCAAGAAGATCCTATGTGACACCCCCAAATCCTGGTACTTCATTTCCTCAAGATTTGGTGTTCACGTAATCAAAACATTCATTACTAACTACCCAATCAATAAAATTGAATAAATAAAACCTGCCCATACAGGATTAAACTTAAATGAAAATCTCCCAGGTTATCTAACCTTTACAAACAATCATTCAAATGCGGAAAATTAAATAACTTCATTACAATATTTAAACAAGTCTGAAAATAAACTATTCAATCTATTACAGGTCTTCAGCATTGTTTCATCTTTCCTTTCCCTTTACTGGTGCTAGGTACATCACCAGTTTCAACCTTAGCTGTAAGAAATTTTACAGGCAAGAGTGAGCAAACAAGGCCCACTTGAAATAATAATAAATAAATCAGTTAACTTTACATCATATACCAACATTAGGTTTAATAGAACTGAACAATAAATTCTATTACTTTCTAAAAACTTTAATCAATTACTGAGGGTCTATTGACCACGAATCATGTCCACAGTTATAAGTAATTTTTCAACTTAAACTTTAACAGTCATAAGACTATAAGGACTTTACGTACTTAGGGGGATCAACCCTTCGTACAATGTATTGTGCACAATCATTTCAACGCTAAGCGTAACCTCTTATAAAAGAGTTATTCTTCTCAGTATTTAGAATACAAGTCCGTACCAAAGTGAGTTTGGTTTGGATACATCATGGGGTAATTTAGAATTTCAACGGTAATCAACTAAGGGTTAGTTGATTACAAACAACATAACTGTATACTATGGAATAATCATAGTTGAATTTATATTTATAAACTAACATCATGCTTTAGGAATAATTTAATAGCATAATCATAGAATAATCATAACATGCATCCTCATAAACCAATAGATACACGAGCTTAATCAACAATAAACAATCTAACTCTACGAAAGTGTAAAGTTAGCAATTTGTACAATTGAAATGGAATTAAAGCGATAATGTGTTTAACGAATTCAAACTTGCACAATGAAGTTTTGAGTTAGAGAACTTGCATAAGTATAACATAACAGTGAAAAGTAACCTTGCTGAATAATAAAGTAGAAAAGGTTAGGGAACTTGCCTCGCGTGTAGGTTAAACAATTACTATTCCCGTTCACCCCAAGTCCTACACATACCATATGCATTGACAATACACATTAGTTACACTAACATTACCTTTATGAGTTCCTTTATTACTCTTAGTATAGCTACTAACTAAGTTTAAGTTTAAACAACATCACATCTTTCATGAACATTACTTTTTAGCTTTATTACAACTACTTAAATGATCATGTCATTGCACCACGTGTACATTAACAACTTAATACAACATCCTAATATATGTCCAACATGTTATCATTAAGTTATACTAATACCCAAAGGGTTGCACTTGCATTCGTGCATCCCGACGCCCTCCGATTGGCTCCAAATACACAACAGTCGTAAAGATGACCATTTTGACTACTGTTACAGACCTCAAATTAAAAAACTTAAAGAATGAAAGTTGTAGGTCTACTCGTCCTCTTTTCGAATCATCTTGAATTACCTAAATCGGAGTTCGTATGAAAAAGTTATGACCATTTTACTACAGGAGGTCAAAACTGCCCAACTAGGCCACTTTTCCGGCGCCGGGGCGCGGAACAGTGACGCCGGGGCGCGAGCATCGGTGCTGGGGGGCGGGCACCGGCGCTGGGGCGCGAGCATCAGCGCTGGGGCGCGAGCTACGGCCCATTTTGGCGCTGGGGCGCGAAAATTGGCGCCAGGGCGCGAAAATTGGCGCTGGGGCGTGAATTTTGACGCTGGGGCGCCGAAACTCAGAGAAACCAACCACGAAGAACAGAGCCAAAACTACTGTCTTAATTTCTTAACAACAATTCACCCCAACAACATGTATAAATAATATAACTTACACATAATTGCTATCAATCATCCATATATCCATCACCAATCATTAATTATCAATACTATAAACTAATTCTTTGAAACACTGTGTTTTAAGGTAAAAATCCATTGATGAAATATAAATTACAGTGAACGAAAATTTCCACTGTTATCAACAAATTTTGATTCCTTTGAAACACAACTATACCAACATAACAAATTAACATGTATAGTTCAATTTCTCAGTATTAGCCCACAATTTGCATAATCACATACCAATTTTGTTATTTTGCAAATATACGATTCATACATATTGTCATATGAACACTCTGTAATATATTTTCTTCCACAAAACACATATATGCATGAACTAATTTCTCTATAATCATATATAAGTTCATAGAACAACCATATAATCAATAATCATGCCAAACTATAACATTGCACTTTATAAAAATCACAGAGAACTTTTTAGGAGAAGAAAACTTTTAGAGCTTACAAAAGAAAAGATGGCCTACCTTGGATTATGAAGAAGATGATATTCTACTCTTTGATTATCAAGCCTTTTCTCCAAAACTTGAAAAACAACTCTCAATTCTCTCAAAATCCTCTCAAACCTTTCTCTGTGTTCTTCTTCTTCTCTATTTTCCTTCTTCTGAACTCTTTTCTCTCTCTAACATACGTACTAAAATATAACGTATATAATTATAATTATAATAATTGTATATTATAAATATAAGATATATAACTGACATCAGTTAAAGGTTTTGAAAATCAAAAGCCATAAGGCTTGTTTGGTTAGTCTAAATAAAATAACTCATTAATCTTTATGCCTTGTTTGGTAAAACTCAATTAGATAAGGAGTTATTATGCCATAAGACATGTTTGGTAAAACCACATTAAACTCTTTTAATTTATTTTGGTAACTCCTATATAGCGAGGTTATTAGTCACACCTTTATTAAATTAATAAATCAATTAAACGTTAATCTATTAAATTACTTTAATACATAAACAATTATAATTCTTTTTACAATTATAATTTCATTTAATCAACTAATATTTCAAAATACAATTTCTCATTTAAATATTATTATTTATTTAAAATCATTATAAGCTCTCTAGCTTATTAAATTAAACTCCATTATTATAAAATCTCATAATAATTAATTTATTTAGCTCCTTAATTATTTACTCAATAAATAATTAATTACATCACATCAACTCAAATTGCCATATAATTCAATAAATATTTAATATTGCCAATAAATATTTAATATTTAATATTTAATTATTTATTCAACAAATAATTAAATAAACCACATCACTCAAATTGAACAATTATTTATTCAACAATAACATATCCAATAAATATTTATATAAACCAATAAATATTTATAACTTACATTTAAAAAAATATGGAATGTTACATCATTCCCCTCTTAAAAGGATTCTGTCCTCAGAATCACAACTCAAACAACACATTCGTTACATCCTAGGTATGGAAATTCACAGGGATCGTCAGGTAGGAAAGTTGTGGCTAACTCAGAAAGGATATGTGTTGAAGGTCTTAGAGAGGTATAACATGAACAATGTTAAACCAGTCAGCACTCCGTTGGCAGCACATTTCAGGTTTTCTTTACAGTTGAGCCCACAGACAGAGGATGGGGTGGAGTATATGTCCAAAGTACCGTATACAAATGCAGTGGATTGTCTCATGTACGCCATGGTATGTACAAGGCCAGATATCTCATATGCAGTCAGTGTGGTTAGCAGGTATACGACAAATATAGGGAAAGAACATTGGAATGTTGTCAAATAGATTTTTTGTTATCTAGCAGGTATAACCAATTACAGTCTTATGTTTGATCGTGATACCGCAAGAAGTGAGGTTACATGGTTTGTTAATTCGAATTATGCCGGAGATCTAGATGCAAGAAAATCTACGACAGGGTTTGTATACACCTTTTATAGAGGATGTATATGTTTGAGGTTAGTATTGCTAAGTATATGGCATTGACAGAGGTTGTGACGCCCCCAAATTCGGGTACTTAAAACCCGAACTCAGTGCTTCACGATACCATTTCTATGAGCGGAATAATACTAATAATAATAATAATAATAATAATAATAATAATAATAATAATAATAATAATAATAATAATAATAATAATATAAAGATCAACTTAATTTACATGATTATCAGAGTCCAGCTCCCAAGTACGTAACCTTTAATACATTCCTTACATAACATGATAGATAACATATATATCATTTGTGAGACCTCAGATTTTATGAATAAAGGTTTAAATTTCTCGAAATATTTTTTTATATTATGGTGTGGATTTGATATAATGTTATAGTTGTGGCTAGTATTTATAAATTTTACAAAGTATGCAAGTTGTTGTATAATATTCGATTGGTCGGAGAATATTCTTTTTGTCGGGAAATATTCGTACAACGGCGCAATCATTGGTGGACCCCACAACAAAATTATTGTCTGATTGAGAAAACGACAAAAATATTTTATAAAAATAACGGCGGAAGTTTTACCGTTACTACTGTTGAACTACTCGGTAGTAAAAGTACAGTAATACGCGTGATTGCATAGTAGCACACGGTATTGATTATTGATGCTTACGTGAGAAGTCATTCAGTTTTGTTCAATTATTGCTATAGTAATTGTTGCATAGTATCTCACGTTATTTGATTCAATTATTGTCGATATTTTATATATTGTTAAAATCAATAATTGAGACGACAAAGTTATTAATATTATTATTTACAATATTAACGATGTCTAGAAGTTCTGTCAAGGAGAGGTTTGGTTATCTAATTGCGCGCCAATAGGGAGAAATCCTTATTGGAAAGCCCCCTCTTTCCTGGGAATGACTTGGTCGATTAATATTGTGTATTGTAATAAAGATGAAAAATGTTGTTAAAATTATTAAGGTGATTTTTATGAAGTCTGCTTATTTTATGGATTCCTATTTATCCATTTTTTAAAATAATCGGTAAAAAATTATTTAAAAGTGGGGCCCACATGTGGGGGCCACATGTGGGGCCCAAATTTGTTGGAAAAATGATTTTGAAAATGAAAGAGTATACGTATGGAAGTATATGTGTGTATTGAGTATATGGTGGGAGAAAATGAGATGTGAAAGTGATGGGTGTGTGATGTATGTGTGAGTGCAAAATGGTGAAAAAGTAGTAGTGTGATAGTGATGTGTAAGAGTGTAGTGAATTTGATTATTGGGTGGGTGGGGGATTGATGTTGATTATGGGGGAGAAAAATTAAGTGGTGTATATATAATATTGATATATATAATTTGAAAACATGTGTTTATAAATATGTGTTATATTTTAATTTGTGTTGAAATCTTATTGGTTAATGGTTTGACTTAATTGTAGTTGATTGAAGAAAATGATTTTGAAAAATTATTTCGTTCATGAACAGTGCACTTCCATTCTCCTATAAATAGAAGCTCATTCCTTCATTATTTCTTACGAATTCACTGAAACTCTAGAGAGAGAAAATTATAGGGATGAAGAAGAAAAGTATTCTGCTACTTCCCTACTCTTATATTCAGTTTCTTTTACGGTAAGGGGTGTTATTTTTTCTTATTCATGAAGAGAACTGTTGTTATTCCATTTCTTATTATTCTGTTGGAATAACCTGTATACGCGGACTACCCTATACTTGGTGAAATTCTTATGTTATTCCATTCTTTATTATTATGTTGGAATAACCTGTTTATGCGAAGTATCGCATACATGGTGAAATTCTTCTATTATTCTGTTCTTTATTTTTCTGTCGGAATATCCTGTCTGTGCATTTACACCGGACCTGGTTCCGTCTTTATTATTATTCTGTTGGAACATCCTGTCTGTGTGTTTTACACCGGACCTGGTTTCGTCTTTATTATTATTCTGTTGGAACATCCTGTCTGTGTGTTTTATAACGGACCTGGTTTCGTCTTTATTATTCTGTTGGAACATCCTGTCGGTGCAAATTTTGCCTGACCTGGTTCCGTTATTATTATTCTGTTGGAATAACCTGTCTATGCAAAGTACCGCATGCATGGTGATTTCTTTTGTTATTCCATTCTTTATTATACTCAGTTGGTTAAAGTTTTGACTTCTATACTCTATAAAATTAGTAGAATATCCTTGATATTTGCGCTTCATCCAGTATCTTTTCATGGAAATATTCTGTTGTATAAATTATACAGGAACGTATTATTGCATAGAATAAAATAAAAATCAATAATCATAATAATAAGTACTTACATGAATTGATAGAAGACCTCTTATGTGTATCACGCTTCCGCTGCGCTTAAGGGTGAAGGTCTTCAATTGTCTCTCTCAATCTTAGGATGGATGTATAGGTGTGTATAAAGTTCTTGAGACGACAACTGGGACCAAACCCTAACTGTTTTATTTATATAATAGCTAAGGGTCAAAATCGTCCATCAATATTATGAAACCCTAGGGCCCATTATGCCAAATTAATATTAGTAATAATATTTATGGGCCACATAATTAATTAACAAACCCATAAATAAAGTTATTAAATTAATACAATATGTAAGCCCAATAATTACATAAATAGTAAAGGCCACATAAGGAATAAAATATTCTAACATTCTCCCACTTGGTCGAAATACTATTTATATACAAAACATAACGCTTACAATCATTAATTTGGCCAAGTATTAATTTAATGTCTACATCTTGTTTAAATAAAAAAACACTAATGCGAATTAATACAATCTTTGTGTCACTATTAACACAAGATCCCCATTAGTTACACAATTAGTACTTTTATTAAAACAAAGATTAACATTAAGCATAACAGATATGAATAGAGTTTACATAAGTGGTAATAGATTAAACTCATTCATATGGTCCAAAACATTACCGTACCGTTTGCTCATAAGTTCTCAAGTGTGCACAATAAAGAGAATAACAAACCATAAACATAATGTGAAGTTCAAAACAACGAGCTCAAAATTGTTGTCTTACATCAAAATAACTTACTAATTAAGACTACCAGTTAAACCCATGCCGGCAACATGCTCTAAAAAGAGCTTGGGTGGTAAGCCTTTCGTAAGTGGATCCGCTAACATATCATGCGTACTAATATACAACGTTTTGATCTTCAACTCTTTCCCTGACAAATAAGTACTTAGTGTCGAGGTATAGTCCAGCACCACTCGAAATGGTGATGTTGGACAAACTAACATTAGAATTATTATCACAAAATACTTTCAATGGCCTTGAAATGGAATCTACAACCTTAAGTCCTGAAATAAGATTCCTTAATAATATGGCATGACAAGTAGCATGATAACAAGCCACATATTCTGCTATCATCGTGGAAGTGATAGTTAACTCCTGCTTATGAGTTCTCCACGAAATAGGGCCTCTTGAAAGCATAAAGATGTACCCTGCTGTAGATTTCTTTTCGTCTTTACACTTAACAAAATCAGAATCAAAATAACCAACAACTTCAAGGTTACCTAGTTTTCTAAATGTAAGCATAATATCCATAGTACCCTGTAAGTAGCGTACATAAGACTCCCAACCACAGAAGTATTGGGAATAAGATTCATTTGCTCACGTTCAAGGTTATTCTTAGGACATTGATATGAGCCGAATTAGTCACCCTTAACAATAGGGGCGACAGTAGGGGAGCAATTTTGTATGTTGTATTTGTTAAGAACTTTGTCAATATAAGCTCTTTGGGACAATTCTAATATCCCACAAGACCTATCTCGATGAATTTCAATACCTATAACATAAGAGACTTCACCGAGATCCTTCATATCAAAATTTTCAGAAAGAAAACGTTTGGTCTCATGCAACATGTCTAAGTTATTACTTGCAAGTAGTATATCATCAACATACAAAACAAGAATAACAAATTTACTCCCACTGACCTTCAAGTATATACATTGATCCACTATATTTTTTTTTCTTTTAATCAAAATTACTCATTACCTCGTGAAACTTAAGATACCATTGTCAAGAAGCCTGTTTTAACCCATATATGGACTTCTTAAGTCTGCATACCATATGTTCCTTGACCTTAACCAAAAACCTTCTGGTTGTGTCATATAGACATTCTCATGCAAGTTACCATTAAAGAATGCAGTTTTAACATCCATCTGATGTAACTCTAAATCATAATGAGCTACTAAAGTCATGACTATTCTAAATGAATCTTTCCTAGATACTGGAGAGAAAGTTTCATTATAATCCACACCTTCCTTTTGAGTGAAACCCTTAGCAACCAATCGAGCTTTATTCCTTTCAATGTTCCTTTTAGGATCTAATTTGGTCTTATAGACCCACTTGCAACCAACAGATTTAAAACCTTTTGATAATTCTTCAAGATCCCAAACGTTATTTAGCTCCATTGATTTTAACTCATCATTCATGGCTTCAAGCCATTGAGTTGATTGAGCACTCATATATAATGACCTCTTTATAGAAGATAGGATCACTAATCTTACTTGAATTATAGTCAATCTCATTAAGATAGGTTATAAAATCATCAAAATTAATAGGCTTTCTAGGTCTTTCGGACCTACGTAAAGGCTGCACAATTTCAGAAATATGATTTTTCAATAATGTGGGGTTCAACATTAGGCGGTGGCTCAGCTATCTCAAGGGCATCATTCGCCTCAATAGGAGGTTGTTCTGCCTCACCCTCTTGAATTACAGGATTAGAAACATAAAACTTGTTTTCTTCAAGATCAATTTTTCTAAGCTCACCACTCCCACTTAAATCACTATTATCTAAAACTCTGCATGCCTAGTCTCAACAATTCTAGTGGTATGCGAGGGACAGTAAAATCGAAAACCCTTAGATCTCTCAGTATATCCAATAAATGGCAACTAATGGTTTTAGAGTCAAGTTTCTTTATTTGTGGATTAAAAAACTTAGCCTCGGCTGGACAGCCCCACACCCGGAAATATTTTAAACTAGGTTTCATACCTGTCCAAATTTCATAAGGAGTGTTAGGGACAGATTTGCTAGGAACCCGGTTTAAAATATAAACAGCTGTCTTTAATGCCTCAGTCCACAAAAACACAAGTAAGCTAGAATTGCATAACATACTACGTACCATATCCATAAGGGTACGATTTCGCCTCTCAGCTACAACATTCTGCTGCGGTGTACCAGGCATTGTATACTGAGTGACGATTCCATTTTCTTGACAAAATAAGGCAAATGGGCCATGACTATGACCTGTATCGGAGTGTTTACCATAATACTCTCCGCCTTTATCTGATCTCACTACTTTAATTTTTCGGTTAAGTTGATTTTCAACTTCATCTTTGAAAACTTTAAACATATTTAGTGATTCAGATTTTTCATTAATCAGGTAGCCATAAGTATAATGAGAATAGTCATCAATAAACGTAATGAAAGATTTGTGTCCACCAATTCCTGGAGAAAATGGTCCACATATATCAGTGTGAATCACCTCAAGAAGTGTACTACTTCTAGTTGCTCCTTTCTTATTACCTTTCACAAATTTTCCTTTTATTCATTCAATACAATGGTCAAGATCAGAAAAATCTAGTGAATGAAGAATTCCATCCTTTATAAGACGTTGTATTATGTCTTTTGAAATATGGCCTAAGCGTTAATGCCATTATTTTGAAGAATTCTCATTATCTAGTTTTTCTCTTATTTTCACTTTTAGAGGTACTTTCTGTCACATTCATTGTTAACAAGGATTCAGAAAATACATTATCCAAATTTATCTTATAGAGGTTTCCCTCTAAAGATCTAGAACCAGTAACATGAGAGCAATGATAAATAATTATTTTATTATTCCCAAACTTAAACGAAAATCCATCAACGTCAAGTTTAGATACAGAAATTAAATTCTGTGTCATACTGGGAACATAAAGAGTATCATATAAATACAAAATGAAACCACTCTCCAAAACTAAAAGAAGAGTTCCTAATGCTTCAACTTGTATAGACTCTCCATTGCCAACTTTAATGGTTCTTTCCCCCTTTTAGAGTGTCTTCTTTAAAAAAGAATCCATGCAATGAATTAGTAATGTGAACCATAGCACCAGTGTCAAGCCACCATGTATTAGAAGGAACATCAATTAGAAATGATTCATAAGTTACGTAATTGAAGGACGATACACCTTTCTTTTCAAGTCATTCTCTTAATTTAAGGCATTCTTTCTGAATATGTCATTACTTCTTACAGAAGTGACATTTAGGACATGTCTCAGAGTTGTTACCTGAATAATTTTGCCTTATTTGTTTTGGTAGAAATTGGTTTATCTTTATTCTTAAAACCTTTGCCATTTTTATAAGCTTTCTTCTTATAGGATCCAGTGGTAGTCAAATGAGCAACATTAGGTTTTTCAACCTTAAGCCTTTCTTCATCTTTAATTTAAAAGCCATGTCGTTCATCATTATAATGTGCTCGTGCACCCTACTAACCCCATCATACCTGCTAATAAGCATTTTCAAAATAAGGGTACTTGCATGAGTTTTAGAAGAACCTTTAAATTGTTACTCGACTGAAGTTAAGTACTCTTTAACATTCTCAAAGTCAGGAATGACTCCTCGAATGACTATCGTGACAGAGTTTTTAATAATCATAAGGGACATGCAGTTAGATTGCTCCCATTTTTCATAAATAACTTTTTGCTCAATTGAGCTAGTAGTTGTAAGTGGAGCAGTATGATCCACTCGTAGTGCATAGTCCAAAACCATAGTGCCGAGAACAATTTTCCTTTACACTTTTCAAGCAGTAAAACTAGTTTCATTAAAGATTTCAATTCCAGAGATATACCCAGAAATACTAGTTGGAGTCAATGTCGAAACATAATTAAGCTCATAAACATGCTTACAAAAAAAAAAAAAACTAGAAGAAATCCATAATGTACAACAATAATTAATAATTAATCATAATAAAAACCAACTGTAGGGCAAACAGTTAGTTACATAAAATCTATTTACAACACCAAAATAGATTTTAATGAGACGTTGGTGCATAATTATCAATCTTTCGTTGGTCCAATTAATAATATGCTAATAACATCCTCATAAAATAATGCACAACACATTTATCTACGAATCACCGTTGGGCAGAAAACGAAATAAACATGTTACTTATGCAATAAAATTCCATTTAAAAAATTCTAATTCTAATTTTCCGTTGGGTAAAATTAAAATATTCATTATTAAATGTAACATTATGTGATTTTTCTTAATCTTTAATTGTTTCAATTAATAACCCTCCGTTGGGTTGATTATTAATTTTAACAATAAAAGAGTCACGCATACATGTAAATTATTATGATCAAACTCAATTTTTCTTTAAACATATTAATCAAGTTTAAAAATTAACATTATTTAAAATTTACATGTAACAACTTAAAAGCCCTAATAGTATATCACATCATGTTCTAATATCTTAAATTAAAATATATAAGTATGAACATGAATTGATTATAAAATAATCACGTTAATTTTAACTTGAATACATAAGGGCATAAGAATATCATAATATTATCCCCACATAAACAATAAATTTAACATATATTATCTTAATATTTATGTTCATGTTTCACGCATAACAACAAAAACAATATATAATTGATTGCAAGGGAACAATAATGAAACCCATACCATAGGGGAAAATAAATAGCTAGTGACATATCATACGACATATATATATTGCAGTAAGTTAATATATATATATATATATATATATATATATATATATATATATATATATCTATCTTAAGGGAGTGAAGGCTAAGCTATACATGTGTATAGCAGTACGTTATATATAGCTTAGCCCATAGGGCAGTAGCCTTAATAATCATAATCTGCAAATATATGCATAATTTGCAAATATTTAAACTAAATATCAAGTCCAGCAATCCATAATGGAAATAAAAGGACGGAGATACAATATATATGCAGTATATATATATTAACATACTGTTGCCATATATATGATGTGTACAGGAACATTAAGATTGATGAATTGCTTTTCAACATATACTAAACAAGTCACTTTTTGAAAAAATTATTTTCGGAAATTCCTTAACACATATAATAATTAAATTTTTTTTTTCTATACAATAACATAACCAACAGCTCTGATACCAGATGTTGTATAAATTATACAGGAACGTGTTATTGCATAGAATAAAATAAAAATCAATAATCATAATAATAAGTACTTACATGAATTGATAGAAGACCTCTTATGTGTATCACGCTTCCGCTGCACTTAAGGGTGAAGGTCTTCAATTGTCTCTCTCAATCTTATGATGGATGTATAGGTGTGTATAAAGTTCTTGAGACGACAACTGGGACCAAACCCTAACTGTTTTATTTATATAATAGCTAAGGGTCAAAATCGTCCATCAAGATTATGAAACCCTAGGGCCCATTATGCCAAATTAATATTAGTAATAATATTTATGGGCCACATAATTAATTACCAAACCCATAAATAAAGTTATTAAATTAATACAATATGTAAGCCCAATAATTACATAAATAGTAAAGGCCACATAAGGAATAAAATATTCTAACATATTCTTCTAAGCATTCTTGAATTTTACTGAACAAAGCAGTATCATGTTGACAACTTGGACGTTATTAGTTCCCGAATAAATTAATTCTTGAACTTGTTTTATTGAATTCTTATATCATTGTCATCATGCTCATGTTTATATTTTTTTAAAGTCATCTGTGGCCTGTAGTGCATAGATGGACTTGGTATGATTATGACTAAGGATTATTCGGTATAATCATAACCGTAATGTTACAAATGATGTGGTAAAAGTCCTCATTGGCCCGTAGTGCATTGATGGACAGTTATTGGCATGATCATGACCATTAATGAATACACAGATATTCTTGGCCCGTAGTGTATGGATAATTGTGGTCGTGATACTAAAGAATATCCTTGGCCGTAGTGCAGGGGTGATTCGATGATGTGGAATATTTATTAAGCTGAGTCTCAGCGATAACAGTGATGAAAAACCTTTTAAATCATAAAAGATAGTAGATTTTATTTTCTACTTGACTCTTTTAATGGATTGCTTGTTCCGCTGCAGTTAAACTTGATGTCTATTATATTTTATCAGTTTAACATTGTTGAAGGCTAACGATAATTTATTCTGCATTATCTTAGTCATAATATTTCTTATTGGGCTAGTTGAGTTCACCCTTTCTTTCACCGTTCTCTTCAGGAAATGAGAATATAGTTGGAACGAGTCGGGAAACGGAGTGATGGACCAGATGATAGCATTAGTAGTCCTCACTATTCTATGTAATAGTGTGATAATAATTATAATGATGACTCCTTTTGAGTATGGATACTCTCTAGAAGATAATATTTGTATTCAAACTCACAGTTTATGTTTTGTTGTATTGTACACGACAATTGTAGTATTAAGTTGTATTTAAATTCTGTACCATGTAGCTGGCGACTCAAGATGGGTGATGTATACCTAATTTTGGGGGCGTCACAGTTGGTATCAAAGCTTAGGGATATGATCCCTAGCTAGGATGTGAGAATAGAACTAGGAGGGGAGAGACGGGGAATTTCTTCGCTAGTATGACCTACCTAAGTTTATTTGGTATTTAATTGGTCGGTCAGAATATAGGGATAATATGTTACATGTCAATTAACCTTTGTTTTGTGGCAGTTTCTGAAAATGACATCCGAGAATGTTGAGAATAGCAATGGAGCATAGGAGACCCTTGATTCTCTACAGATCAATAATCAAGGCAATGTGCAACAGAATGTCTATAATCCTCCTGTAAACAACAACACTGATCAATTGACGAATGACGGTACGTTTAGGAGCTTTTTAGAATTCATGCAACATCAGGCGAAGGCGGCTCCTGTTCATAATACAGGAGAAAACAATGGCAACCCACGGTTGGTCACCGCTAAGCAATTCAAGGAGCTGGGACCACCGGAGTTTTTGGAAAAGCTAGAACCACTTAAGGCGGAGACGTGGTTAAAGCAAATCACCAAGATATATGATGTCTTGGGATGCTCCGATGAGCAAAAAGTTCCCTTTGCCACCTTTATGTTGCGTGAAGAGGCAGATCACTGGTGGGAATCTGTAAAACGTATCCAGCTTGACGCACTCAAGATGTCTTGGGAGAAGTTCCAAGAGCTGTTCAATGACAAGTACTTTCTCGAAAGCATTCGTCACATGAAGGAGGTGGAATTTATCAAGTTGGAGCAAAACAACATGACCGTGTCACAGTACGAAGCCAAGTTTGCCGAGTTGTCCCGATTTGCATCCCACTTGGTTGATAATGAAGAGAGAATGACGTGGATATTTTTAAGAGGTTTGAAGCCGGAGATACGTCAATATCTTATTTCTCATAAACTGTGTTTGTATTCAGATATTGTAAATAGGGCTCAGTTAGTGGAGCGCGATAACGAGTCAACGTAACCAAAAGAGAGCATCCGGCAAAATAATAATACCGGTGATAACAGTCATCAAAGCGGTGACAATAAACATGGAGGGAATCAACATGCCAAAAATAGTAATCACTTCGGTGGTAATCATGATCAAAACAATAAGAATGAACATTTCAAGAAGAGGAGATTCAACAATAATGAAAAGACGTCAGCACCATCACCCGTTGTTAAGGAAGGAGAACGACCACCTATCATATGCTTCAAATGCGGAGGGGAGGGACACATCAGTCCAAACTACGCGATGCCGTCCAAAGCATGTTATAATTATGGAAGAGAAGGTCACTTAGCTCGATTTTGTCATTCACCGAAGACAAGTTCAGCTAAGATGGAGGCACCAAAGGCCGTCCCAGAAAAGTCAAAGCCAGTAGTTTAAGAGAGAGCATTTTTTTTCGTGACAAGAAACCTGAATAAAATTATCACGGGTATGTTAGTCATAAACTCTTGTGAAGTCTATACCGTGTTAGATACCGGTTCTACTCACTCTTTTATTTCACCTAATTGTGTTCAATGTTTGAAGTTAACTCCGGAGAAGTTAGACTTTGATATATCTATTTAAGCTCAGTTGGGAGAAACCTTCATTACCTCCACTATTTATAAATCTTGTTTGATTCAAATCGACACTTTCACGTTACCTGTTGATCTTATCTCTTTGAAAATACTTTCCTTTGATGTGACTTTTAGAAACGATTGGTTAACTACTCATCATGCTTTTCGTAAGGTTGTTAGCTTTCATATTTCTAACCAACCTGTCATGCGAATTCAAGTAACCAAACCACTAAAGTCAATCATTGTCATATCAAGCCATAAATAAAGAGCCCCGATCCTTTTGTTGTTGACTTTCTTGTGTGGAATGCACCGAAGCCAGACTTTCTATAGGCAACGTCGTGAATGACGATGGCAAGTTGATAGGTATCAATGTGACGTGTTATCCAAGTCTTGGATGAGAGTCACAATTTTGAATGGTATTTCTATTGTTAATAAATCTCGTGACGTATTCTTGAAGACTTCTTAGCCTACCCTAGAGCGTGAAATAGAATTTTGTATTGACCCTAGTAAAAAACCCATTTCTTAAACCTCAAATATTTCTTCAACCAAAATGAACGTATAATACGCCAAAGACGTTGGCTCGAGCTGTTGAAGATTACGATCGTACCACTCAATATCATCGTAGAAGTACGAACGTAGTAGCTGACGCGTTGAGTAGAAGATCGCATGCGAGTGCGATGTTGTTAACACAAAGACCCATTTTGTATAACTTACAAATGATGAAGATAGAGTTAAAGACTCTAGGAACTCACGTGAAGATAACGAATATACGATTAGAATCGACTTTAATTGATAAAGTTAAAGCCGTTCAAGCTACATACTTAGAGCTGATGAACGTGAAGAAGAAGGTTCAAGAGGGCGTTATTCTAGAAGCAAGAATCGAAGAAGAGAGGAAATCTCAACCCTCAATTTAATTGGCCCATTTAAAATCCTCGATCAAGTAGGAACTGTGGCTTATAAACTCGTTTTACCGCCAAGTATGTCGCGTGTTCATAACATTTTTAACGTATCGATGTTACGTAAATATATGGACGACCCGAACCACATTATTGATTTAAAACCGGACGAGATAGCGGATGATTTAACGTATGAAGATGTACCTGTTAAAATGCTGGAATATATTCTACGCTTAAAGGTTATACCTCAAGAGTTAGAATCTGACGAAGTGTCCTCATCTGTTCGACATACCAGGTACGTACGTAAATTTCGAGGGCGAAATTCCATAAGGAGGGGAGATTGTGAGACCCCAGATTTTAAGAATAAAGGTTTAAATTTCTCGAAATATTTTTTTATATTATGGTGTGGATTTGATATAATGTTATAGTTGTGGGTAGTATTTATAAATTTTGCAAAGTATGCAAGTTGTTGTATAATATTCGATTGGTCGGGGAATATTCTTTTTGTTGGGAAATATTCGTACAACGGCGCAATCATTGGTGGACCCCACAACGGAATTATTGTCTGATTGAGAAAACGACAAAAATATTTTATAAAAATAACGGCTGAAGTTTTATCGTTAATACTGTTGAACTACTCGGTAGTAAAAGTATAGTAATACGCGTGGTTGCATAGTAGCACACGGTATTGCTTATTGATGCTTACGTGAGAAGTCATTCAGTTTTGTTCAATTATTGCTATAGTAATTGTTGCATAGTATCTCACGTTATTTGATTCAATTATTGTCGATATTTTATATATTGTTAAAATCAATAATTGAGACGACAAAGTTATTAATATTATTATTTGCAATATTAACGATGTCTAGAAGTTCTGTCAAGGAGAGATTTGGTCACCTAATTACGGGCCAATAGGGAAAAATCCTTATTAGAAAGCCCACTCTTTCCTGGGAACGACCTGGTCGATTAATATTGTGAATTGTAATAAAGATGATAAATGTTGTTAAAATTATTAAGGTGATTTTTATGAAGTCTGCTTATTTTATGGATTCCTATTTATCCATTTTTTAAAATAATCGGTAAAAAATTATTTAAAGGTGGGGGCCACATGTGGGGCCCATATGTGTTGGAAAATTGATTTTGGAAATGGAAGAGTATACGTATGGAAGTATATGTGTGTATTGAGTATATGGTGGGAGAAAATGAGATGTGAAAGTGATGAGTGTGTGACGTGTGTGTGAGTGGAAAATGGTGGAAAAGTGGTAGTGTGATAGTGATGTGTAAGAGTGTAGTGAATTTGATTATTGGGTGGGTGGGGGATTGATGTTGGTTATGGGGGAGAAAAATTAAGTGGTGTATATATAATATTGATATATATAATTTGAAAATATGTGTTTATAAATATGTGTTATATTTTAATTTGTTTTGAAATCTTATTGGTTGATGGTTTGACTTAATTGTAGTTGATTGAAGAAAATGATTTTGAAAAATTATTTCGTTCATGAACAGTGCACTTCCATTTTCCTATAAATAGAAGCTCATTCCTTCATTATTTCTTACGAATTCACTGAAACTCTACAAAGAGAAAATTATAGAGAGAAAGAAGAAAAATATTCTGCTACTTCCCTACTTTTATATTCAGTTTCTTTTACGGTAAGGGGTGTTATTCTTTCTTATTCATGAAGAGAACTGTTGTTATTCCATTTCTTATTATTCTGTTGGAATAACCTGTATACGCGGACTACCCTATACTTGGTGAAATTCTTCTGTTATTCTATTCTTTATTATTATGTTGGAATAACCTATTTATGCGAAGTACTGCATACATGGTGAAATTCTTCTATTATTCCGTTCTTTATTATTCTGTCGGAATATCCTGTCTGTGAGTTTACACCGGACCTAGTTCCGTCTTTATTATTATTCTGTCGGAATATCCTGTCTGTGAGTTTACACCGGACCTGGTTCCGTCTTTATTATTATTCTGTTGGAACATCCTGTCTGTGTGTTTTACACCGGACCTGGTTCCGTCTTTATTATTCTGTTGAAACATCCTGTCGGTGCAAATTTTGCCTGACCTGGTTCCGTTATTATTATTCTGTTGGAATAACCTGTCTATGCAAAGTATAGCATACATGGTGATTTCTTTTGTTATTCCATTCTTTATTATACTCAGTTGGTTAAAGTTTTGACTTCTATACTCCATGAAATTAGTAGAATATCCTTGATATTTGCGCTTCATCCAGTATCTTTTCATGAAAATATTCTTCTGAGCATTCTTGAATTTTACTGTACAAAGCAGTATCATGTTGACAACTTGGACGTTATTAGTTCCTGAATAAATTAATTCTTGAACTTGTTTTATTGAATTCTTATATCATTGTCATCATCCTCATGTTTATATTTTTTTAAAGTCATATGTGGCCTGTAGTGCATAGATGGACTTGGTACGATTAAGACCAGGGATTATTCGGTATAATCATGACCGTAATGTTACAAATGATGTGGTAAAAGTCCTCATTGGCCCGTAGTGTATTGATGGACAGTTATTGGCATGATCATGACCATTAATGAATACACAAATATTCGGTGATGTGAAATATTTATTAAGCTGAGTCTCAGCGATAACAATGATGAAAAACCTTTTAAATCATAAAAGATAGTAGATATTATTTTCTACTTGACTCTTTTAATGGATTGCTTGTTCCGCTGCAGTTAAACTTGATGTTTATAATATTTTATCAGTTTAACATTGTTGAAGGCTAACGATAATTTATTCTGCATTATCTTAGTCATAATATTTCTTATTGGGCTAGTTGAGCTCACCCTTTCTTTCACTGTTTTCTTCAAGAAATGAGAATATAGTTGGGACGAGTCGAAAAACGGAGTGATGGACCAGATGATAGCATTAGTAGTCCTCACTATTCTATGTAATAGTGTGATAATAATTGTAATGATGACTCCGTTTGAGTATGGATACTCTCTAGAAGATAATATTTGTATTCAAACTCACAGTTTATGTTTTGTCGTATTGTACACGATAATTGTATTATTAAGTTGTATTTGAATTCTGTACCATGTATCTGGCGACTCAAGATGGGTGATGTATACCTAATTTTGTGGGCGTCACATCATTGTCTTAATAATAATATCAAACTATTACATAACTATCACAAATCTTATTTGGTTAGCTTTCCTTTTCCTTTGTTTCTACATGAGCTTTCTGGTTCTTCACACTTGGCTGAAAACATTTAAATTAAGCAAGGATGAACATTTGAGTGCCCAACAAGTAATAACAATTATATATATATATATATATATATATATATATATATATATATATATATAAGTTGAAAGAATTTAAAGGTTTTCTTTATACTACCCTTCTACAACAAATCAATAGTTGTGAAGTAATCTGTACCGATAATAATAACACAACAACCCTCTTTCAAATTTTTTGAAACTACGTAATGACTATAACTAGGGTTAAGGTGACATACTATGAACTTTATTTTTATTTTCAAAAAGGTTAAACAGAAATTCATCTGTAAACCATCATAACTTACGGGCACGGGGGTGATCAGCCCGTTGTACCCTGTATTGATCAATGCTACATGCAAGAACGAGGGTATCGTTCACTCTGTCCACCTTGGGTGCATAAAAAGTTTTTTCATATTCGGGATGCTCATACTTGTCTGGGTTCCAAATCAAAGGTTTTATCTTATTCAACAATAATCTATAATTCAACATATATATATATATATATATATATATATATATATATATACACGGGTAATTGACAAAGGTGTATCAATATGTGATTAAATACAATGATTATCCAAGTGAGGACACTTGTATAACCATTTATAGAAATTAACGAACAGAATATATATCTGAATTACCATATACTAACATGTTGATAATCAATGAGTGTATATAATATTGGGTTAATAATCTGTACAGTAATAATATAATTTAGAAACATTCTTACTCATGTCCATTGCATAAAGAAAATGCAAAGGTAAGATACTTGTCTGATGCGCTGCTTACAATTTGCAACTTAGTTCTATCTTTTATCTCACGACCTATTATTAATCAGACAATTTTACTGATTAGAATAACATATCTCAACACATAGCATTGCTTATTGCAGTCAGTACATATCCTAATCATATTGGCACATAAGTTTAACAACCATTGAATCACAAATAAACACATATCTAATCAAATTATCTAAGTCCAGATCAATTTCTGAAACATGTCGGTATACCGACAGCTTTATCGGGTAATTATCGAGTATAAGACTCTATCATGTAACTTAGTATCAGTCATATTATTTTTAAATGACTTATAATAATTTTTTTAACATTTATTATAGTTTGTCATGAATTTTCAAACATCGGAATCATTCTTAAATGATTTAAATATCAAACAATTCTATTATCATTAATATTTAATTAATATTAAACTCTTAATGAAACCATTGCCAAAATATTAAAGTTATTTATAATAACTTATAATAATTTTAAAGTATTTATATTACCCTTAAATGATTTTAAAAATATTTAAAATTATTTTTAAATAATTACCATTAATATTTAAATATTAATGTATTATTTATTAAAATATTAAAAGTCGTTAATTATAACTTAAAATATTTTTAATTCATTTATATCCTTTTTAAATGATTTTTAAATTAATAAAATTATTTTTAAACTATTTATTTAATATAATTATTAAATAAATTTAATATCATTTAATATTAAATTAATATCATTAATATTAAATTATTAATGAAATTATTCTTTAAATATTAAAAGTTATATTTTATAACTTAAAATATCTTTAAACACTTTATTTTCATTTAAAATAATTTTTCTAATATTAAAATCATTTTTAAACTAAATTATTTAATATAATTATTAAATAACTTTAATATCATTAATAATAATTAATTAATAAAATTTACCTTTAAATATTGAAAGTTATCTTTTATAACTTAAAATATTTTTAAATACCTTATTATTATTTAAAATAATTTTTAATATAATAAAATCATTTTTTATTTAATTTATTTAATTCATTTAGTAAATAACTTAAATATCATTAATATTAATTAATTGATGAATTTCATCACAAAATATTAAAAGTCATTAAATATAACTTAAAATATTTTCTTATATCATAATATAGTTTTAAATGATTTTTCAAGTATTAAAATCATTTTTAAATAATTTATTTAATATTATAATTAAATAAATTAAATACTTTTAATATTCCAAAGATATTAAATATTTATGAAATATATTCAAAATAATTAAAAACTAATTTTCAGAATTTAAAATAATTTTTAATAATTTATTTGGTATTTTTAATAATCAAGAACTACTTTTCTATAATTATTTAATAAAAATATAATTTTTATAAATAATCTGTCTCTAAAGACCACCTATAGTGACAGAACTGTCGCTCTAGGTGTTCTTCGTGTTCTTGAGCATTCATAAGGCAGTTTCGTGGGTGCTACTTTGACTATTGATTAAACACTGATCAATTTGTTTCTGGACATGTTGATGGTCAGATCATGTAGTACAAATACATGACTACACAATTCAACAATAAACATCATCAAAACATGCATAACCAACGAGATCTGGAGCCTTGAACAAGCTGGCAGAGCTGTTCTTCATTTTCTGGGTTACCCAGAAATGAAGAACAGTTAGACAAGCCATATTTGGGCTTCCACAACTTGCAATCCGTGTAATCTTTTAGTGATATAAAGCTTTCAGGTTGTAGACCACATGTAGTGCTACAGTTCTATGTCATAAAATACCATTAACATCAATATAATCAACATTTATGATCCGGCCAAACCATGTCAGTCGACATATTTATATGTTTTTTGGGTTACCCAGAAAACAGAGAACATGCTCGAGTTGCTTGGTTTGACCGCCCACTTCAATTACCCAGTCTAATTATTAGGAGATTTTAAGGCATAAACATGGAGTTCATAAACCAGACTACAATCTAGATGCAACAACAGAACCAAAACATCAACACACTGACAGATCCAAGGACGTAAACTGGCTGTCAGAGTATTCTGGATAGCATCTGGGTTACCCAGATTTCATCTGGTCATGCCCGGTCAACGGGTTTTGAGCAAGAATAACCTACGATCTAGACATGTAATCACAGTGGTTCCACTTCCAGATTAAAGAACACATTACAAGTTACATATAACAACTTAGAAACAACAAAACTCGTAAACGAGTAAGGATCTGTGGCCACTGACATTCGTTGTCAGACCACAGATTGAACTTTTTCCAGATTTTGTAAAGTGCTAGATCTGAGCCTATAGATGTTATGGATCAAACATCTATAAACCCAGATCACTTAATTAGACTCCATACTACATATTTAACACATCAAACTAACATCTAACAACAGAATTAATGGACAGATTTTTGAATAGGGTTTTATACCTTTATGAACAAATCCTTGGAGCTAAGCTTCTGATTGGTTAGTGGATTTCGTGGGGCTTGATTTATGATTGATATAGGAAGGAAATTTCTGAGGTTTGGGGTTGAGAGAGAATGGTTGAGGGTTTTGTGCCAAATGAGGCTAACAATGCACTTTTTCTCTCTTCAATCTATATATATATATGATGTTGGGTGCATGTATGGCTGGTAAAGATGGCTTGTTGCTGATTATTAGAGAGCACATGGGGTTGTTGGTTTGGTGAACAACTTCACCAAATGTCAAAACCTATATGCTAGCTTCATTAATGTACAAAGGGCAGTATGGTCAAATGGCTTTCCAATTTAATGGCTTAAATGTAATCTTGTCAAACCCTTAGGGTTTAATCCTAAGGTTTAGTACATAGCATTTACAAGATTTAGCAATTAGGTTTTGAAAAATATAAAATTTTAGTTTCAAAAATTAATTTCTAAAAATTACAAAATTAAGGTTTTCTTAATTAGATTAGGTTTCTAAATACATTATACAAGAACATTAGGGTTTAATATCACTAATTATAATTAACTTTGCTAATTTAGTAATTAGGGTTTATAATTAGTAATTAGGTTTTAAAATTACTAATTAGGGTTACTAAATATAGAAATTAGGGTTTCTAGTTTAGTAATTAGGGTTTAACAATTTAGGGTTTCCATAATTAACAATTATAATTCTAATACTTGTTAATTAATCACATTAACACAATCACCAATCAATCTTGAACTCTAATTTGGGTTTTAAATTAGGGTTTAGCATTTAAAATTAGGGTTTTTAATAACTTAGGATTTTTTTTAAAATTATTTAGAGTTTCTAAATTTTTAATTATGGTTTACTTAATTAATCATTTAATACACAACATAAAACATATAACACTGTTATATAACAGTATTTGAATTTCTCATTTGAATTTAAAAATAGGGTTAAACGAATTAATGCTAGGGTTTGGTCATAATACACCATAATTGACCAACCATTATCAATACGTACATACAGTACATATTTATAGCACTAAAAAATAAAAATATAATATAATTTTATTAATATTCTCATTCCTTGATAAAAATTCAAAATTAGAGTTTGGATTCCATATCTGATTTATTTTTTCATATTTAACCTTAATAATTAAGGTAAAATAATTAACTTAATAATCTGTACAAAATTCATATAATAAAATAATTATTATAATTATCACTTCATATATTATTTAAATAATATATGATTATATTTTTATAGAAAATAATTAATAAAAAAATTTCTGCTATAAAATTAATTATTATAAAAATATACTTTATAATAATCAATAATTGTAAAATAAAATTATTTGTAAATATTCATGTAATAAATATATTTTTATTTATCACATAAATATATATACACATTATCTTGTACAAATCCTCATCCTTAAACTAAAAAAAAAATTTATACGCAAAATTTCTGATTTAATTATATAGAAAATATCGGGTTGGTACAGAGACAAGCAAGTAGGCTTTGTGGCTTAAGGGACTAGTTGAAGAACTAAGTTTCAAGAAGAGCAGTATCCAGATTCAGAGTGATAGTCAAAGTGTTATTCATTTAGCAAAGAACCATGTGTTTCATGCCAAGACCAAACATATAGATGTTCGGTATCTCAAAATTCGTGAGTGACTGAACAATGGTGACATTGCAGTTCACAAAGTTTACACAAAGGAGAATGCCGCAGATATGCTCACAAAGTCAATTACAACAGAAAAGTTCAAGCACTGCTTGGAGTTAATTCACTTCGTCGAATACTGAGTTCGTGGCGGAGTATCTAGGGAGAGTGATACATTCACAGACACAGACACGAAGAAGTTCACAATATTTGAAAAATGCAAGCCAAGGTGGAGATTTTTGAAAGTTATCTTGCATTAGCCTTCCCCAAATTCTCTTCCCCTTAGACCTAGGAATTTAGCCTTTCCCAAATTCTCTTTCCCTCAGACTTTGGAATTTAGCCTTTCCCATTTCTTGTTCTCTTCTCCAGATTTCTTCTATAAAACAACAAGAAGCTTAGAGAAGCAAAGAGAGTAATGTGTTTGTATTTATCTTAGTGTATTTGTGTGAGCCCGATTTCTCAAAAACATTAAACATGAAATGGATACTAGTAGTGCTACTCTTCGAACATTAGACCCTATATGTACATTTGGAACTCTATTTTAAAATGCTAGCAGTCCCAAACTTGGAGTGCCTCCATAGAGTTTTGAATTCCCAATAATTGAAAATGCACTTGTGTTCCTAAAGACCCTTTCAACAGGTTCCTCTCCTTCAAGGTTATTGAAAGATAATTCTAGATTTTATAGTGACGTGATATTCTGCAGGTATGCTGGAAATTTCCCTAAAATGTTATTCCTTGAGAAATTAAGGACCTTGAGGCTAGTTAACTTACTAAGAGAGGAAGGGATGCTTCCTTTAAACACGTTATTCCCCATAAATAAACTCTCCATCATCAGACAATTGGATATTGTAATTGGAATTTCTCCCGATAATTTATTCTGGGAAACATCCAAACTCACTAGCTTGGTCATATCTCTTACCTCTGGTTGCAAGAGCCCTGTTAAAGAATTGAGACAAGTTGAATGATATAGACATAAAACTAAAAGGAAGGTTTACAACTTCTTTGGGAATGGTACCAGAAATATTGTTTCTAGACAACCACAACACCTCTAATTGTTGACAGTTCGCCAAACTAGAAGGAATGTTGCCATCTAAATACTTCCGATCCAAAAACAGTACGCCACTTTGTGAAATTTCCAAGTGAGGATGGATTTGAACCTGAAATTTGGTTCGCAGAGAGGAAAACTTCGTCCAAGTTTTTAAGCTGGCCAATTCCCTTTGGAATCTGACCTGTAATTGAGTTCCCGTGGATCAATAACCGTTGAATCTTGTGTGATGAATGAGATTTTTCTAATTTATTTTAGATATTTATTGAAATAAATAATTATTTTTGTTGATTAATTTATTGAGTTAAATAAATATTTGATAAAATTGTGGTAGATTAATTTAATTAAATGTGATAGATTAATTTAATTAAATGTGTTACATTAATTAAATTAATGTTGGTGTGTTGATTAATTTTTATAGTTCAAAGTGTGAATTTAATTGGGAGAATTAAATTAAATGAGTTGTTTAATAATTATAAGTTGTTCTAATTAATTTAATAATTAATTAGAGATTTAATGATTTTTCATAATTAATAAATAATAATTTTAATTATGTGGTGATTTGATTTAACGAGTAATATTGGTTTTTATTTAATTGAATTTAAATAATATAATTTATTAATTAAAGTGTGACAAATAAACTATATAATAAACAAGTTAATTAAAATAAATGGAGAAGAGCCTTTTTAAAGGTTAGCCGAACGTGGCCTTATGAACATGGGAGCAGTTAAGTGCATAATGGTCTTAACTGACACCCATGTTGTATCTGTTAATATTATACTTATATTTATATTATACTTATATTTATATTATTCAATTGTTAGTCATTTTGAAAACAAGTCAGAGAAGTAAACAAAGAGAAAAGGAGAGAATTTGAGAGAATTGTAAGATTGAAGAAGAAGAAGTTGGAGAATTAAAGGAGTTTCTATCATCTTCTACTAATTTAAACAACCAATCAAGGGAAATTTCTTAATCCCAAGTTTCAATTTATGTTTTTTTAAGTTTTCTCCAGGAACGCATATTTAAGTTCTCTGTTAATTGAGTTTTATGATTAATTTGTTGAAAAGTTGTTTCTAATCATTAATATGCATGTATAATCTAATATATGATGTTTATAAACGATTTTGGGTGAGTTAATTTATGAAATTATGTTTAAATGGGAGTTTTGAAGTTTACAGAGAAATATATTTGAATATGGCCTATGTGTACAAAAAGTGATGCCTAAATTGTATGTTAAATGGCTTATATCACGCGTATTACTGTACTTTTATCACCAGGTATTTCAACAGTTAACGGTAAAAGTTTTGCTGTTATTCTATAAAAAGGTTATTTCTGTCGCTTTCTAAATTCGACAGTAATTCCGTTGTGGGGTCCACCAATGATTGTGCCATCGTACTGATATTCTCTGATAAAACGAATATTCTCCGACCAAACGAATATTTTATGACAACTTGTTTACTTTGCAAAATTTGTAAATATTACCCACAACTATAACATTATATCAAATCCACACCTTATTATTCAAAATAATATTTAGAGAAAATTAAATCTTTATTCATAAAAAGTTGGGGTCTTACAACCTCCCCTCCTTATGAAATTTTGTCCTCGAAATTGGTGTACGTACCTGGTATGTCGAAGAGGTGACGATACCTTATTTTCATTTCAGATTCTAACTCCCAGGTCATTTCCTCAATATCGTGGTTTCTCCACAAAACTTTGACTTGAGGTATAACCTTTGAGCGTAGAATATGTTCCTTCTTATCAAATATTTTAACAGGTACCTCTTCATACGTTAAATCTTCTGCTATCTCATCTAGTTCTAATTTAATAATGTGGTTCGGGTCTTCCACATATTTACGTAACATAGATATGTAAAAAACGTTATGAACATGAGACATACTTGGCGGTAAGGCGAGTTAATAGGCCACAGTTCCTACTCGATCGAGGATTTCAAATGGACCAATGAATCGAGGGTTGAGCTTTTCTCTCTTTTCAAATCTCGTAACTCCTATCCATGGAGCAACACGTAACAATACATGATCTCCAACATTGAATTTCACGTCCCTTCGATGAAGATCATCATAACTCTTTTGTCGATCTTGTGAGGTTTGTATACATTGCCGGATCATTTGAATCTTTTTCATAGTCATACGTACCAATTCTGGTTCCAATAATGTTGCTTCACCCACCTCATCCCATCATACTGGAGAATGACACTTTCCTCGAATGGAGCTATGCCTATACTTGATTGATAACTGTTGTTGTAGGAGAATTCTACTAATGGCAATAACTTATCCCAACTTCCTTTGAAGTCTAGGATATAAAGTCTTAATAGGTCTTCAAGAGTTTAAATAGTCCTCTCTGACTGCCCGTTCGTCTGATGATGATATGTCGAACTGAATCGTAAATTCGTGCCCATAGCTTTCAGGAAATTGACCCAAAACCGTGAAGTGAATCGTGGATCTCGATCAAAAACTATAGATACTGGCATACCATGCAGTCTTACAATTTGACGCCCCCAAAACAGGTATACATCACCCATTCTGAGTCGCCAAATACATGGTACTGAATACAAATACAAACTTAATTATACAACATGAGCTGTGAGTTTTAATACAAATATTATCTTCTAGACAGTATTCAAACTCAAAATAAGTCCTCATTACAATTATTATCACACTATTTCACAAAATAGTGAGGACTACTAATGCAACCATCTGGACCGCCAATCCATTCCCCGACTAGTCCCAGCTATATTCTCATTTCCTGAAGAGAATAGTGAAAGAAATGATGAGCTCAACTAGCCCAGTAAGAAATATTATGACTAAAATAATGCAGAATAAATTATCCTTAGCCTTCAACAGTATAACAACTGATATAATATAATATACAACAAGTTTTAGATCAACAACTGCAGCGGAATAAGCAATCCATTAGAAGAGTTAAGTAGAGCATAATATCTACCATCTTCTATGATTTAAAAGTTTTTTCAACACTTTTATCGCTGAGACTCAGCAAAAAAATAATCCACATCATCGAATCATCCCTGCACTACGGGCCAAGGGTATTATTTAGTATCACGACCACAAATTATCCATGCACTACGGGCCAAAGATAATCATGTTTTCATCAACGGTCATGATCATGCCATAAAACAATTCATCTTTGCACCTTTGGCCGAAGAGAATCCATGGCCATAATCATACCAAAAACTGTCCATCAATGCACTACGGGCTAATAAGGACTTTTACCACATCATTTGTAACATTACGGTCATGATTATACCGAATAATCCCTGGTCATAATCATACCAAGTCCATCTATGCACTACAGGCCACAGATGACTTTCAACAGAATATAAACATGAGGATGGTGACAATGATATAAGAATTCAATAAAACAAGTTCAAGGATAAATTTTTAAAGATTTATAATTTAATTTATCCAGAAATTAATAACGTCCAAATTGTCAATATGATACTACTTTGTGGAGTAAAATTCAAGAATAATATTGTACCAAAAATAATTTGGACTGAAAACGAATCAATTTTTTTATTATGAATAGTACCCCGGGTGAATAGTAACCGAGTGAATAGTACCCAGTGAATAATAACTTCGGGAATAGTAATCCCGTGAATAGTATCCTGACATGAAAAAGTTAAAACTTATCAAGAATGCTCAGAATAATATTTTCATGAAAAGATACTAGATGAAGCGCAAATATCAAGGATATTCTACTAATTTCATGGAGTATAGAAGCTAAAATTTTAACAAAACAAGTATAGAATGAAGATGTAAACATGGATACAATCAATGATAGTAACCATAATAGACATCTGGGACGAAAAAGAGAATATTTTATTTTTCGGTGAATAGTGCCGTATTCGTGAATAGTACCGTATACGTGAATAGTACCGTATACGTAAATAGTACCGTATACGTGAATAATGCCGTATACGTGAATAGTAACCCCGACACAAAAAGGTAGAAATTCCACAATAAAACTCATATCAATAATTCGACATAATGATATTGAAGAAAATAATATCATTTACGAAAAAAATAACATCCCTTACCTCAAAAGAATAGTACTTCTGGCTGGAATATCAGATATAACGCTGAAGGAAACTTACACCGTATAGTAACACTCAAGATATCAAAATACTCACAAGAATACGTTCGATAATATAGAGAGAGAAAACTTCAGTTTTTGGTGTAATTTTCAATTCTAACCTAAACACTCTATTTATGGGAAAATGCTTAGAATACCAAAGTAGAAAATTTAATAAAATAATAATATTTTCAATTTTTTTTCCTACGCACACTTGAAATCTGATTTCAGCAGCTTTCACTAATCAGTAGGGCCCACCAACACACAAAACATATTTTTATCATTTAATGCAACAAAATCAATTCAGACCCAATATTTCGGAACTTCAATAATTCATAATAAATAGCTCTTTTATCAGAAAAATTCAAATCTTATGTCCTTTCTATAGGAAATTCAATTCTCTACAACTTTATAAGTTTAAGTTTTTCCAAATTCCAAACGAAAAATGACCGAAATCTACATACGGACGATTTTGCAGGCTATAATCAAATTTCAATCAAAAATAGGGTTCATCAACACACAAAACATGTGTTAAACATTTTTTGTAATAAAAATACTCTTCCTCATTTATTCATATATCACACATTCATTATAAAAATATCACCATTATCATATTATTAAAATATATTAATATATTTAAATAAATTATTTTATTAGAAAAGAAAAAATATCAATTTTCAACAATTGTCACATTAAAAAATTTCTCTATCTATATCCACATAAAATGAATATTTTTCTTATCATATAAATTAATAATTATTTATTCATAAATAATATTATAGAATCATAATACTGACAACTAGGTCGTTCCCTAGAAGGAGGGAGCTTTCCAATAAGGATTTCTCCTTATTGGCGCACAATTAGGTGACCAAACCTCTCCTTAGATAGAACTTTTTAGACATTGCCAATAATGCTATCTAATAATATTTTTCAAATAATATGAATTATTGATTTGATAATGAAAAATATTGTGCAGTGACAATTATTGAAACAACAATAATATAAAATATCAACGTAGCAATTATTGAATCAATAAAATAAAATATTGAACAGTAATTACTGTGACAATTATTGAGTAGTTCCTTCTTACGTAAGAATCAATAATTGGTGCAATACCGTGTGCTACTGTGCAACAACGCGTATTACTGTGTTTTAATCACTGGGTATTCTAATAGTATTAACGGTAACAACTACGCCGTTATTTATAAAAACTCATACTTGTCGTTTTCTTCATCCAATCGCTTTTCGTTATGGGGCCCACACAAGGCTGCGCCGTCGTACGATTATTCCCCGACAGGAAGAATATTCCATGACTAAACGAATATTCTCTGAAAAATGAATATTTTATAGCCACTTGCTTATTTAACATATTTGCTCATTTTACCCATAACTTACCATATTAATCAAATCAACCCTTACTATTTCAAAATAATAAATAGAGGAAATTCAATTTCATTTATAAAAAGTTGGGGTCTTACAACCTCTCCTCCTTATGAAATTTCGTCCTCGAAATTGATGTACGTAGGACATGCTCCTTCCTATCCAAGATCTTGACTGGTACCCCCTCATACGTTAAATCTTCTGCTATCTCGTCTGGTTCTAACTCAATAATGTGGTTCGGGTCGTCCACATATTTACGTAACATAGATATATGAAAAATGTTATGAACACGAGACATACTTGGCGGTAAAGCGAGTCTATAGGCCACAGTTCCTACTCGATCGAAGATTTCAAATGGAAAAATAAATTGAGGGTTGAGATTTCCTCTCTTCATTGACTCTTGCTTCTGGAATAACACATTCTTGTACCTTCTTCTTCACATTCATCAGCTCTGAGTCTGTAGCCTAAGCGGCTTTAACTTTATCGATTAAAGTTAGTTCTAATCGTATATTTAACATCATCACGTGGGTCTCTAGAGTAAGTCATACGAAATGGGTCTTTGTGTTAACAACGTCGCACTCGTAACTGCATACGATCTTCTACTCAACGCGTCAGCTACCACGTTCGTTCTTCTACGATGATATTGAATGGTATGGTTGTAATCTTCAACAGCTCGAGCCAACGTCTTTGGCGCATGTTACGTTCATTTTGGGTGAAAAAATATTTGAGGGTTTTAGAAATAGGTTTTGTACTGGGGTCAAATTTAAACGTTAAGCGCAAGTAGGAGAAATAAAAGAATGGGTATAACCGATATCGAATAAGGTATAAACTTCGCAAGAGTTTATGATTAACTTACCCGTGATAACTTCGTTCGATTCCTCGTAACGAAAAATGCTCTCCCTTAAACTACCGAATTTGACTTGTTCGGGACAGTCTTTGGTGTCATCATTACCGTTGGAATTGACTTTCACTATAGGGCATATTCCATTCTCAACTGCTTCGTCGTACTCCTGTTCTATAATCTGAATCATTAATCTTCAATCCATATCAAATTGGGATTGACCGCTCTACACAGGGTAATTCCGAACTCGATGTTGGATTCCCAATTGCTGTCCAAAAAGCAAAATCCATTTCATCCATTTTGGCCTTATTGGATCGGAAGGCTTTTACCCATGCATCCTCCATTCTCACTCGTTCAGTTGTTTCTTCTTTCGGCTGCTCCTTGACATTTGAATTCTCAGATTCCAACTTTAATATTTTATACTCTGCCAAAGAGTGCTTCTGTTCAACCATCGCACATCGGGTAATACAATTTTGATTTGTTACATCCCTTTGCTCCACGACCGCCTGCCGTTCTTAAGCCTGCTCTTCTAACTCATGAATACGATTTTGCAATTCTACATTTTGATCAATAAGTTCTTCTAATAAATCCTCCTCAGGTTCCTCTTTTTCCTCACTCTCAGTTGCTACCTTTCCGACTAGCTCGAGTGCAACTTTTAATTCCTCAATCACCACATGGATATCTCTAATCACATTATCCTGGTTGGTGATTAGAGGTGTCTCCACGATCTCATTCAGTCCATTGTTAATATTTTCAGCTTCCATTCTCAAATACTGCCATAAAATAAGGGTTAATTGACATGTCACATATTATCCCTATACCCTGACCGACCTATTAAATACCAAATAAACTTAGGTAGGTTATACTAGCGAAAGAATTTTTCTTCTCTCCCCTCCTAGTTCTTGTCTCATATCTCAGCCAGGGATCATATCCCTAAGCTTTGATACTAACTGTGACGCCCCCAAACAGGTATACATCACCCATTCTGAGTCGCCAAATACATGGTACTGAATACAAATATAAACTTAATTATACAACATGAGTTGTGAGTTTTAATACAAATATTGTCTTCTAGACAGTGTTTAAACTCAAAATAAGTCCTCATTACAATTATTATCACACTATTTCACAGAATAGTGAGGACTACTAATGCAACCATCTGGACCGTCAATCCATTTCCCGACTAGTCCCAGCTATATTCTCATTTCCACATTTCCTGAAGAGAACAGTGAAAAAAAGGGTGAGCTCAACTAGCCCGATAAGAAATATTATGACTAAGATAATGCAGAATAAATTATCCTTAGCCTTCAACAGTATAACAACTGATAGAATATAATATACAACAAGTTTTAGATCAACAACTGCTAGAATAAGCAATCCATTAGAAGAGTCAAGTAGAGCATAATATCTACCGTCTTCTATGATTTAAAAGGATTTTCATCACTTTTATTGCTGAGACTCAGCAAAAAATAATCCACATCATCGAATCATCCCTGCACTACGGGCCAATGGTATTATTTAGTATCACGACCACAAATTATCCATGCACTACGGGCCAAAGATAATCATGTTTTCATCAACGGTCATGATCATGCCATAAAATAATTCATCTTTGTTGTAAGACCCCAACTTATTATAAATGAAATTGAATTTCCTCTATTTATTATTTTAAAATGGTAAGGGTTGATTTGATTAATGTGATTAGTTATGGGTTCAAATGCGTAAATATTTTTAAATAAGCAAGTGATTATAAAATATTCATTGTTGTCGGAAAATATTCGTTTGGTCGTGGAATATTCGTACTGTCGGGGAATATTCGTACGACGACGCAGCCTTGTGTGGGCCCCATAACGAAAAGCGATTAGATGAAGAAAATGACAAGTATAAGTTGTGTATAAGTAACGGCGTAGTTGTTACCGTTAATACTGTTGGAATACCCGGTGGTTAAAATACAGTAGCATACGGTATTGCATCAATTATTGATTCTTACATAAGAAGACACTACTCAATAATTGTTACAGTAATTACTGTTTAATACTTTATTTTATTGATTCAATAATTGCTACGTTGATATTTTATATTATTGTTGTTTCAATAATTGTCACTGCACAGTATTTTCTATTATCGGAGCAATAATTTATATTATTTGAATAATATTATTAGATAACATTATTGGCAATGTCTAGAAAGTTCTGTCTAAGGAGATGTTTAGTCACCTAATTGCGCGCCAGTAAGGAGAAATCCTTATTAGAAAGCCCCCTCTTTCCTAGGAACGGCCTGGTTGTCAGTATTGTGATTCTGTAATATTATTTGTGAATAATTAATTATTAATTTATATGATAAAGAAAATACTCATTTTATGTGGATATAGATGGAGAAAATTTTTTTATGTGACAATTGCTGAAAATTGATATTTTATCTTTTCTGATAAAATATATTAATAATATAATAATGATGATATTTTTACAATGAATGTGTGATATATGAATAAATGAGGAGGAAGAGTATGTTTATTACTAAAAATATTTAAAACATATTTTTCATGTTTGTGGACCCCATTTCTTGACTGAAATTTGATTATAGCTTGTAAAATCGTCCGTATGTGGATTTCGGTCAATTTCTGTTTGGAATTTGGAAAAACTTAAACTTACAAAGTTGTAGAGAATTGAATTTCCTATGGAATGGACATAAGATTTGAATTTTTCTGATAGAAGGGCTATTTATTGTGAATTATTGAAGTTTCGGTATATCGGGTCTGAATTGATTTTTGGAGTTTTAAATGTTTTTGTTTAGAAAAACGTTTTTGTTGTTTTTGGCACATGTGTGGCTGATGTTTTGGTCAAAAGGTGGGCTAAGAAAAATTATATAAATATATTAATATTTTATTAAATTTTCTGGTTTGGTGTTCTAAATATTTTCCTATAAATAGGGTGCTTAGGTTAGAATTAAAAATCACACCAGAAATAAGTTCTCTCTCTCTTTCTCTCTCTATATTATCAAGCGTATTCTTGTGAGTATTTTGATACTTTGAGTGTTGCTATACGGTGCAAGTTCCCTTCAGCACTATATCCAGTATTCCAGTCAGAAATACTGTCTTTTCGAGGTAAGGGATGCTAGTTTTTTTATAGATGATATTATTTCTTTTAATATCATTATGTCGAAATATTGATATAAACTTTTTATCAAATTTGAAACTTTTAGTGTCGGGGTTACTATTCACGTATACGACACTATTAACGAATACGACACTATTCACCAAAAAATTAAATTTTTATTTATCTTTTCAAGATATCTATTATGGATACTAGCTTTGATTATATTCATGTTTTGATCATTCTTGAATTTTACTCCACTATGGTTATTTATGACGTATTTTTGAACTTGGATTGTTTAAAGTACGAATCTTTAATATTTGTTTTTTTGTTTCACTGGATTCGTTTTCTTTAAAATATTTTTCATCATCCTCAGTCCTAAATAATGATATTACTGAATATCTTTGGCCTGTAGTGCAAAGATGAATAATTTTCTGATGAATATCTTTGGCCCGTAGTGCAAAGATGAACAGGTGTTTAAATGAACATGACCAACTGATGAATATCTTTAGCCTGTAATGCAAAGATGAATATTTGATTCAAGATGTATATTGATTAATGTTAAAGGGATAAAATATTGATGATGGACTTTTAAATTCATAGATGATAGTAGATTTCATCCTCTACTTAACTTTTCTAATGAATTATTATTTTCACTGCGAATATTGATTTAAAATTTGTTGTCTATTATATTCTATTAGATTTTTTTCCTGTTGAGGACTAACGATAATTTGTTCTATATTATCTTAGTCATAATATTCTTTACTGGGCTAGTTGAGCTCACCCTTTCCTTTTTGTTCCATTTTTCTTCTTAGGAGGCGAGAATGTAGCGAGTACTAGTCGGGGTATGAAATGATGGTTCTACAAAGATATTTTAATAGTCGTCACCATTTTTGTGAAATAAAGTATTAATAATTGTTATGAGGACTCATTTGAGTGTGGATATTATCTAGAAGACAATAGTTGTATTTTAAACTCACAGTTAAGTGTTGTCGTATTTTGCACGACAATTGTATTAATAAAGTTGTAGTCGTTTCTGTACTATGTATTTGGCGACTCAAAGTGGGTGATGTATACCTATTTTGGGGGCGTCACAGTTGGTATCAGAGCTTAGGGATATGGTCTCTGGCGGAGATCGGGGAATAGAACTAGGAGGGGAGAGACGAGTAAATTCTTTGCTAGTGTGTCTTGCCTAAGCTTATTTGTTGGTTGGTCAGAGTATAGGGTTATTATGTTACATGTCAATTTCTTTAAATAACCCTTGTTTTGTGGCAGTATTTAAGAATGGCAGCTGAGAATATTAACGATGGAGTAAATGCGACCGTGGAGACACCATTAATCACCAACGAGGAGAACGTGCAACAAGCCGGCAATGTTCCTCCTATAAACAACACCACTGAGCAGATGATGAACGATGGAATGTTTAGAAGCTTTTTGCAGTTCATGCAAAATCAGACGAGGGAGAATCGTGTACAAAATACAGGTGGAAATGATAGCAATGCGCGGTTTGTCACGGCCAAGCAGTTCAAAGAGTTGAGACCACCAGAATTCTGGGGAAAGCCGGATCCAATTAAGGCGGAGACGTGGGTCAAGCAAATTACCAAGATATTCGATGTCTTGGGATGCACGGAGGAACAAAAGGTTCCATTTGCCACCTTTATGTTCCGTAATGAGGCAGATTACTGGTGGGAATCTGTGAAGCGTACCCATCCAGTCGCACTCAGCATGTCTTGGGAGACATTTCAGAAACTTTTCAATGACAAGTACTTTCTTGAAAGTATTCGCCATATGAAGGAGGTGGAATTTATTAGACTAGAGCAGAACAACATGACGATGTCCCAGTACGAGACGAAGTTTGCAGAGTTATCCAGGTTTGCACCTCATTTGGTGGAGAATGAGGAACGTATGATGCGAATGTTTCTGAGAGGTTTGAAACCCGACATACGTCAGTATCTCATTTCTCATAAATTTTCTCTATATTCAGATGTTGTCAACAGGGCTCAATTATTAGAGCGAGATAACGAGTACGTTCAACCGAGGGACCACAACCAGGATCGTACCGGTGACAGCATTCATCGGAGCAACGATAACCAGCGGGAAAAGAAAAATTCAGACAAAAGCGGTAACCACTCTGGTGGTCATCGTGGCCATGAAAATAGAAGAAGCGAGTCGGGGGGAGATTTAAAAAAGAGGAGATTCAATAATGACAATGTGAAGACGTCAGCACCAGCAGCAACTGGTTCTAAGGTAGGAGAACGACCACCGGTCGTATGCTATAAATGTGGAAAAGAGGGACATATCAGCCCAAACTGTCCATAACAGTTCAAGGTATGCTATAATTGTGAAAAGGAAGGACATATCGCTCGAGATTGTACGGTAGCGAAACCAAGTCCAGTGGGGATGGTGACTCAAAAGGCTGTCCCAGAAAAGTCAAAGTCAACGGTTCTTGGAAGAGCGTTTGTCGTGACTGGTCAAAATACAAGGAACCCATACGAGGTGATCACGGGTAAGCTAATTATAAATTCTTGTGAAGTTTATACCTTACTAGATACCGGTGCTACCCATTCATTTATCTCTCCTGCTTTCGCTCAACGTTTAAACTTGACTCCGGAGAAATTAAACTTTGATTTATCTGTGGAGACTCCGTTAGGAGAAACTTTTATTACATCCACTGTTTATAAATTTTGTTTGATCCAAGTTGGCACTATCACATTACCTGTTGACCTTATCTCTTTAAAGATACTTGCTTTTGATGTGATTTTAGGGATTGATTGTTTAACTACTCATCATGCCAAAATTGATTATTTTCGTAAGGTTAGTTTTCATATTCCTAACCAACCTATTGTACGAATTCAAGCAACTAAACCACTAAAATCAATCACTGTCATATCAAGTCATAAAGCTATTCGTTTATTAAAAAACGGATGTCAAGCTTTCTTAGCCCATGTTATGGATTTAAACAAAATATGTCAGATTTAAATGATATTTCTATTGTTAATAAATTTCCTGATGTATGCAACCTAAGTCAGTAACCGAAGTACGTACTTCAGTTATGACAATAGAAATTTCATTTAAATCTGACATATTTTATTTAAATCCGTGACATGGGCTAAGAAAGCTTGACATCTGTTTTTCAAGAAACGAATGGCTTTATGGCTTGATATGACAGTGATTGACTTTAGTGGTTTAGTTGTTTGAATTCGCATAATAGGTTGGTTAGGAATATAAAAACTAATAACCTTACAAAAACAATCAATTTTAGCATGATGAGTAGTTAACCAATTAATCCCTAAAATCACATCAAATCCAAGTATTTTCAAAGAGATGAGATCAACAGGTTGTGACGCCCCCAAAATTAGGTATACATCACCCATCTTGGGTCGTCAGATACATATTACAGAATACAAATACAACTTAATAATACAACTGTCGTGTACAATACGACAAAATATAAACTGTGAGTTTGAATACAAATATTATCTTCTAGAGAGTATTCATACTCAAAAGGAGTCCTCATTACATTTATTTACACACCATTACATAGAATAGTGAGGACTACTAACTAATACTATCATTCGGACCATCACTCCATTTCCCGACTTGCCCCAGCTACGTTCTCATTTCCTGAAGAGAACAGTGAAAGAAAGGGTGAGCTCAACTAGCCCAGTAAGAAATATTATGACTAAGATAATGCAAAATAAATTATCATTAGCCTTCAACAATGTTAAACTGATAAAATACAATAGACATCAAGTTTAACTGTAGCGGAATAAGCAATCCATTAAAAGAGTCAAGTAGAAAATAAACTCTACTATCTTTTATGATTTAAAAGATTTTCCAACACTTTGATCGCTGAGACTCAGCTTAATAAAATAATCCACATCATCGAATCACCCCTGCACTACGGCCAATGATATTCGTATATTCATTAATGGTCATGATCATGCCAACAACTGTCCATCAACGCACTACGGGCCAATGAGGACTTTTACCACATCATTTGTAACATTACGGTCATGATTATACCGAATAATCCCTGGTCATAATCATACCAAGTCCATCTATGCACTACAGGCCACAGATGACTTTCAACATTTTATACACATGAGGATGATGACAATGATATAAGAATTCAATAAAACAAGTTCAAGAATTAATTTATCCAAGAATTAACAACGTCCAAATTGTCAACATGATATTGCTTTGTGGAGTAAAATTCAAGAATACTTAGAAGAATATTTTCATGAAAAGATACTGGATGAACCGCAATTATCAAGGATATTTCACAAATTTCATGGAGTATAGAAGTCAAAACTTAACCAACTGAGTACAATAAAGAATGGAATAACAAAAAAAATCACCATGCATGCGATAGACCGCACAAACAGGTTATTCCAACAGAATAATAAATAATGGAACCAGGTCCGGCATAAACGCACAGACAGGATATTCCGACAGAATAATAAATAATGGAACCAGGTCCGGCGTAAACGCACAGACAGGATATTTCGACAGAATAATAAAGAACAATATAATAAATAATAGAACCAGGTCCGGTGTAAAACACACAGACAGGATATTCCGACAGAAGAATAATAAAGCTGGAACCAGGTCCGGTGTAAAACACACAGACAGGATGTTCCAACAGAATAATAATAAAAACGAAACCATGTCCGGTGTAAAACACACAGACAGGATGTTCCAACAGAATAATAGAAGAATGTCACCAAGTATAGGGTAGACCGCATATACAGGTTATTCCAACAGAATAATAAGAAATGAAATAACAGTTCTCTTCATGAATAAGAAAGAATAACACCCCTTACCGTTTTAAAGAAGAGCTGAAGTAAGGAAGTAGTTAAGTAGCAGAATACTCTTCTTCTCTCTCTCTATAGTTTCTCTCTATAGTTTCTCTCTCTAGAGTTCAGTGAATTCGTAAGAAATAATGAAGGAATGAGCTGCTATTTATAGAAAAATAGAATGCATAGTAACTAATCCATGAACGGTCCAGATTGATTACTTTAATCTGACGGTCCATATTTAAAGAAAAATCTTTTAAATAAAATATAATATATTCTATTTATAGAATAACTTTAATAAAGTATTTTATTTTATATAAAAAGATGTTTCTGTTTTATTACGTTAATAATACGAATAAAACAAAACGTCATTATCGCTAAATAATTCATATTATTAACTGACAATAATAGAATCAAACTGAGTGACTTCTCACATAAGCATTAATAATCAATACCGTGTGTTACTATGCAACCACACGTATTACTGTACTTTTACTACCGAGTAGTTCAACAGTAACAATGGTAAAATTTCCGCCGTTATTTTTAATAAAATATTTTTGTCGTTTTCTCAATCCGACAATAATTTCGTTGTGGGGTCCACCAATAATTGTGTCGTTGTACGAATATTCCCTGTTAAAACGAATATTCCCCGACCAATCGAATATTATATAACAACTTGCGTACTTTGTAAAATTTATAAATATTACCCACAACTATAACATTATATCAAAATAACTCCATAATATTCAAAAATGATATTTATAAAAATTCATCTTTATTTATAAAAGTTGGGGTCTTACAACCTCCCCTTCTTATGAAATTTCGCCCTCGAAATTAGGGTACGTACCTGGTATGTCGAAGAGGTAAGGATACCTTGATTTCATTTCAGATTCTAACTCCCAAGTCATTTCCTCAACATTGTTGTTTCTACACAAAACTTTAACTTGAGGTATAACCTTGGAGCGTAGAATATGTTCCCTCTTATCCAAGATTTGAACAGGAACTTCTTCATACGTCAAATCTTCCGCTATTTCGTCCGGTTCTAACTCAATAATGTGGTTCGGGTCTTCCACATATTTGCGTAACATGGATATGTGAAAAACGTTATGAACACGAGACATACTTGGCGGTAAAGCGAGTCTATAAGCCACAGTTCCTACTCGATCGAGGATTAAAAATGGACCGATGAATCGAGGATTGAGCTTTCCTCTCTTTCCAAATCTCGTAACTCCTTTCCATGGAGCAACACGTAAGAACACGTGATCTCCTACATCAAATTCCACGTCCTTTCGATGAAGATCAGCATAACTCTTTTGTCGATCTTGTGAGGTTTTTATACGTTGTCGGATCGTTTGAATCTTTTCTGTAGTCATACGTACCAACTCCGGTCCCAACAACGTTGCTTCACCCACCTCATCCCAGCATACTGGAGAACAACATTTTCTTCCATACAATGCTTCGAATGGAGCCATGCCAATACTTGCTTGATAACTGTTGTTGTAGGAAAACTCCACCAATGGTAAGAACTTGTCCCAACTTCCCTTGAAGTCAAAGACACAGAGTCTAAAATAGATCTTCAAGAGTTTGAATAGTCCTCTCTGATTGTCCGTCCGTCTGAGGATGATATGCTGAACTAAATCGTAACTCCGTGCCCGTAGCTTTTTGTAAACTAACCCAAAATCGTGAAGTGAATCTTGGGTCTCGATCAGAAACTATGGATACTGGCATACCATGCAGTCTTACAATCTCGTTTATGTACATACGAGCAAGACGTTCAAGTGTATAAGTTTCTCGTATCGGTAAGAAATGAGCAGACTTGGTCAATCTATAAACAATGACCCAAATCGCATCAATACCTTGAGAAACCCTAGGAAGACCGGTAACGAAATCCATGGTAATGTGCTCCCACTTCCATTCTGGAATTTCAAGTGGTTGCAATGGACCTTTTGGTACTTGATGCTCTGCTTTGACTCGTTGACAAGTTAGACACCTTAATAAACAACGCTATCTCTCTCTTCATATTGCTCCACCAAAATGTATGACGAAGATCATGATACATTTTGGTACTTCCAGGATGGATTGCAAATGGTGTGTTGTGCGCCTCCATCATGATTTCATACTTTAAATCAGGGTTGTTAGGAACACAAAGTCTGGAGTTGACTCGAAGTATTCCTTCTTCATCGATTCTTGCTTCCGGCATAGCACCTTCTTGCACTTTCTTCCTCATACGCATCAGCTCCAGGTCTGTAGCTTGAGCAGCTTTAACTTTATCGATTAAAGTCGGTTCTACTCGTATATTCGCCATCATCACATGGGTCCCTGGAGTCTTTAACTCTATCTCCATCCTTTGCAAATCACACAAAATAGGTTTTTGTGTTGACAATATCGCACTCGTACTTGCATATGATCTTCTACTCAATGCGTCAGCTACCACGTTCGCTTTTCCAGGATGATATTGAATGGTATGATCATAATCTTTCAACAGTTCAAGCCAACGTCGTTGTCGCATGTTGAGTTCCTTTTGAGTGAAAAAATATTTGAGGCTTTTATGATCCGTAAAAATCTCCACCTTCTCCCCATACAAGTAATGCCTCCAAATTTTAAGTGCAAAGACAACAGCTGCCAACTCTAGATCATGAGTAGGATAATTCCTCTCATATTCCTTGAGTTGTCTTGATGCATAGGCTATGACTTTTCCATGTTGCATGAGAACACATCCCAACCCTTTGCTCGAAGCATCACTGTAGATGACAAATCCCTCCGAGCCAGATGGTATTGTTAGAACAGGTGCTGAAATGAGTCTCCTCTTGAGTTCTTGAAAACTCTGCTCACACTCTTCGCTCCAACCGAACTTTGTATCTTTCCGAGTCAGCTGAGTTAATGGAGTAGCGATTCGAGAAAATCCTTCCACGAATCTCCGATAATAACCAGCTAAACCGAGAAAGCTACGTACTTCGGTTACTGATTTAGGTTGCTCCCAGCTTTGAATAGCTTCAATCTTTGCCGGGTCAACAGATATTCCACGACTTGATACTACGTGCCCAAGGAATGCTACCTCTTCCAGCCAGAACTCGCATTTCTTCAACTTGGCATAAAGTTTGTATTCACGAAGCTTTTGGAGTACCAGCCTCAAGTGTTGCTCATGATCTTCACGGCTTTTGGAATAAACAAGGATGTCATCGATAAAGACGACCACAAAGTGATCCAAATATTCCTTAAATACCCTGTTCATCATATCCATGAAGGCAGCAGGAGCATTAGTCAATCCAAAAGACATAACTAAGAATTCATAATGCCCGTACCGAGTTCTAAAAGCCGTCTTTGGAATATCCTCAGTTCTAACCTTCAGCTGATGATATCCAGAACGAAGATCGATCTTTGAAAAGAATTGTGCTCCTTGCAACTGGTCAAACAGGTCATCAATACGTGGCAATGGGTACCTATTTTTGATGGTGACATGATTCAACTCCCGATAATCAATACAAAGTCGCATACTCCCATCTTTCTTCTTCACGAACAGAACAGGAGCACCCCAAGGAGAAGTACTAGGACGAATAAAACCAATGTCTAACAATTCCTGCAGTTGGGTCTTTAACTCCTGAAGTTCAATAGGAGCCATTCGATATGGGGCTTTGGAAATGGGTTTTGTACCGGGTTCAAGGTCGATACAAAATTCAATTTCACGCTCTGGGGGTAGGCCAGGAAGTTCTTCGGGAAATACGTCAGGAAATTTATTAACAACAGAAATATCATTCAAAGCTGACGTATTTTTGTTTAGATCTGTGACATGAGCTAAGAAAGCTTGACATCCGTTTTTCAATAAACGAATAGCTTATTGGCTTGAGATGACAGCGATTGATTTTAATGGTTTGGTTGCTTGAATTCGCATAATAGGTCGATTAGGAATATGAAAGCTAACAACTTTACGAAAACAATCAATTTTTGCATGATGAGTAGTTAACCAAACAATCCCTAGAATCACGTCAAATGCAAGTATTTTTAATAAAATAAGATCGACAGGTAATGTGTGGGTACCAACTTGAACCAAACAAGACTTATAAACCGTGGATGTAATGAAGGTTTCTCCCAATGGAGTTTCAACTGCTAAGTCAAAGTCTAATTTCTCCGGAATCAAATTTAATCGATGAGCGCAAGTAGGAGAAATAAAAGAATGGGTAGAACGTGTATCAAATAAAGTATAAACTTCGTTAGAGTTTATGATAAGCTTACCCGTGATGACCTCATTCGGGTTCCTTGCGTTCTGGGAGGTCACAACAAACGCTCTCCCTTGCACAACCGGTTTTGACTTTTCTGGGACGGCCTTTGGTGCCTCCATCCTAGCTGAATTTGTCTTCGGTAAACGACAAAATCGGGCTAAATGACCTTCTCTTCCACAATTATAACATGCTTTGGACGGCATCGCGCAGTTTGGACTGATGTGCCCCTCCCCTCCGCATTTGAAACATATGATAGGTGGTCGTTCTCCTTCCTTAACGACAGGTGCTGGTGCTGACGTCTTTCCATCATTGTTGAATCTCCTCTTCTTGAAATGCCCATTCTTATTGTTTTGGCCCTGATTACCACCGAAGTGGTTACCATTTCTGGCCTGTTGATTCCCTCCACGCTTGTTGTCACCGCTTCGATGACTGCTCTCACTGGTATTATCATTTTGCCGGCTGCTCTCTTTTGGTTGCGTTGTCTCGTTATCGCGCTCCACCAACTGAGCCCTATTTACAACATCTGAATACAAACACAGTTTATGAGAAACAAGATGTTGACGTATCTCCGGCTTCAAACCTCTTAAAAACATCCGCGTCATTCTTTCTTCATTATCCACCAGGTGGGACGCAAACCGGGATAACTCCGTAAATTTTGCCTCGTACTGCGACACGGTCATATTATTCTGCTCCAATTTGATGAACTCCACCTCCTTCATGTGACGAATACTCTCGGGAAAGTATTTGTCATTAAACAGCTCTTGGAACTTCTCCCAAGACATCTTCAGTGCGGCAGGTTGAGTACGCTTTATCGATTCCCACCAGTAATCTGCCTCTCCTCGCAACATAAAGGCGGCAAAGGGAACCTTTTGCTCCTCGGAGCAACCCAAGACATCAAATATCTTGGTGATCTGCTTTATCCATGTTTCAGCTACAAGTGGTTTGGGTTCTCCCTTAAACTCCGGTGGTCCCAGCTCCTTAAACTGTTTAGCGGTGACCGCCTGAGAGTTTCCCGTATTTCCACCTACGTTGTGGACAGGAGCCGCTTTCACCTGTTGTTGCATGAATTGCATAAAACCTCTGAACATTCCATCATTCATCATCTGGTCAGTGTTGTTGTTTGCATGAGGATTGTCACCTTCCTGATGAACATTATCCTGATTATTGATATGTGGTGAATCAATAGTCGCCTGTGCTCCATTGCTATTCTCAACATTCTCAGATGTCATTTTCAGATACTGCCACAAAATAAAAGTTAATTGATATGTCATATATTATCCTTATATTATGACCGACCAATTAAATACCATGCAAATAAACTTAGGTAGGTCATACTAGCGAAGGAATTCCCCGTCTCTCCCCTCCTAGTTCTATTCTCACATCCTAGCCAGGGATCATATCCCTAAGCTCTGATACCAACTGTGACGCCCCCAAAATTAGGTATACATCACCCATCTTGGGTCGTCAGATACATAGTACAGAATACAAATACAACTTAATAATACAACTGTCGTGTACAATACGACAAAACATAAACTGTGAGTTTGAATACAAATATTATCTTCTAGAGAGTATTCATACTCAAAAGGAGTCCTCATTACATTTATTACACACCATTACATAGAATAGTGAGGACTACTAACTAATACTATCATTCGGACCATCACTCCGTTCCCCGACTTGCCCCAGCTACGTTCTCATTTCCTGAAGAGAACAGTGAAAGAAAGGGTGAGCTCAACTAGCCCAGTAAGAAATATTATGACTAAGATAATGCAAAATAAATTATCATTAGCCTTCAACAATGTTAAACTGATAAAATATAATAGACATCAAGTTTAACTGTAGCGGAACAAGCAATCCATTAAAAGAGTCAAGTAGAAAATAAACTCTACTATCTTTTATGATTTAAAAGATTTTCCACACTTTGATCGCTGAGACTCAGCTTAATAAAATAATCCACATCATCGAATCACCCCTGCACTACGGCCAAGGATATTCGTATATTCATTAATGGTCATGATCATGCCAACAACTGTCCATCAACGCACTACGGGCCAATGAGGACTTTTACCACATCATTTGTAACATTACGGTCATGATTATACCGAATAATCCCTGGTCATAATCATACCAAGTCCATCTATGCACTACAGGCCACAGATGACTTTCAACATTTTATAAACATGAGGATGATGACAATGATATAAGAATTCAATAAAACAAGTTCAAGAATTAATTTATCCAAGAATTAACAACGTCCAAATTGTCAACATGATATTGCTTTGTGGAGTAAAATTCAAGAATACTTAGAAGAATATTTTCATGAAAAGATACTGGATGAACCGCAATTATCAAGGATATTTCACAAATTTCATGGAGTATAGAAGTCAAAACTTAACCAACTGAGTACAATAACGAATGGAATAACAAAAAAAATCACCATGCATGCGATAGACCGCACAAACAGGTTATTCCAACATAATAATAAATAATGGAACCAGGTCCGGCATAAACGCACAGACAGGATATTCCGACAGAATAATAAATAATGGAACCAGGTACGGCGTAAACGCACAGACAGGATATTCCGACAGAATAATAAAGAACAGTATAATAAATAATGGAACCAGGTCCGGTGTAAAACACACAGACAGGATATTCCGACAGAATAATAATAAAGACGGAACCAGGTCCGGTGTAAAACACACAGACAGGATGTTCCAACAGAATAATAATAAAAACGGAACCAGGTCTGGTGTAAAACACACAGACAGGATGTTCCAACAGAATAATAGAAGAATGTCACCAAGTATAGGGTAGACCGCATATACAGGTTATTCCAACAGAATAATAAGAAATGGAATAACAGTTCTCTTCATGAATAAGAAAGAATAACACCCCTTACCGTTTTAAAGAAGAGCTGAAGTAAGGAAGTAGTTAAGTAGCAGAATACTCTTCTTCTCTCTCTCTATAGTTTCTCTCTATAGTTTCTCTCTCTAGAGTTCAGTGAATTCGTAAGAAATAATGAAGGAATGAGCTGCTATTTATAGAAAAATAGAATGCATAGTAACTAATCCATGAACGGTCCAGATTGATTACTTTAATCTGACGGTCCATATTTAAAGAAAAATCTTTTAAATAAAATATAATATATTCTATTTATAGAATAACTTTAATAAAGTATTTTGTTTTATATAAAAAGATGTTTCTGTTTTATTACGTTAATAATACGAATAAAACAAAACGTCATTATCGCTAAATAATTCATATTATTAACTGACAATAATAGAATCAAACTGAGTGACTTCTCACATAAGCATTAATAATCAATACCGTGTGTTACTATGCAACCACACGTATTACTGTACTTTTACTACCGAGTAGTTCAACAGTAACAATGGTAAAATTTCCGCCGTTATTTTTAATAAAATATTTTTGTCGTTTTCTCAATCCGACAATAATTTCGTTGTGGGGTCCACCAATGATTGTGTCGTTGTACGAATATTCCCTGTTAAAACGAATATTCCTCGACCAATCGAATATTATATAACAACTTGCGTACTTTGTAAAATTTATAAATATTACCCACAACTATAACATTATATCAAAATAACTCCATAATATTCAAAAATGATATTTATAAAAAATTCATCTTTATTTATAAAAGTTGGGGTCTTACAACCTCCCCTTCTTATGAAATTTCGCCCTCGAAATTAGGGTACGTACCTGGTATGTCGAAGAGGTAAGGATACCTTGATTTCATTTCAGATTCTAACTCCCAAGTCATTTCCTCAACATTGTTGTTTCTCCACAAAACTTTAACTTGAGGTATAACCTTGGAGCGTAGAATATGTTCCCTCTTATCCAAGATTTGAACAGGAACTTCTTCATACGTCAAATCTTCCGCTATTTCGTCCGGTTCTAACTCAATAATGTGGTTCGGGTCTTCCACATATTTGCGTAACATGGATATGTGAAAAACGTTATGAACACGAGACATACTTGGCGGTAAAGCGAGTCTATAAGCCACAGTTCCTACTCGATCGAGGATTAAAAATGGACCGATGAATCGAGGATTGAGCTTTCCTCTCTTTCCAAATCTCGTAACTCCTTTCCATGGAGCAACACGTAAGAACACGTGATCTCCTACATCAAATTCCACGTCCTTTCGATGAAGATCAGCATAACTCTTTTGTCGATCTTGTGAGGTTTTTATACGTTGTCGGATCGTTTGAATCTTTTCTGTAGTCATACGTACCAACTCCGGTCCCAACAACGTTGCTTCACCCACCTCATCCTAGCATACTGGAGAACGACATTTTCTTCCATACAATGCTTCGAATGGAGCCATGCCAATACTTGCTTGATAACTGTTGTTGTAGGAAAACTCCACCAATGGTAAGAACTTGTCCCAACTTCCCTTGAAGTCAAAGACACAGAGTCTAAAATAGATCTTCAAGAGTTTGAATAGTCCTCTCTGATTGTCCGTCTGTCTGAGGATGATATGCTGAACTAAATCGTAACTCCGTGCCCGTAGCTTTTTGTAAACTAACCCAAAATCGTGAAGTGAATCTTGGGTCTCGATCAGAAACTATGAATACTGGCATACCATGCAGTCTTACAATCTCGTTTATGTACATACGAGCAAGACGTTCAAGTGTATAAGTTTCTCGTATCGGTAAGAAATGAGCAGACTTGGTCAATCTATCAACAATGACCCAAATCGCATCAATACCTTGAGAAACCCTAGGAAGACCGGTAACGAAATCCATGGTAATGTGCTCCCACTTCCATTCTGAAATTTCAAGTGGTTGCAATGGACCTTTTGGTACTTGATGCTCTGCTTTGACTCGTTGACAAGTTAGACACCTTAATATAAACAACGCTATCTCTCTCTCTTCATATTGCTCCACCAAAATGTATGACGAAGATCATGATACATTTTGGTACTTCCAGGATGGATTGCAAATGGTGTGTTGTGCGCCTCCATCATGATTTCATACTTTAAATCAGGGTTGTTAGGAACACAAAGTCTGGAGTTGACTCGAAGTATTCCTTCTTCATCGATTCTTGCTTCCGGCATAGCACCTTCTTGCACTTTCTTCCTCATACGCATCAGCTCCAGGTCTGTAGCTTGAGCAGCTTTAACTTTATCGATTAAAGTTGGTTCTACTCGTATATTCGCCATCATCACATGGGTCCCTGGAGTCTTTAACTCTATCTGTAAGACCCCAACTTTTATAAATAAAGATGAATTTTCTATAAATATCATTTTTGAATATTATGGAGTTAATTTGATATAATGTTATAGTTGTGGGTAATATTTATAAATTTTGCAAAGTAAGCAAGTTGTTATAAAATATTCGTTTGGTCGGAGAATATTCTTTTTGTCGGGGAATATTCGTACGACGGCACAATCATTGGTGGACCCCACAACGGAATTATTGTCGGATGGAGAAAACGACAGAATTATCTTTCTATAAAAATAACGGCGGAAATTTTACCATTGTTACTGTTGAACTACTCGGTAGTAAAAGTACAGTAATACGTGTGGTTGCATAGTAGCACACGGTATTGATTATTAATGCTTATGTGAGAAGTCACTCAGTTTGATTCTATTATTGTCAGTTAATAATATGAATTATTTAGCGATAATGACGTTTTGTTTTATTCGTATTATTAACGTAATAAAACAGAAACATCTTTTTATATAAAACAAAATACTTTATTAAAGTTATTCTATAAATAGAATATATTTTATTTTATTTAAAAGATTTTTCTTTAAATATGGACCGTCAGATTAAAGTAATCAATCTGGACCGTTCATGGATTAGTTACTATGCATTCTATTTTTCTATAAATAGCAGCTCATTCCTTCATTATTTCTTACGAATTCACTGAACTCTAGAGAGAGAAACTATAGAGAGAAACTATAGAGAGAGAGAAGAAGAGTATTCTGCTACTTAACTACTTCCTTACTTCAGCTCTTCTTTAAAACGGTAAGGGATATTATTCTTTTGTATTCAAGAAGAGAATTTCTGTTATTCCATTTCTTTATTATTCTGTTGGAATAACCTGTATATGCGGAATACCCTATACTTGGTGACATTCTTCTATTATTCTGTTGGAACATCCTGTCTGTGTGTTTTACACCGGACCTGGTTCCGTCTTTATTATTATTCTGTCGGAATATCCTGTCTGTGTGTTTTACACCGGACCTGGTTCCGTCTTTATTATTATTCTGTCGGAATATCCTGTCTGTGTGTTTTACACCGGACCTGGTTCCGTCTTATTATTATTCTGTCGGAATATCCTGTCTGTGTGTTTTACACCGGACCTGGTTCCATTATTTATTATACTGTTCTTTATTATTCTGTCGGAATATCCTGTCTGTGCGTTTATGCTGGACCTGGTTCCATTATTTATTATTCTGTTGGAATAACCTGTTTGTGCGGTCTATCGCATGCATGGTGATTTTTTATGTTATTCCATTCTTTATTGTACTCAGTTGGTTAAGTTTTGACTTCTATACTCCATGAAATTTGTGAAATATCCTTGATAATTGCGTTTCATCCAGTATCTATTCATGAAAATATTCTCCTGATCATTCTTGAATTTTACTCCACAAAGTAGTATCATGTTGACAATTTGGACGTTGTTAATTCTTGGATAAATTAATTCTTGAACTTGTTTTATTGAATTCTTATATCATTGTCATCATCCTCATGTTTATATTCTGTTGAAAGTCATCTGTGGCCTGTAGTGCATAGATGGACTTGGTATGATTATGACCAGGGATTATTCGGTGTAATCATGACCGTAATGTTACGAATGATGTGGTAAAAGTCCTCATTGGCCCGTAGTGCATTGATGGACAGTTGTTGGCATGATCATGACCATTAATGAATATACGAATATCCTTGGCCGTAGTGCAGGGGTGATTCGATGATGTGGATTATTTTATGAAGCTAAGTCTCAGCGATCAAAGTGTTGGAAAATCTTTTAAATCATAAAGATAGTAGAGTTTATTTTCTACTTGACTCTTTTAATGGATTGCTTATTCCGCTACAGTTAAACTTGATGTCTATTATATTTTATCAGTTTAACATTGTTGAAGGCTAATGATAATTTATTCTGCATTATCTTAGTCATAATATTTCTTACTGGGCTAGTTGAGCTCACCCTTTCTTTCACTGTTCTCTTCAGGAAATGAGAACGTAGCTGGGACAAGTCGGGGTACGGAGTGATGGTCCGAATGATAGTATTAGTTAGTAGTCCTCACTATTCTATGTAATGGTGTGTTAATAAATGTAATGAGGACTCTTTTTGAGTATGAATACTCTCTAGAAGATAATATTTGTATTCAAACTCACAGTTTATGTTTTGTCGTATTGTACCGACAGTTGTATTATTAAGTTGTATTTGTATTCTGTACTATGTATCTGACGACCCAAGATGGGTGATGTATACCTAATTTTGGGGGCGTCACAGTTGGTATCAGAGCTTAGGGATATGATCCCTGGCTAAGATGTGAGAATAGAACTAGGAGGGGAGAGACGGGGAATTCCTTCGCTAGTATGACATACCTAAGTTTATTTGCATGGTATTTAATTGGTCGGTCATAATATAAGGATAATATATGACATATCAATTAATTTTTATTTTGTGGCAGTATCTGAAAATGACATCTGAGAATGTTGAGAATAGCAATGGAGCACAGACGACTGATGATTCACCACATATCACTAATCAGGATAATGTGCATCAGGAAGGTGACAATCCTCATGCAAACAACAACACTGACCAAATGATGAATGATCAAATGTTCAGAGGCTTTATGCAATTCATGCAACAACAGGTGAAAGCGGCTCCTGTCCACAACGTAGGTGGAAATACTGGAAACTCTCAGGCGGTCACCGCTAAACAGTTTAAGGAGCTGGGACCACCGAGTTTAAGGGAGAACCCAAACCACTTGTAGCTGAAACATGGATAAAGCAGATCACCAAGATATTTGATGTCTTGGGTTGCTCCGAGGAGCAAAAGGTTCCCTTTGCCGCCTTTATGTTGCGAGGAGAGGCAGATTACTGGTGGGATCGATAAAGCGTACTCAACCTGCCGCACTGAAGATGTCTTGGGAGAAGTTTCAAGATCTGTTTAACGACAAATACTTTCCCGAGAGTATTCGTCACATGAAGGAGGTGGAGTTTATCAAATTGGAGCAGAATAATATGACTGTGTCCCAGTACGAGGCAAAATTTGCGGAGTTATCCCGGTTTGCGTCCCACCTGGTGGATAATGAAGAAAGAATGACGCGGATGTTTTTAAGAGGTTTGAAGCCGGAGATACGTCAACATCTTGTTTCTCATAAACTGTGTTTATATTCAGATGTTGTAAATAGGGCTCAGTTGGTGGAGCGCGATAACGAGATAACGCAACCAAAAGAGAGTAGCCGGCAAAATGATAATACCAGTGAGAGCAGTCATCGAAGCGGTGACAACAAGCGTGGAGGGAATCAACATGCCAGAAATGGTAACCACTTCGGTGGTAATCAGGGCCAAAACAATAAGAATGGACATTTTAAGAAGAGGAGATTCAACAATGATGGAAAGATGTCAGCACCAGCACCTGTCGTTAAGGAAGGAGAACGACCACCTATCATATGTTTCAAATGCGGAGGGGAGGGGCACATCAGTCCAAACTGCGCGATGCCGTCCAAAGCATGTTATAATTGTGGAAGAGAAGGTCATTTAGCCCGATTTTGTCGTTTACCGAAGACAAATTCAGCTAGGATGGAGGCACCAAAGGCCGTCCCAGAAAAGTCAAAACCGGTTGTGCAAGGGAGAGCGTTTGTTGTGACCTCCCAGAACGCAAGGAACCCGAATGAGGTCATCACGGGTAAGCTTATCATAAACTCTAACGAAGTCTATACTTTATTTGATACCGGTTCAACCCATTCTTTTATTTCTCCTACTTGCGCTCATCGATTAAATTTGATTCCGGAGAAATTAGACTTTGACTTAGCAGTTGAAACTCCATTGGGAGAAACCTTCATTACATCCACGGTTTATAAGTCTTGTTTGGTTCAAGTTGGTACCCACACATTACCTGTCGATCTTATTTCATTAAAAATACTTGCATTTGACGTGATTCTAGGGATTGATTGGTTAACTACTCATCATGCAAAAATTGATTGTTTTCGTAAGGTTGTTAGCTTTCATATTCCTAATCGACCTATTATGCGAATTCAAGCAACCAAACCATTAAAATCAATCGCTGTCATCTCAAGCCATAAAGCTATTCGTTTATTGAAAAACGGATGTCAAGCTTTCTTAGCTCATGTCACAGATCTAAACAAAAATACGTCAGTTTTGAATGATATTTCTATTGTTAATAAATTCCCTGACGTATTCCCTGAAGAACTTCCTGGCCTACCCCCAGAGCGTGAAATTGAATTTTGTATCGACCTTGAACCCGGTACAAAACCCATTTCCAAAGCTCCATATCGAATGGCTCCTATTGAACTTCAGGAGTTAAAGACCCAACTGCAGGAATTGTTAGACATTGGTTTTATTCGTCCTAGTACTTCTCCTTGGGGTGCTCCTGTTCTGTTCGTGAAGAAGAAAGATGGAAGTATGCGACTTTGTATTGATTATCGGGAGTTGAATCATGTCACCATCAAAAACAGGTACCCATTGCCACGTATTGATGACCTGTTTGACCAGTTGCAAGGAGCACAATTCTTTTCAAAGATCGATCTTCGTTCTGGATATCATCAGCTGAAGGTTAGAACTGAGGATATTCCAAAGACGGCTTTTAGAACTCGGTACGGGCATTATGAATTCCTAGTCATGTCCTTTGGATTGACTAATGCTCCTGCTGCCTTCATGGATATGATGAACCGGGTATTCAAGGAATATTTGGATCACTTTGTGGTCGTCTTTATTGATGACATCCTTATTTATTCCAAAAGCCGTGAAGATCATGAGCAACACTTGAGGCTGGTACTCCAAAAGCTTCGTGAATACAAGCTTTATGCCAAGTTGAAGAAATGCGAGTTCTGGCTGGAGGAGGTAGCATTCCTTGGGCACGTAGTATCAAGTCGTGGAATATCAGTTGACCCGGCAAAGATTGAAGCTATACAAAGCTGGGAGCAACCTAAATCAGTGACCGAGGTACGTAGCTTTCTTGGTTTAGCTGGTTATTATCGGAGATTCGTGGAAGGATTTTCTCGAATCGCTACTCCATTAACTCAGCTGACTCGGAAAGATACAAAGTTTGGTTGGAGCGAAGAATGTGAGCAGAGTTTTCAAGAACTCAAGAGGAGACTCATTTCAGCACCTGTTCTAACAATACCATCTGGCTCGGAGGGATTTGTCATCTACAGTGATGCTTCGAGCAAAGGGTTGGGATGTGTTCTCATGCAACATGGAAAAGTCATAGCCTATGCATCAAGACAACTCAAGGAATATGAGAGGAATTATCCTACTCATGATCTAGAGTTGGCAGCTGTTGTCTTTGCACTTAAAATTTGGAGGCATTACTTGTATGGGGAGAAAGTGGAGATCTTTACGGATCATAAAAGCCTCAAATATTTCTTCACTCAAAAGGAACTCAACATGCGACAACGACGTTGGCTTGAACTGTTGAAAGATTATGATCATACCATTCAATACCATCCTGGAAAAGCGAACGTGGTAGCTGACGCATTGAGTAGAAGATCATATGCGGGTACAAGTGCAATATTAACAACGCAAAGGCCCATTTTGCGTGACTTGCAAAGGATGGAGATAGAGTTGAAGACTCCAGGGACCCATGTGATGATGGCGAATATACGAGTAGAACCGAATTTAATCGATAAAGTTAAAGCTGCTCAAGCTACAGACCTGGAGCTGATGCATATGAGGAAGAAAGTGCAAGAAGGTGTTATGCCGGAAGCAAGAATCGATGAGGAAGGAATACTTCGAGTCAACTCCAGACTTTGTGTTCCTAACAACCCTGATTTAAAGTATGAAATCATGATGGAGGCGCACAACACACCGTTTGCAATCCATCCTGGAAGTACCAAAATGTATCATGATCTTCGTCATACATTTTGGTGGAGCAATATGAAGAGAGAGATAGCGTTGTTTATCTCAAGGTGTCTAACTTGTCAACGAGTCAAAGCGGAGCATCAAGTACCAAAAGGTCCATTGCAACCACTTGAAATTCCAGAATGGAAGTGGGAGCACATTACCATGGATTTCGTTACCGGTCTTCCCAGGGTTTCTCAAGGTATTGATGCGATTTGGGTCATTGTTGATAGATTGACCAAGTCTGCTCATTTCTTACCGATACGAGAAACTTATACACTTGAACGTCTTGCTCGTATGTACATAAACGAGATTGTAAGACTGCATGGTATGCCAGTATCCATAATTTCTGATCGAGACCCAAGATTCACTTCACGATTTTGGGTTAGTTTACAAAAAGCTATGGGCACGGAGTTACGATTTAGTTCAGCATATCATCCTCAGACGGACGGACAATCAGAGAGGACTATTCAAACTCTTGAAGATCTATTAAGACTCTGTGTCTTTGACTTCAAGGGAAGTTGGGATAAGTTCTTACCATTGGTGGAGTTTTCCTACAACAACAGTTATCAAGCAAGTATTGGCATGGCTCCATTCGAAGCATTGTATGGAAGAAAATGTCGTTCTCCAGTATGCTGGGATGAGGTGGGCGAAGCAACGTTGTTGGGACCGGAGTTGGTACGTATAACTACAGAAAAGATTCAAACGATCCGACAACGTATAAAAACCTCACAAGATCGACAAAAGAGTTATGCTGATCTTCATCGAAAGGACGTGGAATTTGATGTAGGAGATCATGTGTTCTTACGTGTTGCTCCATGGAAAGGAGTTACAAGATTTGGAAAGAGAGGAAAGCTAAATCCTCGATTCATCGGTCCATTTTTAATCCTCGATCGAGTAGGAACTGTGGCTTATAGACTCGCTTTACCGCCAAGTATGTCTCGTGTTCATAACGTTTTTCACATATCAATGTTACGCAAATATGTGGAAGACCCGAACCACATTATTGAGTTAGAACCGGACGAAATAGCGGAGGATTTGACGTATGAAGAAGTTCCTGTTCAAATCTTGGATAAGAAGGAACATATTCTACGCTCCAAGGTTATACCTCAAGTCAAAGTTTTGTGGAGAAACCACGATGTTGAGGAAATGACTTGGGAGTTAGAATCAGAAATGAAATCAAGGTATCCTTACCTCTTCGACATACCAGGTACGTACCCTAATTTCGAGGGCGAAATTTCATAAGAAGGGGAGGTTGTAAGACCCCAACTTTTATAAATAAAGATGAATTTTCTATAAATATCATTTTTGAATATTATGGAGTTAATTTGATATAATGTTATAGTTGTGGGTAATATTTATAAATTTTGCAAAGTAAGCAAGTTGTTATAAAATATTCGTTTGGTCGGAGAATATTCTTTTTGTCGGGGAATATTCGTACGACGGCACAATCATTGGTGGACCCCACAACGGAATTATTGTCGGATGGAGAAAACGACAGAATTATCTTTCTATAAAAATAACGGCGGAAATTTTACCATTGTTACTGTTGAACTACTCGGTAGTAAAAGTACAGTAATACGTGTGGTTGCATAGTAGCACACGGTATTGATTATTAATGCTTATGTGAGAAGTCACTCAGTTTGATTCTATTATTGTCAGTTAATAATATGAATTATTTAGCGATAATGACGTTTTGTTTTATTCGTATTATTAACGTAATAAAACAGAAACATCTTTTTATATAAAACAAAATACTTTATTAAAGTTATTCTATAAATAGAATATATTTTATTTTATTTAAAAAGATTTTTCTTTAAATATGGACCGTCAGATTAAAGTAATCAATCTGGACCGTTCATGGATTAGTTACTATGCATTCTATTTTTCTATAAATAGCAGCTCATTCCTTCATTATTTCTTACGAATTCACTGAACTCTAGAGAGAGAAACTATAGAGAGAAACTATAGAGAGAGAGAAGAAGAGTATTCTGCTACTTAACTACTTCCTTACTTCAGCTCTTCTTTAAAACGGTAAGGGATATTATTCTTTTGTATTCAAGAAGAGAATTTCTGTTATTCCATTTCTTTATTATTCTGTTGGAATAACCTGTATATGCGGAATACCCTATACTTGGTGACATTCTTCTATTATTCTGTTGGAACATCCTGTCTGTGTGTTTTACACCGGACCTGGTTCCGTCTTTATTATTATTCTGTCGGAATATCCTGTCTGTGTGTTTTACACCGACCTGGTTCCGTCTTTATTATTATTCTGTCGGAATATCCTGTCTGTGTGTTTTACACCGGACCTGGTTCCGTCTTTATTATTATTCTGTCGGAATATCCTGTCTGTGTGTTTTACACCGGACCTGGTTCCATTATTTATTATACTGTTCTTTATTATTCTGTCGGAATATCCTGTCTGTGCGTTTATGCCGGACCTGGTTCCATTATTTATTATTCTGTTGGAATAACCTGTTTGTGCGGTCTATCGCATGCATGGTGATTTTTTTTGTTATTCCATTCTTTATTGTACTCAGTTGGTTAAGTTTTGACTTCTATACTCCATGAAATTTGTGAAATATCCTTGATAATTGCGTTTCATCCAGTATCTATTCATGAAAATATTCTCCTGATCATTCTTGAATTTTACTCCACAAAGTAGTATCATGTTGACAATTTGGACGTTGTTAATTCTTGGATAAATTAATTCTTGAACTTGTTTTATTGAATTCTTATATCATTGTCATCATCCTCATGTTTATATTCTGTTGAAAGTCATCTGTGGCCTGTAGTGCATAGATGGACTTGGTATGATTATGACCAGGGATTATTCGGTGTAATCATGACCGTAATGTTACGAATGATGTGGTAAAAGTCCTCATTGGCCCGTAGTGCATTGATGGACAGTTGTTGGCATGATCATGACCATTAATGAATATACGAATATCCTTGGCCGTAGTGCAGGGGTGATTCGATGATGTGGATTATTTTATGAAGCTAAGTCTCAGCGATCAAAGTGTTGGAAAATCTTTTAAATCATAAAGATAGTAGAGTTTATTTTCTACTTGACTCTTTTAATGGATTGCTTATTCCGCTACAGTTAAACTTGATGTCTATTATATTTTATCAGTTTAACATTGTTGAAGGCTAATGATAATTTATTCTGCATTATCTTAGTCATAATATTTCTTACTGGGCTAGTTGAGCTCACCCTTTCTTTCACTGTTCTCTTCAGGAAATGAGAACGTAGCTGGACAAGTCGGGGTACGGAGTGATGGTCCGAATGATAGTATTAGTTAGTAGTCCTCACTATTCTATGTAATGGTGTGTTAATAAATGTAATGAGGACTCTTTTTGAGTATGAATACTCTCTAGAAGATAATATTTGTATTCAAACTCACAGTTTATGTTTTGTCGTATTGTACCCGACAGTTGTATTATTAAGTTGTATTTGTATTCTGTACTATGTATCTGACGACCCAAGATGGGTGATGTATACCTAATTTTGGGGGCGTCACACTATCTCCATCCTTTGCAAATCACACAAAATAGGTTTTTGTGTTGACAATATCGCACTCGTACTTGCATATGATCTTCTACTCAATGCGTCAGCTACCACGTTCGCTTTTCCAGGATGATATTGAATGGTATGATCATAATCTTTCAACAGTTCAAGCCAACGTCGTTGTCGCATGTTGAGTTCCTTTTGAGTGAAAAAATATTTGAGGCTTTTATGATCCGTAAAAATCTCCACCTTCTCCCCATACAAGTAATGCCTCCAAATTTTAAGTGCAAAGACAACAGCTGCCAACTCTAGATCATGAGTAGGATAATTCCTCTCATATTCCTTGAGTTGTCTTGATGCATAGGCTATGACTTTTCCATGTTGCATGAGAACACATCCCAACCCTTTGCTCGAAGCATCACTGTAGATGACAAATCCCTCCGAGCCAGATGGTATTGTTAGAACAGGTGCTGAAATGAGTCTCCTCTTGAGTTCTTGAAAACTCTGCTCACACTCTTCGCTCCAACCGAACTTTGTATCTTTCCGAGTCAGCTGAGTTAATGGAGTAGCGATTCGAGAAAATCCCTCCACGAATCTCCGATAATAACCAGCTAGACCGAGAAAGCTACGTACTTCGGTTACTGATTTAGGTTGCTCCCAGCTTTGAATATCTTCAATCTTTGCCGGGTCAACAGATATTCCACGACTTGATACTACGTGCCCAAGGAATGCTACCTCTTCCAGCCAGAACTCGCATTTCTTCAACTTGGCATAAAGTTTGTATTCACGAAGCTTTTGGAGTACCAGCCTCAAGTGTTGCTCATGATCTTCACGGCTTTTGGAATAAACAAGGATGTCATCGATAAAGACGACCACAAAGTGATCCAAATATTCCTTAAATACCCTGTTCATCATATCCATGAAGGCAGCAGGAGCATTAGTCAATCCAAAAGACATAACTAAGAATTCATAATGCCCGTACCGAGTTCTAAAAGCCGTCTTTGAATATCCTCAGTTCTAACCTTCAGCTGATGATATCCAGAACGAAGATCGATCTTTGAAAAGAATTGTGCTCCTTGCAACTGGTCAAACAGGTCATCAATACGTGGCAATGGGTACCTATTTTTGATGGTGACATGATTCAACTCCCGATAATCAATACAAAGTCGCATACTCCCATCTTTCTTCTTCACGAACAGAACAGGAGCACCCCCAGGAGAAGAACTAGGACGAATAAAACCAATGTCTAACAATTCCTGCAGTTGGGTCTTTAACTCCTGAAGTTCAATAGGAGCCATTCGATATGGGGCTTTGGAAATGAGTTTTGTACCGGGTTCAAGGTCGATACAAAATTCAATTTCACGCTCTGGGGGTAGGCCAGGAAGTTCTTCGGGAAATACGTCAGGAAATTTATTAACAACAGAAATATCATTCAAAGCTGACGTATTTTTGTTTAGATCTGTGACATGAGCTAAGAAAGCTTGACATCCGTTTTTCAATAAACGAATAGCTTTATGGCTTGAGATGACAGCGATTGATTTTAATGGTTTGGTTGCTTGAATTCGCATAATAGGTCGATTAGGAATATGAAAGCTAACAACTTTACGAAAACAATCAATTTTTGCATGATGAGTAGTTAACCAATCAATCCCTAGAATCACGTCAAATGCAAGTATTTTTAATGAAATAAGATCGACAGGTAATGTGTGGGTACCAACTTGAACCAAACAAGACTTATAAACCGTGGATGTAATGAAGGTTTCTCCCAATAGAGTTTCAACTGCTAAGTCAAAGTCTAATTTCTCCAGAATCAAATTTAATCGATGAGCGCAAGTAGGAGAAATAAAAGAATGGGTAGAACCGGTATCAAATAAAGTATAAACTTCGTTAGAGTTTATGATAAGCTTACCCGTGATGACCTCATTCGGGTTCCTTGCGTTCTGGGAGGTCACAACAAACGCTCTCCCTTGCACAACCGGTTTTGACTTTTCTGGGACGGCCTTTGGTGCCTCCATCCTAGCTGAATTTGTCTTCGGTAAACGACAAAATCGGGCTAAATGACCTTCTCTTCCACAATTATAACATGCTTTGGACGGCATCGCGCAGTTTGGACTGATGTGCCCCTCCCCTCCGCATTTGAAACATATGAGAGGTGGTCGTTCTCCTTCCTTAACGACAGGTGCTGGTGCTGACGTCTTTCCATCATTGTTGAATCTCCTCTTCTTGAAATGCCCATTCTTATTGTTTTGGCCCTGATTACCACCGAAGTGGTTACCATTTCTGGCCTGTTGATTCCCTCCACGCTTGTTGTCACCGCTTCGATGACCGCTCTCACTGGTATTATCATTTTGCCGGCTGCTCTCTTTTGGTTGCGTTGTCTCGTTATCGCGCTCCACCAACTGAGCCCTATTTACAACATCTGAATACAAACACAGTTTATGAGAAACAAGATGTTGACGTATCTCCGGCTTCAAACCTCTTAAAAACATCCGCGTCATTCTTTCTTCATTATCCACCAGGTGGGACGCAAACCGGGATAACTCCGCAAATTTTGCCTCGTACTGCGACACGGTCATATTATTCTGCTCTAATTTGATGAACTCCACCTCCTTCATGTGACGAATACTCTCGGAAAGTATTTGTCATTAAACAGCTCTTGGAACTTCTCCCAAGACATCTTCAGTGCGGCAGGTTGAGTACGCTTTATCGATTCCCACCAGTAATCTGCCTCTCCTCGCAACATAAAGGCGGCAAAGGGAACCTTTTGCTCCTCGGAGCAACCCAAGACATCAAATATCTTGGTGAGCTGCTTTATCCATGTTTTAGCTACAAGTGGTTTGGGTTCTCCCTTAAACTCCGGAGGTCCCAGCTCCTTAAACTGTTTAGCGGTGACCGCCTGAGAGTTTCCCGTATTTCCACCTACGTTGTGGACTGCCACTTTCACCTGTTGTTGCATGAATTGCATAAAACCTCTGAACATTCCATCATTCATCATCTGGTCAGTGTTGTTGTTTGCATGAGGATTGTCACCTTCCTGATGAACATTATCCTGATTATTGATATGTGGTGAATCAATAGTCGCCTGTGCTCCATTGCTATTCTCAACATTCTCAGATGTCATTTTCAGATACTGCCACAAAATAAAAGTTAATTGATATGTCATATATTATCCTTATATTATGACCGACCAATTAAATACCATGCAAATAAACTTAGGTAGGTCATACTAGCGAAGGAATTCCCCGTCTCTCCCCTCCTAGTTCTATTCTCACATCCTAGCCAGGGATCATATCCCTAAGCTCTGATACCAACTGTGACGCCCCCAAAATTAGGTATACATCACCCATCTTGGGTCGTCAGATACATATTACAGAATACAAATACAACTTAATAATACAACTGTCGTGTACAATACGACAAAATATAAACTGTGAGTTTGAATACAAATATTATCTTCTAGAGAGTATTCATACTCAAAAGGAGTCCTCATTACATTTATTTACACACCATTACATAGAATAGTGAGGACTACTAACTAATACTATCATTCGGACCATCACTCCGTTCCCCGACTTGCCCCAGCAACGTTCTCATTTCCTGAAGAGAACAGTGAAAGAAAGGGTGAGCTTAACTAGCCCAGTAAGAAATATTATGACTAAGATAATGCAAAATAAATTATCATTAGCTTTCAACAATGTTAAACTGATAAAATACAATAGACATCAAGTTTAACTGTAGCGGAATAAGCAATCCATTAAAAGAGTCAAGTAGAAAATAAACTCTACTATCTTTTATGATTTAAAAGATTTTCCAACACTTTGATCGCTGAGACTCAGCTTAATAAAATAATCCACATCATCGAATCACCCCTGCACTACGGCCAAGGATATTCGTATATTCATTAATGGTTATGATCATGCCAACAACTGTCCATCAACGCACTACGGGCCAATGAGGACTTTTACCACATCATTTGTAACATTACGGTCATGATTATACCGATAATCCCTGGTCATAATCATACCAAGTCCATCTATGCACTACAGGCCACAGATGACTTTCAACATTTTATACACATGAGGATGATGACAATGATATAAGAATTCAATAAAACAAGTTCAAGAATTAATTTATCCAAGAATTAACAACGTCCAAATTGTCAACATGATATTTGCTTTGTGGAGTAAAATTCAAGAATACTTAGAAGAATATTTTCATGAAAAGATACTGGATGAACCGCAATATCAAGGATATTTCACAAATTTCATGGAGTATAGAAGTCAAAACTTAACCAACTGAGTACAATAAAGAATGGAATAACAAAAAAAATCACCATGCATGCGATAGACCGCACAAACAGGTTATTCCAACAGAATAATAAATAATGGAACCAGGTCCGGCATAAACGCACAGACAGGATATTCCGACAGAATAATAAATAATGGAACCAGGTCCGGCCTAAACGCACAGACAGGATATTCCGACAGAAAATAAAGAAGATAATAAATAATGGAACCAGGTCCGGTGTAAAACACACAGACAGGATATTCCGACAGAATAATAATAAAAGACGGAACCAGGTCCGGTGTAAAACACACAGACAGGATGTTCCAACAGAATAATAATAAAACGGAACCAGGTCCGTTGTAAAACACACAGACAGGATGTTCCAACAGAATAATAGAAGAATGTCACCAAGTATAGGGTAGACCGCATATACAGGTTATTCCAACAGAATAATAAGAAATGGAATAACAGTTCTCTTCATGAATAAGAAAGAATAACACCCCCTTACCGTTTTAAAAGAAGAGCTGAAGTAAGGAAGTAGTTAAGTAGCAGAATACTCTTCTTCTCTCTCTCTATAGTTTCTCTCTATAGTTTCTCTCTCTAGAGTTCAGTGAATTCGTAAGAAATAATGAAGGAATGAGCTGCTATTTATAGAAAAATAGAATGCATAGTAACTAATCCATGAACGATCCAGATTGATTACTTTAATCTGACGTCCATATTTAAAGAAAAATCTTTTAATAAAATATAATATATTCTATTTATAGAATAACTTTAATAAAGTATTTTTTTTATATAAAAAGATGTTTCTGTTTTTATTACGTTAATAATACGAATAAAACAAAACGTCATTATCGCTAAATAATTCATATTATTAACTGACAATAATAAGAATCAAACTGAGTGACTTCTCACATAAGCATTAATAATCAATACCGTGTGTACTATGCACCACACGTATTACTGTACTTTTACTACCGAGTAGTTCAACAGTAACAATGGTAAAATTTCCGCCGTTTTTTTAATAAAATATTTTTGTCGTTTTCTCAATCCGACAATAATTTCGTTGTGGGGGTCCACCAATAATTGTGTCGTTGTACGAATATTCCCTGTTAAAATGAATATTCCCCGACCAATCGAATATTATATAACAACTTGCGTACTTTGTTAAAATTTATAAATATTACCCACAACTATAACATTATATCAAATTAACTCCATAATATTCAAAAATGATATTTATAAAAAATTCATCTTTATTTATAAAAGTTGGGGTCTTACACAGGTAATGTGAGGGTGCCGATTTGAATCAAACAAGATTTATAAACAGTGGATGTAATGAAGGTTTCTCCCAACGGAGTTTCAACAGATAAGTCAAAGTCTAATTTCTCTGGAGTCAAATTTAAACATTGAGCGCAAGTAGGTGAAATAAAAGAATGGATAGAACCGGTGTCAAATAAGGTATAAACTTCACAAGAGTTTATGATTAGCATACCCGTGATATCTTTGTTTGGGTTCCTCACTTTTTGGGAGGTCACGACAAACGCTCTCCCTTGAACCACTGGCTTTGACTTATCTGGGACGACCTTTGGTGTCACCATCCCAGCTAGACTTGACTTCACTACATGACAAAATTGGGCTAGGTGACATTTTCTTCGGTAATTGAAACATACTTTAGGTTGCTGTGTACATGTTAGAATTGTGTGTCTCTCCACTCCGTATATGTAGCATACGACCGGTGGTCGTTCTCCTTCCTTAAAAATGGGTGCTGGTGCTACTGTCTTTCCATCATTATTGAACCTTCTCTTTTTGAAATTTCCACTTGACTCATTTCTTCTATTATCTTGGCCAGGATTACCACCGAAGTGGTTACCATTTCTGGCATGATAATTTCCTCCACGTTTGTTGTCACTGCTTCGATGACTGCTACCACTGGTATTATCGTTTTGCCGGCTACTATCTTTTGGTTGGGTTGACTTATTATCGCGCTCCAATAACTGAGCCTTATTCACAACATCTGAATACAAGCAAAATTTGTGAGAACAGAGATATTGACGTATTTCGGGTTTCAAATCTCTAAAAAACATTCGCGTCATACGCTCCTCATTATCTACCAAATGGGATACAAACCTGGATAACTCCGCAAACTTAGCCTCTTATTGTGATACGGTCATATTATTTTGCTCTAGCTTGATGAATTCTACCACCTTCATGTGACGAATACTTTCAGGATAGTACTTGTCGTTGAATAATTCTTGGAACTTCTCCCAAGACATCTTCAGTGCATAAAGATGAGTTCGCTTTACAGATTCCCACCAGTAATCTGCCTCTCCTCGTAACATGAAGGTGGCAAAGGGAACCTTTTTCTACTCTGAGCATCCCAAGACATCAAATATCTTGGTGATCTGCTTAATCCACGTCTCTGCCTTAAGTGGCTCTGGCTTCCCCAAACACTCCGGTGGTCCCAACTCCTTGAATTGCTTAGCAGTGACCAACCGTGAGTTGCCATTGTTTTCACCTACATTTTGAATAGGAGTCTCTCTCTCTTGGTGTTGTATGAATTGCAGAAAGCTCCTAAACATACCGTCGTTCATCATTTGGTCGGTGTTGTTGTTTACATGAAAATTATTGCCTTCCTGATGCACATTATCCTGGTTATTGATCGGTGGTGACTCAACGGTCTCATGTGCTCCACTGCTTATCTCAACATTTTTAGATGCCATATTTAAACACTATCACAAAACAAGGGTTAATTAACATACCACATATTATCCCTATATTCTGACCGACCAATTAAATAACAAATAAACTTAGGTAGGACACACTGGCGAAGGATTTACTCATCTCTCCCCTCCTAGTTCTAGCCTTAGATATCTGCTAGGGATCATATCCCTAAGATTTGATACCAATTGTGACACCCCCAAAATAGGTATACACAACCCATTCTGATTCGCCAAATACATGATACATAATTTAAATACAAACTTAATTTAAACAACTATCGTGCAAAATACGACCAAACAAAAGCTGGGAGTTTTAACACGAATATTATCTCATAGACAATATCTAAACTCAAATGAAGTTCTTATTATAATTATTATCACACTATTTTATAGAATAGTGAGGACTACTATAGCCACCATCTTGGACCATCACTCCATTCCCCGACTAGTCCCATCTATATTCTCATTTCCTGAAGAGAATAATGAAAGAAAATGGTGAGCTCAACTAGCCCAGTAAAGAATATTATGACTAAGATAATGTAGAATAAATTATCATTAGCCTTCAACAGTGTAAAAACTGATAGAATACAATAGACAACAAGTTTAACTGCAGCAAAACAAGCAATCAATTAGAAGAGTCAAGTAGAGCATGATGTCTACTATCTTCTATGATTTAAAAGTTCATCTTCAATATTTTCTCTGTAACACAACTCAATAAATAATCCACATCATCGAATTATCCATGCACTACAGGCTAATGATATTCGTTAGTATGACATCCACGAATTATCCATGTACTACGGGCCAAGGATATTCGTTATTATCACTAGTGGTCATGATCATGCCAACAACAATCCATCAATGCACTACGAACCAATGAGGACTTTCACCACATCATTTGTCTGTAACATTACAGGTCATGATTAATACCGATAAATAATTTCTGGTCATAATCATACCAATCAACAGTACATCTATGCACTACGGGCCAAAGATGACTTTCATCATAATTTAAGCATGAGGATGATGACAATGATATAATAGTTCAATTAAGTGAGATCAAGGATAAATATTAAAGATTTATAATTTAATTTATCCAGAGTTTAAGAATGTTCAAATTGTCAACATTAGAACTACTTTGTGGAGTAAAATTCAAGAATAATATTCATGTATCAAAAATAATTTGGACATAAAAGAAATCAATTTTTACCGTGAATAGTACCACAGGTGAATAGTACCCAAGTGAATGGTACCCTGTGAATAGTACTTCGTGAATAGTATTCGGTGAATAGTACCCCGTCATGAAAAGATTAAAATTTAACAAGAATATTTAGAAAAATATTTTTGTGAAACGATACTAGATGAAGCACAAATTTCAAGGATATTCTACTAATTTTAAGGAGTATAGAAGCAATACTTATCAAAATAAGTGTAGAATTAAGAATATGAAACGAAATAATATTACTTAGATATTATAGAGTATGGAACAAAATATTATTTCTTACGAATATTGAACAAAAATAATCTTTTACCTTAAAAGGAGATATTCTTGAAGAAAACTTGTACTATTTGCTACACTCAAAATTTTTTTAAACTCAAAAGAAATATGCTCAATATTATAAAAGAAAAATTATCTGATTCTGGTGTGATTTTTATTTCTAAACTAAGTATCCTATTTATAGGAGAATGGTAGGGTACTATTTAAGAAAATAATCACGGACTGCACATGAAGAAAATCACGGGCACGCACCAGTGAAAAATCTAATTTTCTGATTTTCACTATGCAGCACAATACAAACACTATGTAGTACTATGCAACACTATGCAATACTGTGCAGTACTATGCAATATAATAAAATATAATATATTCTATTTATAATCTAATAAAATGAATAACTTTATATATAACTTTCTACCGACGATTTTAAAAAATGAGTAAGGGGGGTCCATGTAATAAGCCAAATTTATAACAAATACTTCATGACAAACCCTTTTATTTATATCAAACCACTTGACTTCACTAAACACATTTTTAATCTTTCAACATTTATTCATCATTAATATTATAACCCGCAATATTAACAACCAGATCATTCCCAGGAAAGAGGGGACTTTCCGATAAGGACTTCTACTTATTGGCGCGCAATTAGATGACCTAACCCCTTTTCTCGACAGAACTTTCTAAACATTGTCAATAATGCAAATAATAATATGAATAACTTTGTCGTCTCAATTATTGATTTAATAATATAAAATATTATGCAGATGATACTGTGACAATAATTGAATCAATAATATGAGATATTATGCATCAATTATTGTTGTAATAATTGAATAAAACTGAGTGACTTCTCACGTAAGCATCAATAATCAAAGATACAGTACAATATTGTGTGCTACTGTGCAACCACGTGTATTACTGTACTTTTATCATCTGGTATTTCAACAGTAAACGGTAAAAATTTGGTCATTATTTTATAAAAAGGTTATTTCTGTCGCTTTCTAAATTCGAAAGTAATTCCGTTGTGGGGTCCACCAATAATTATGTCGTCGTACAGATATTCCCTGATAAAACGAATAATCCCTGACCAAACGAATATTTTATGACAACTTGCTTACTTTGTAGAATTTGTAAATATTACCCATAACTATAACATTATATCAAATCCACACCTTATTATTCAAAATAATATTTAGAAAAAATTAAATCTTTATTCATAAAAAGTTGGGGTCTTACATTTGATCATTGTATAGGTAATATGGCACGAGAAATGGAATTGAATCAATAAATCAAAACTTTAGTTTTGTTAGTAAGCTCAATAGTTAAATAATACTTGTTTATGCTTGAAATTGGTTTATGTAAATGATTGGGATGGTGGAATTAGAGACTTGGTGGCTAGACTTGGTTGTACAGTGCTATAAGGAAGAAAATTATGGAATACCCGCAACCAAATAGCTAAGAAATTGAACGAAAAAGATAATGCACGCTTTATGTTCGTCTAAATTCTAGAAAGAGTAAAAATGACTAAAAACTTTGAATTTTACAAACCCGAAACCTTAGAACAATTTTAATATATTAATTAAGACTTATTTAGGAGGCGAGTTAGGTTGGAACAAGTCGGGGTGAGTTTTGGATGATAAATGAAATGTCCGAAAACTAGTGTGATTGTTGACCTTAAGGCCAATTTCAGGTTTGATTAGATGTTCCAAAAAATTCTGTGTTTATGGGGTATTATAGTGAACTAAATAAGGATTCCATAAACTTTGGATTGGACTAATTTCAACTTCGGAGCAAGGAGTTATGACATTCCAAACTAAGTGCATCAAATCTGTCCAAAATCTAGAAATCATATTCGAACCTATCCCTTGCACGAATTATCTGGAATTATGTGTTAAGAATTTTAAAAGTTAAAGCATAAGTGTTGTAGCTCCGTAAGTTATCTTCGCGTGAGTGTAAGAATTGCTCAAAAATATTTTGAAACGAAATAGTTATGACTGTTTTAGTGAGAGAGGGTAAATCTAGAAAAAAATTAAAAACTGTAATGAACATCCACTTTTGACGCACTGTTTAGGTAGCATGTTGAACCTAGAAAGGGAGGGCTATATTTTTTAAAAATAGTCTCGTGTGATAAGAAAAACATACTAAAATTTGGAAATGATCCGACAAACGAGCAAGGCGTGGGAAAATCGCAAAGTGGCTGGTTCATTAAGCCAAGCAGCAGCTAGCGGCAACAGACTAGGCAGCGCCCGGCGCACACCGGCGTCTACTAGCACCTGTTGTGCAAGGCGTGCTACTGGTGCATTTTTTTGAGCTCAATTTCGATCAATTTTCGTGATTCATTTTCGCGGCTAGAAAATTTTTAAATGTACTATGTCATAAGGACTACAACATACCAGAAATTCGTCATAATTCGATTAATGGTTTGAGAATTAAAAATGAGCGAAGGAGCATGTCAGAACTTGTTAATGGGCAACACCGAACGTACATAGCCATCATGGGTTGTTTTGCATTCGACATTCTGGATCGCGTTTGGGCTAAATTTTAAGAAATATAAAGCCTAATTAAGTCCCAAGATAGAAGTTTTGATGCTATATGATAATTTATGCCACGAAAACTCAGTTCGACCATAAAGAATGTAATAAAAATATAATATAAATACTAATTTTCATATTTAAGCGATCGTAAGCCGAATATGACATATAAAATCATTTTATAGCGAAACGAAAATGCGAATTATTCGCGAAATGAAATGCGAAGCTAATTTACTAATAAAGTAAAGCATTCGCGTACGAGGCGATGCCATGATTTAAATCATGAACTATCGAAAAAGCATAAAAAATATAGAAATTAAAGAAATAATATAGTAAGCCGTGTTTTTACTATAAAAGCTATATATAAATCATATAATCCCAAATTTGCGAATAAGGACAAAAGATAATTTTAAAAATGGGATATCACTTGTTTATGCTTCAAGATGTGAAGTATTTTCATATTAAAGTCATGAGAGAGCCTTATTAAGCATAAAAGGTTGAAACGGACAAGGTTTTCAAAGAAACCAAAGATGGTTTTAAAATGAGAATAAAGGATTATAGTTTATATAGCTAATAATCATGGATTAGGTACATGGATGCATGTTTTGTGACATAATTGGTGACCTAATATGTGTGAATATGTAAACACAATTGTGTAGAATTCGTGAGAAAAAGTTGAATTAAATTTTAACGGTAAACTTCAATCAAGGAAATTTTTTCAGTTCTGTTATGTTTGTGGATTAAATATTTATTATGTATTGAATTACATATCATGCTCTATGAATTGCTAAAGTCAAATTATGACCAAGTCAATTGGGTTATGGTGTGAGACCCCAGATTTTATGAATAAATATTTAATTTTCTCGAAATAATTTTTTGAATATTATGGTGTGGATTTGATATAATATTATAGTTGTGGGTATTATTTATAAATTTTGCAAAGTAAGCAAGTTATTTTAAAATATTCGTTTGGTCGGAAAATATTCTTTTTGTCGGGGAATATTCGTACGACGGCACAATCATTGGTGGACCCCAACAACAGAAGTATAGTCGTAGTTAGAAAACGACAAAATTATCTTTCTATAAAAATAACGGCTGAGGTGTTACCGTTAAAACTGTTGAACTACCTGGTAGTAAAAGTACAGTAATACGCGTGGTTGCATAGTAGCACACGGTATTGATTATTGATGCTTATGTGAGAAGTCACTCAGCTATACTCAATTATTGCTACAGTAATTGCTGCATCATATCTCTTAAATTATTGTCATAGTATCATCTGTATAATATGTTATATTATTAAATCAATAATTGAGACGTTGTGGTAAGTTTAGTTATTTTTATGGGGGGCCATATGTCATCATCTAAGAGTCTCTTCGTCAATAGTAATTACCGTCGTCAATAGTAATTACCGTCGTCAATAGTATTTACCTTGGTCAATAGTATTTACCTTGGTCAATAGTAATTACCTTCGTCAATAGTATTTACCTTGGTCAATAGTATTTATCTTGGTCAATAGTAATTACCTTCGTCAATAGTATTTACCTTGGTCAATAGTAATTACTTTCGTCAATAGTAGTTGTCCCTTCAATATTACCAAGAGTCATTTGACCCTTCGTTAAGACCAAGAGTCATTTGACCCTTCGTTAAGACCAAGAGCCACCCTCAGTTTTTCTATAAATAGAGGCCTAGGGCTTCATTATTTTTCACGAATTCATTCAAGCTATAGAGAGAGAAATTATAGAGAGAATAAGAGAGAGAATAAAAGTATTCTGCTACTTCACTTTTCCAATATCCAGTTCTTTTAAGGTAGGGAACATTATTTCTTTTATATTCATGAAGAGAACTTCTGTTATTTCATTCTTTATTATTCTGTTGGAATAATCAGTATACGCGGTTTACCCTATACTTCGTGATATTCTTCTATTATTCTGTTGGAATATCCTGTCTGTGTGTTTTACACCGGACATGGTTCCGTCTTTATTATTATTCTGTCGGAATATCCTGTTTGTGTGTTTTACACCGGACCTGGTTCCATTATTTATTATACTGTTCTTTATTATTCTGTCGGAATATCCTGTCTATGCGTTTAGGCCAGACCTGGTTCCATTATTTATTATTCTGTCGGAATATCCTGTTTGTGCGTTTACGCCAGACCTGGTTCCATTATTATTATTCTGTTAAGAATAACCTGTCTGTGCGGTCTATCGCATGCATGGTGATTTCTTTTGTTATTCTATTCTTTATTAAACCCAGTTGGTTAAGTTTTGACTTCTATACTCCATGAAATTTGTGGAATATCCTTGATAATTGCGTTTCATCCAGTATCTTTTTATGAAAATATTCTTCTAAGCATTCTTGAATTTTACTCCACAAAGCAGTATCATGTTGACAATTTGGACGTTGTTAATTCTTGGATAAATTAATTCTTAAACTTGTTTTATTGAATTCTTATATCATTGTCATCATCCTCATGTTTATAAAATGTTGAAAGTCATCTGTGGCCTGTAGTGCATAGATGGACTTGGTATGATTATGACCAAGGATTATTCGGTATAATCATGACCGTAATGTTACAAATGATGTGGTAAAAGTCCTCATTGGCCCGTAGTGCATTGATGGACAGTTGTTGGCATGATCATGACCATTAATGAATACACGAATATCCTTGGCCGTAGTGCAGGGGTGATTCGATGATGTGGATTATTTTATTAAGCTGAGTCCCAGCGATCACAGTGTTGAAAAACCTTTTAAATCATAAAAGATAGTAGAGTTTATTTTCTACTTGACTCTTTTAATGGATTGCTTGTTCCGCTGCAGTTAAACTTGATGTCTATTATATTTTATCAGTTTAACATTGTTGAAGGCTAATGATAATTTATTCTGTATTATCTTAGTCATAATATTTCTTACTGGGCTAGTTGAGCTCACCCTTTCTTTCACTGTTCTCTTCAGGAAATGAGAACGTAGCTGGGGCAAATCGGGGAACGGAGTGATGGTCCGAATGATAGTATTAGTTAGTAGTCCTCACTATTCTATGTAATGATGTGTTAATAAATGTATTGAGGACTCCTTTTGAGTATGAATACTCTCTAGAAGATAATATTTGTATTCAAACTCACAGTTTATGTTTTGTCGTATTGTACACGACAGTTGTATTAGTAAGTTGTATTTGTATTTTGTACCATGTATCTGACGACCCAAGATGGGTGATGTATACCTATTTTGGGGGCGTCACAGTTGGTATCAGAGCTTAGGGATATGATCCCTGGCTAAGATGTAAGAATAGAACTAGGAGGGGAGAGACGGGAAATTCCTTCGCTAGTATGACCTACCTAAGTTTATTTGCATAGTATTTAATTGGTCGGTCATAATATAAGGATAATATATGACATATCAATTAACTTTTATTTTGTGGCAGTATCTGAAAATATCATCTGAGAATGTTGAGAATATCAATGGAGCACAGGCGACTGTTGATTCACCACATATCAGTAATCAGGATAATGTGCATCAGGAAGGTGGCAATCCTCATGCAAACAACAACACTGACCAGATGATGAATGATGGAATGTTCAGAAACTTTATGCAGTTCATGCAACAGTAGGCGAGAGCGGCTCCTGTCCAAAATATAGGTGGAAACACTGAAAACTCTCGGACAGTCACCGCTAAACAGTTCAAGGAGCTGGGACCACCAGAGTTTAAGGGAGAGCCAAAATCACTTATAGCGAAAACATGGATAAAGCAGATTACCAAGATATTTGATGTCTTGGGATACTCCGAGGAGCAAAAGGTTCCCTTTGCCGCCTTTATATTGCGAGGAGAGGCAGATTACTGGTGGGAATCGCTTAAGCATACTCAACCTGCCGCACTGAAGATGTCTTGGGAGAAGTTCCAAGAGCTGTTCAATGACAAATACTTTCCCGAAAGTGTTCGTCACATGAAGGAGGTGGAGTTCATCAAATTGGAGCATAATAATATGACCGTGTCGCAGTATGAGGCTAAATTTGCAGAGTTGTCCCGGTTTGCGCCCCACTTGGTAGATAATGAAGAGAGAATGACGCGAATATTTTTGCGAGGTTTGAAACCTGAGATACGTCAACATCTTATTTCTCATAAACTGTGTTTGTATTCAGATGTTGTTAATAGGGCTTAGTTAGTGGAGCGCGATAACGAGTCAACGCAACCAAAAGAGAGCAGTCGATAAAATGATAATACTAGTGAGAGCAGTCATCGAAGTGGTGACAACAAGCGTGGAGGGAATCAACAGGCCAAAAATAGTAACCACTTCGGTGGTAATCATGGCCAGAACAATAAGAATGGACATTTTAAGAAGCGAAAATTCAACAATAATGGAAAGACGTCAGCACCAGCAACCGTTGTTAAGGATGGAGAACGACCACCTATCATATGTTTCAAATGCGGAGGAGAGGGACATATCAGTCCAAACTGCGCGATGCCGTCCAAGGCATGTTATAATTGTGGAAGAGAAGGTCACCTAGGCCGATTTTGTCGTTCACCGAAGACAAGTTCAGCTAGGATGGAGGCACCAAAGGATGTCCCAGACAAGCCAAAGCCAGTAGTTTAAGAGAGAGCATTTTTTTTCGTGACGAGGAACCTGAATAAAATTATCACGGGTATGTTAGTCATAAACTCTTGCGAAGTCTATACCGTGTTAGATACCGGTTCTACTCACTCTTTTATTTCACCTAGTTGTGTTCAATGTTTGTACTTAACTTTGGAGAAGTTAGACTTTGATTTATCTATTGAAACTCCGTTGGGAGAAACCTTCGTTACCTCCACTATTTATAAATCTTGTTCAAATCAACACTTTCACGTTACCTGTCAATCTTATCTCTTTGAAAATGCTTGTCTTTGATGTGATTTTAGAAATCGATTGGTTAACTACTCATCATACTTCTCGTAAGGTGGTTAACTTTCATATTCCTAACCAACCTGTTATGCGAATTCAAGCAACCAAACCACTAAAGTCAATCATTGTCATATCAAGCCATAAGTAAAGATCTCTGTTCCTTTCGTTGTTGACTTCCTGGTGTGGAATGCACCGAAGCCAGACTTTCTGTAGGAGACGTTGTAAATGACGATGACAAGTTGATAGGTATCAATATGACGTGTTATCCAAGTCTGGGATAAGAGTCATAGTTTTGAATGATATTTCTGTTGTTAATAAATTTCCTGACGTATTCTTGAAGACTTCTTAGCCTACCCCTAGAGCGTGAAATCGAATTTTTGTATTGACCCCAGTACAAAACCCATTTCTAAAATCGTTAAATATTTCTTCAACTAAAGCGAACGTAACATGCGCCAAAGACGTTGATTCGAGCTGTTGAAGATTACGACCGTACCATTCAATATCATTGTGGAAGAACGAACGTGGTAGCTGACGTGTTGAGTAGAAGATCGTATGTGTTTACGAGTGCGATGTTGTTAAAACAAAGACTCATTTCGTATAACTTACAAATGACGAAGATAGAGTTAAAGACTCGAGGGACCTATATGAAGATAACGAATATACGAGTAAAATCGACTTTAATCGATAACGTTAAAGCCGTTCAAGCTACACACCCGGAGCTGATGAATGTAAGAAGGTTCAAGAGGGCGTTATTCTAGAAGCAAGAATTGACAAAGGGAGGAAATCTCAACCCTCGATGTAATTGACCCATTTAAAATCCTCGATCGAGTGGGAACTGTGGCTTATAGACTCGTTTTACCGCCAAGCATGTCGTGTGTTCATAACATTTTTTTTCACGTATCGATGTTACGTAAATATGTGGACGGCCCGAACAACATTATTAATTTAGAACCGGACGAGATAGCGGATGATTTAATGTTTGAGGAGATACGTGTTAAAATCTTGGATAAGAAGGATCATATTCGACGCTCAAAGGTTATACCTCAAGAGTTAGAATTTGAAGTGAAGTCAATGTATCCTCACCTGTTCGGCATACCAGGTATGTACGTAAATTTCGAGGGCGAAATTCTATAAGGAGGGGAGATTGTGAGACCCCAGATTTTATGAATAAATATTTAATTTTCTCGAAATAATTTTTTGAATATTATGGTGTGGATTTGATATAATATTATAGTTGTGGGTATTATTTATAAATTTTGTAAAGTAAGCAAGTTGTTTTAAAATATTCGTTTGGTCGGGAAATATTCTTTTTGTCGGAGAATATTCGTACGACGGCACAATCATTGGTGGACCCCACAACAGAAGTATAGTCGTAGTTAGAAAACGACAAAATTATCTTTCTATAAAAATAACGGCTGAGGTGTTACCGTTAAAACCGTTAAAACTATTGAACTACCCGGTAGTAAAAGTACAGTAATACGCGTGGTTGCATAGTAGCACACGGTATTGATTATTGATGCTTACGTGAGAAGTCACTCAGCTATACTCAATTATTGCTACAGTAATTGCTGCATCATATCTCTTAAATTATTGTCATAGTATCATCTGTATAATATGTTATATTATTAAATCAATAATTGAGACGTTGTGGTAAGTTTGGTTATTTTTATGGGGGGCCATATGTCATCATCTAAGAGTCTCTTCGTCAATAGTAATTACCGTCGTCAATAGTAATTACCGTCGTCAATAGTATTTACCTTGGTCAATAGTATTTACCTTGGTCAATAGTAATTACCTTCGTCAATAGTATTTACCTTGGTCAATAGTATTTACCTTGGTCAATAGTAATTACCATCGTCAATAGTATTTACCTTGGTCAATAGTAATTACTTTCGTCAATAGTAGTTGTCCCTTCAATATTACCAAGAGTCATTTGACCCTTCGTTAAGACCAAGAGTCATTTGACCCTTCGTTAAGACCAAGAGCCACCCTCAGTTTTTCTATAAATAGAGGCCTAGGACTTCATTATTTTTCACGAATTCATTCAAGCTATAGAGAGAGAAAGTATAGAGAGAATAAGAGAGAGAGAATAAAAGTATTCTGCTACTTCACTTTTCCAATATCCAGTTCTTTTAAGGTAGGGAACATTATTTCTTTTATATTCATGAAGAGAACTTCTGTTATTCCACTCTTTATTATTCTGTTGGAATAATCAGTATACGCGGTCTACCCTATACTTGGTGATATTCTTCTATTATTCTGTTGGAATATCCTGTCTGTGTGTTTTACACCGGACCTGGTTCCGTCTTTATTATTATTCTGTCGGAATATCCTGTTTGTGTGTTTTACACCGGACCTGGTTCCATTATTTATTATACTGTTCTTTATTATTCTGTCGGAATATCCTGTCTGTGCGTTTAGGCCAGACCTGGTTCCATTATTTATTATTCTGTCGGAATATCCTGTCTGTGCGTTTACGCCGGACCTGGTTCCATTATTATTATTCTGTTAAGAATAACCTGTCTGTGCGGTCTATCGCATGCATGGTGATTTCTTTTGTTATTCCATTCTTTATTAAACTCAGTTGGTTAAGTTTTGACTTCTATACTCCATGAAATTTGTGGAATATCCTTGATAATTGCGTTTCATCCAGTATCTTTTCATGAAAATATTCTTCTAAGCATTCTTGAATTTTACTCCACAAAGCAGTATCATGTTGACAATTTGGACGTTGTTAATTCTTGGATAAATTAATTCTTGAACTTGTTTTATTGAATTCTTATATCATTGTCATCATCCTCATGTTTATAAAATGTTGAAAGTCATCTGTGGCCTGTAGTGCATAGATGGACTTGGTATGATTATGACCAGGGATTATTCGGTGTAATCATGACCGTAATGTTACAAATGATGTGGTAAAAGTCCTCATTGGCCCGTAGTGCATTGATGGACAGTTGTTGGCATGATCATGACCATTAATGAATACACGAATATCCTTGGCCGTAGTGCAGGGGTGATTCGATGATGTGGATTATTTTATTAAGCTGATTCCCAGCGATCACAGTGTTGAAAAACCTTTTAAATCATAAAAGATAGTAGAGTTTATTTTCTACTTGACTCTTTTAATGGATTGCTTGTTCCGCTGCAGTTAAACTTGATGTCTATTATATTTTATCAGTTTAACATTGTTGAAGGCTAATGATAATTTATTCTGCATTATCTTAGTCATAATATTTCTTACTGGGCTAGTTGAGCTCACCCTTTCGTTCACTGTTCTCTTCAGGAAATGAGAACGTAGCTGGGGCAAGTCGGGGAACGGAGTGATGGTCCGAATGATAGTATTAGTTAGTAGTCCTCACTATTCTATGTAATGATGTGTTAATAAATGTATTGAGGACTCCTTTTGAGTATGAATACTCTCTAGAAGATAATATTTGTATTCAAACTCACAGTTTATGTTTTGTCGTATTGTACACGACAATTGTATTAGTAAGTTGTATTTGTATTTTGTACCATGTATCTGACGACCCAAGATGGGTGATGTATACCTATTTTGGGGGCGTCACATATGGAACTCAATTTACATGTGATATAAGGTAGCATATGTTGTATGAGAATGTGAGATGTACAAAGCATGTATAGATGTATTGCATAAAATTATATTACATAAATGATATACCTAGTAGAAGAATCGTGTTGCACATAAAGTATATAAAGTGGGTGCTATGCGAAACATAATAGACTGTTAAATTTGTTGGGCTGTCGAGTGCAATCTTGCAAACTTTTTGTATGTTAATAATACAATGCAATATTACTTGCTGTACAGATGATGAAGGTTGAACGACGTACGAAATGAATACATTTTCTTGAGTTAGAAATTGTAAAGTTATAATTGATGGTTTTAATATATGTAACTGGCAGCTATGTATAGTTTAAAATATTCAATGAAGAATATTTGTTCTGGATGTATTGTAATGATTACTTTGTAAAAATAAAGTGATAGAGTAACATTACTATATAAGAAAGAATTTGTATTAAGGATTGAGTTGTATATTTATACATATAACTCTGATAAAATAAATCATAAAATTAATATGATTTTGAGGTAAAAGAGAATCATAAAGGTTACGATTCAAGAAGTAGAAGAAAGAATTTTTTTAAAAATTATTTTGCATTTTTAGTTATTTTAACATTGAATAATGTTTTAAATCCAGAACAAGATAATATTAATGCACAAGATCATGAATAGAACTAGAGCCAATTTTTGGTTACAAACCATCACCATGGTCATACTTTATGCTTATTAACAATTCAACATAAAAATGAGATGGAGATCAGATTCATACCATTGTATAAACTAGCTTTCTCAGGTACGAGTTGACCTTTAATTCCTTTTCACGTTCAACTTGAATCCACCGGGTTAGATTCCTTCATTTGATAAACGTTAGTCACCCAAGTGTTTGGACTCTTGAGGTGATCCACCAAGAAAGAACAAATATTCAAGAAGATGGATGTTTAGCAAAATCCTATGTTAGTTCCCAGTAGGCACACAATAGATCTAGAAGGGGAGGTTGAATAGATCCTTTTAATTTCAAATTCTTTTCTCGTTTATTTTGTATTGCTAATGATTTAGCATGTGACAAACATAAGAATCTTTTCAAGCACAGTGGAATAAGTAAAAGATCCCCTTCATTGATATATTCATAATCAAATATGTATTGTTCTTAGCGTTAGTTAAGTTGTAAGTAGTTAATACATGCATAGCAGTTATAATAGTTAGGTACATAATATAAATGACAGAAAGTAAATGACTGAATGTAAAAGACACAAGAGATTTTAAGTGGTTCAGAGACTCAAGCTCCTAATCCACTCTTCTGCTTTCAACTAGCAGGATTTTCACTAAGGAAGGGCAGCACCCTGAATCACTAAGATTCCTTCAAGGCCAGCAGCCTTGGGACTTCAGTTCACTAAGAACTCTTCAAGGCCAGCAGCCTTGGAACTTCTCTAGTTCTCTAGAAACTCTTCAAGCCCAGCAAGCTTGGAACTTCATTTAGTCCCTCCGGACAGGGACCCCTCAGGCCCTGGATTCTTGTTGTTGGTTGATTGTTTGTTGGAGGTGCTGCTAAGATGTCCTTTAAGCTCTTCATCTCTGAATGCTTAGTAGCTTGACGTGATCATCCTTGAGGTGCAGTTGAGTGTTGCATGATGCTCAGCTTTTTCAGATACTCAACCTCTTCTGATGATCCTTTGTTGAACTGCAGTGAAGATCATTCTTCTTAATACTTGATGGCTGCACATGATTAGTTTCTAAGATGACTGTAGGCTCTTCTGTTAGGTACTTAGAAACTTTCTCATGCTTGACATCATGATGACGTTGGTGATCGTCTTCCTTGATACATAATGCCTTCTCATGATGGACTTGCTAAGATGACTGTTGTAACGACCATGAATTTTAAACTCCTTCTTAATTAAATATGTGATTTAATTTTAATGAATTAGTTTTGTGAGTTTATTTAAACCTTATGTGGTTATGTGAATTTATGAAATGATTAAAGGGAGTCACTAATAGTTAATTTAAATTAGTAGACTAACTATAAGATTCTAATATCAATGACTTGATAAGAGTATTAATTAAATATTCAATTTATTTGAATATAGTAGCAAGAGTTGAACATATTGATTAATTGCAATTATGAGAAATTAATTGATAATGTGTTAATTGATAATTATTATAAATAAATAATAATTAATGAGTATGAGATTAATAAATATAATATGATTTTATTTACTTGATTAATTATGCAAGCAATACACAATTGTATTTATGGTGATAGAAAATGTACATGAATTATATGTATGTGCACTACTTGATACCTTGTAATTAGGAAATACATTGTACACCCTTTAAATCATTATAACCTATGTTATGTGAAATGAATTGTGTATACACACTTTATAACCAATGTTTATATTAGGTGTATTTATATGGTATAGGACAATTGTAGCATTTCATTACTTTTGTTGTTGCAAGTGCTGAGATTTTCTTTCTTGTCCCAAAATGAGTGTCACCATAGTACATGAACAGTAGCCTACATTTGATTTACATAACTTCCAAATGGCTAAAACTTAGGCAATGATTTCAAGGCCAATGGCCTAATGGGGAGTTATTGAACCACTCCTTAGCAACCAATGTGTTCTTCCTTTGCACCATGAGCTCCAACATTAGGGTAATGGCAATATCTAGTCCAAGTTTCCTCTATAAATACAAGCTCTAAATTCAGTTTTGTTGTTTGTTAAAGTCTAAGATTGAGAGTCCTTATTGCTGAGAAATTTTGGGAGCATACTTAGTGTGTAAGGAATCCAATCCAAGCTTAAGGAGGTATATTCTTTAATTGTGTTCTTAGTTGGGTTCTTGTCAAATTCTTGAAATTACTTGAAATTCTTTGTTAATCAATGTGAAGTAACATGCCATGATATGTTTATGAAGTATGTTTACATGTTTGAACTCCTTAATGATGGATTAGAACATGTTAAAAAAGAAAAGAATCATGTTGGGTAAGGCTCTGCAACACAGAGTCAGTTTCTATTTTTGGTCCTGGCATGGCGCAGCTGCGCCCTAATTGTACTAGGGTGCAGCGCAGCTGCGCCAGACCTGATGTGTTCTGTTATGTTTCTATTGTGCTAACCTGTTAGTACATGGTTAGAGCAAGCTTGTAAACTGTTGTAGCACCACACACACAAGCATGTGCATGTAGTATGAACAAGTATAACCATGTTAGTACCTACAATCGACACAACACTTGGGGTTTTGAAATGAGATTTGTGATTTTAAAAGTGAACTTTGTCACGAACACATAATGCGAGCATTCTGACTTTATGAACATGATAATATGGTGTATATTGACATAAAATGCAAGACTAAAGTGATTAAACACACTAGCATACATGATTGACAGTTAAGACTAGTTCTAAGATAAGAAATTTAGGACTTTTCAATGTGAAGTTGACCAAGACTTTTATCTTATAAATTCTGACCATTTGAGCATATATATGTGACTTCAATATATGTTGTAAAGGAATAAGAGTTATTTGTAAAGATGCCTTGTATATGCTAAGTTGACTTAGTGTGTAATTCAAGGAAAGTTAGAATGAGAAAGCTAATGTCAACAAATAATGAAGTAAAGTAAGTTATGACCATGAAAGCTTGTATATTAGGACTCATTATGCCTATAGAAATATTGGCATGAACATCGTTTGGTTAATGTATGGTTTTCACTTATTTACGCATAGTCATGAAAGGAAAATTTCTAAAATATGAACTATGTAAGTAAAGTATACATGTGTTGTCTATATACAGGCATGACTATTGAGTATTGAATGATCAAGTTGTAAGGCACAAATGACTGCATGACCTTTTTATGTTTTAATGACATATAACTTGTAAGTTAAACTTGTGATATTGAACTTAAGTATGATCATGTGTCATATGTCATGTGAAACCTTTAGCATGTATGTATGTTAATATGTATGTATAGGTGTATGTTAGAGTTGAACTGAATTCAGGATGTGCAAGGCTCAAACCTGGTCTGGCCAGGGGACAGCGCAGCTGCGCCGTCCCTAAGCCTAGACCAGGCGCAGCTGCGCCATCCTGCAGTCACAAATAGATTCTATTTTTGGTTCTGAAATTCAAGGCATGCTTATATGGTTACTTTACCTTGTAATAGATGACCAATATGCTTTGTAATGTGTTAAGAAGCATGCTATGTGAAGACTTGTTTCTTGTTAGTGTAAATACATATTAGTTTACACATACTAATTGAAAAGACCGACTTGTTAATGTTAGGTCATTTTAACGGAAGTTAACTAAAGCTAGAATTATATTATAGCTGAGCAAACATGCAAGTTTCCTAACTTACACAAACTTTGAATCTTGTGCAATTCTTGAATTTCATACGATTCGTATGTTGAATGCATGTTCCAAAATTCTTACTCTTTTACTTGAGCAAGTTTCCTAACTTACACAACTTTGAGTTTTATGGAAGTTTCCTATCCTTCTCATACTGCATTGAGCAGGTTATTGTTGAATTGAAGGTTATTCATTTAAGCTTGAAATTTATTTCCAAGTATGCTATTAAGTGGTTTAATTACCTTACAATTATTCCACACTGATATTATTGATATTCACACTTAGTGCACTTGAGTTCGTACAGTCTTGGACTTGTACATCATTTAAAGTTTTATAATTCTTGAACTGTATCAGATAAAGTCTAAACCTTTGTTCGGTCAGACAAGTGTATGAAGTTTTATAAAAGCTATCGAAACCAGTTGATGGTAAGGATTCTTAGACTGACAGAACACCCTTCTTATGATAGGGGAGTACCCCAGGTATCTAATATAAGATACAAAGAGCAGATTTAAATGTTGTGCATATACATGGTGTACTCGAGGCTGATCCCCTCAAGTACTTATTCTGTAGCCAGTAACCAAAGGGTCAATTAGCTATTAATTCCATTGGAGTGTTATAGTTCAAAGTCTACTTGACTAGCAGTTATTCTAAAAGCAATCATTATCTTTTCTTCTATTATTCATATTGTTGAATCACTCAGATATTCATATTGTTGAATTCATTGTCAGATATTTCCCATTCATCATGATATATCTTTATTGTTGGATTTAATCTTGTTGAGCAAATTTGTTGCTCACCTTGTTATATCATGAATTATATTGCAGCTAAGCCCGAGACCTAAGGAAAGGACAAGGGTAAAGAAAAGATGTAGAATTGTCGCCAGGAGCAGACTTTACTATATGCCTAGTTTAAATTGCTGATATGTAATATGAACCCTAATTTTTATTTTTGGGTATATTTTTAAGTTTGTATTAAGGTTATCAAATCTTGGGACTAGTAACACCTTTTGAATGAACGATGTACGTTTATTATATTTCGCATTTTAGTTATCGTATGTTGTTTAGAGGTGGATATTTGTATTTGTGACGCCCCCAAAATTAGGTATACATCACCCATCTTGGGTCGTCAGATACAAAGTACAGAATACAAATACAACTTACTAATACAGCTGTCGTATACAATACAACAAAACATAAACTGCGAGTTTGAATACAATTATTATCTTCTAGAGAGTATTCATACTCAAAAGGAGTCCTCATTACATTTATTAACACACTATTATATAGAATAGTGAGGACTACTAACTAATACAATCATTCGAACCATCACTCCGTTCCCCGACTTGCCCCAGCTACGTTCTCATTTCCTGAAGAGAACAGTGAAAGAAAGGGTGAGCTCAACTAGCCCAGTAAGAAATATTATGACTAAGATAATGCAGAATAAATTATCATTAGCCTTCAACAATGTTAAACTGATAAAATATAATAGACATCAAGTTTAACTGCAGCGGAACAAGCAATCCATTAAAAGAGTCAAGTAGAAAATAAACTCTACTATCTTTTATGATTTAAAAGGTTTTTCAACACTGTGATCGCTGTGACTCAGCTTAATAAAATAATCCACATCATCGAATCACCCCTGCACTACGGCCAAGGATATTCGTGTATTTATTAATGGTCATGATCATGCCAACAACTGTCCATCAACGCACTACGGGCCAATGAGGACTTTTACCACATCATTTGTAACATTACGGTCATGATTACACCGAATAATCCCTGGTCATAATCATACCAAGTCCATCTATGCACTACAGGCCACAGATAACTTTCAACATTTTATAAACATGAGGATGATGACAATGATATAAGAATTCAATAAAACAAGTTCAAGAATTAATTTATCCAAGAATTAACAACGTCCAAATTGTCAACATGATACTGCTTTGTGGAGTAAAATTCAAGAATGCTTAGAAGAATATTTTCATGAAAAGATACTGGATGGAACGCAATTAGCAAGGATATTCCACAAATTTCATGAAGTATAGAAGTCAAAACTTAACCAACTGAGTACAATAAAGAATGGAATAACAAAAGAAATCACCATGCATGCGATAGACCGCACAGACAGGTTATTCCAACAGAATAATAAATAATGGAACCAGGTCCGGCGTAAACGCACAGACAGGATATTCCGACAGAATAATAAATAATGGAACCAGGTCCGGCGTAAACGCACAGACAGGATATTCCGACAGAATAATAAAGAACAGTATAATAAATAATGGAACCAGGTCCGGTGTAAAACACACAGACAGGATGTTCCAACAGAATAATAATAAAAACGGAACCAGGTCCGGTGTAAAACACACAGACAGGATGTTCCAACAGAATAATAGAAGAATGTCACCAAGTATAGGGTAGATCCGCGTATACAGGTTATTCCAACAGAATAATAAGAAATGGAATAACAAAAATTCTCTTCTTGAATACGAAAGAATAATATCCCTTACCGTTTTAAAGACGAGCTGAAATAAGGAAGTAGTTAAGTAGCAGAATACTCTTCTTCTCTCTCTCTATAGTTTCTCTCTATAGTTTCTCTCTCTAGAGTTCAGTGAATTCGTAAGAAATAATGAAGGAATGAGATGCTATTTATAGAAAAATAGAATGCATAGTAACTAATCCATGAACGGTCCAGATTGATTACTTTAATCTGACGGTCCATATTTAAAGAAAAATATTTTAAATAAAATATAATATATTCTATTTATAGAATAACTTTAATAAAGTATTCTGTTTTATATAAAAAGATGTTTCTGTTTTATTACGTTAATAATACGAATAAAACAAAACGTCATTATCGCTAAATAATTTATATTATTAACTGACAATAATTGAATCAAACTGAGTGACTTCTCACATAAGCATTAATAATCAATACCGTGTGCTACTATGCAACCACACGTATTACTGTACTTTTACTACCGAGTAGTTCAACAGTAACAATGGTAAAATTTCCGTCGTTATTTTTAATAAAATATTTTTGTCGTTTTCTCAGTCCGACAATAATTCCGTTGTGGGGTCCACCAATGATTGTGTCGTTGTACGAATATTCCCTGTTAAAACGAATATTCCCCTACCAATCGAATATTATAACAACTTGCGTACTTTGTAAAATTTATAAATATTACCCACAACTATAACATTATATCAAATTAACTCCATACTATTCAAAAATGATATTTATAGAAAATTCATCTTTATTTATAAAAGTTGGGGTCTTACAACCTCCCTTTCTTATGAAATTTCGCCCTCGAAATTAGGGTACGTACCTGGTATGTCGAAGAGGTAAGGATACTTTGATTTTATTTCAGATTCTAACTCCCAAGTCATTTCCTCAACATCGTGGTTTCTCCACAAAACTTTGACTTGAGGTATAACCTTGGAGCATAGAATATGTTCCTTCTTATCCAAGATTTGAACATGAACTTCTTCATACGTCAAATCTTCCGCTATTTCGTCCGGTTCTAACTCAATAATGTGGTTTGGGTCTTCCACATATTTGCGTAACATGGCTATGTGAAAAACGTTATGAACACGAGACATACTTGGCGGTAAAGCGAGTCTATAAGCCACAGTTCCTACTCGATCAAGGATTAAAAATGGACCGATGAATCGAGGATTGAGCTTTCCTCTCTTTCCAAATCTCGTAACTCCTTTCCATGGAGCAACACGTAGGAACACATGATCTCCTACATCAAATTTCACGTCCTTTCGATGAAGATCAGCATAACTCTTTTGTCGATCTTGTGAGGTTTTTATACGTTGTCGGATCGTTTGAATCTTTTCTGTAGTCATACGTACCAACTCCGGTCCCAACAACGTTGCTTCACCCACCTCATCCCAGCATACCGGAGAACGACATTTTCTTCCATACAATGCTTCGAATGGAGCCATGCCAATACTTGCTTGATAACTGTTGTTGTAGGAAAACTCCACCAATGGTAAGAACTTGTCCCAACTTCCCTTGAAGTCAAAGACACAGAGTCTTAATAGATCTTCAAGAGTTTGAATAGTCCTCTCTGATTGTCCATCCGTCTGAGGATGATATGCTGAACTAAATCGTAAATCCGTGCCCATAGCTTTTTGTAAACTAACCCAAAATCGTGAAGTGAATCTTGGGTCTCGGTCAGAAACTATGGATACTGGCATACCATGCAGTCTTACAATCTCGTTTATGTACATACGAGCAAGACGTTCAAGTGTATAAGTTTCTCGTATCGGTAAGAAATGAGCAGACTTGGTCAATCTATCAACAATGACCCAAATCGCATCTATACCTTGAGAAACCTTAGGAAGACCGGTAACGAAATCCATGGTAATGTGCTCCCACTTCTATTATGGAATTTTAAGTGGTTGCAATGGACCTTTTGGTACTTGATGCTCCGCTTTGACTCGTTGACAAGTTAGAGACCTTGAGATAAACAACGCTATCTCTCTCTTCATATTGCTCCACCAAAATGTATGACGAAGATCATGATACATTTTGGTACTTCCAGGATGGATTGCAAACGGTGTGTTGTGCGCCTCCATCATGATTTCATACTTTAAATCAGGGTTGTTAGGAACACAAAGTCTGGAGTTGACTCGAAGTATTCCTTCTTCATCGATTCTTGCTTCCGGCATAGCACCTTCTTGCACTTTCTTCCTTATACGCATCAGCTCCAGGTCTATAGCTTGAGCAGCTTTAACTTTATCAATTAAAGTCGGTTCTATTCGTATATTCGCCATCATCACATGGGTCCCTGGAGTCTTTAACTCTATCTCCATCCTTTGCAAATCACACAAAATGGGCCTTTGTGTTGACAATATCGCACTCGTACTTGCATATGATCTTCTACTCAATGCGTCAGCTACCACGTTCGCTTTTCCAGGATGGTATTGAATGGTATGATCATAATCTTTCAACAGTTCAAGCCAACGTCGTTGTCGCATGTTGAGTTCCTTTTGAGTGAAGAAATATTTAAGGCTTTTATGATCCGTAAAGATCTCCACCTTCTCCCCATACAAGTAATGCCTCCAAATTTTAAGTGCAAAGACAACAGCTGCCAACTCTAGATCATGAGTAGGATAATTCCTCTCATATTCCTTGAGTTGTCTTGATGCATAGGCTATGACTTTTCCATGTTGCATGAGAACACATCCCAACCCTTTGCTTGAAGCATCACTGTAGATGACAAATCCCTCCGAGCCAGATGGTATTGTTAGAACAGGTGCTGAAATGAGTCTCCTCTTGAGTTCTTGAAAACTCTGCTCACATTCTTCGCTCCAACCGAACTTTGTATCTTTTCGAGTCAGCTGAGTTAATGGAGTAGCGATTCGAGAAAATCCTTCCACGAATCTCCGATAATAACCAGCCAAACCAAGAAAGCTACGTACTTCGGTCACTGATTTAGGTTGCTCCCAGCTTTGAATAGCTTCAATCTTTGCCGGGTCAACCGATATTCCACGGCTTGATATTACGTGCCCGAGGAATGCTACCTCTTCCAGCCAGAACTCGCATTTCCTCAACTTGGCATAAAGTTTGCATTCACGAAGCTTTTGGAGTACCAACCTCAAGTGTTGCTCATGATCTTCATGGCTTTTGGAATAAACAAGGATGTCATCAATAAAGACGACCACAAAGTGATCCAAATATTCCTTGAATACCCGGTTCATCATATCCATGAAGGCAGCAGGAGCATTAGTCAATCCAAAGGACATGACTAGGAATTCATAATGCCCATACCGAGTTCTGAAGGCAGTCTTTGGAATATCCTCAGTTCTAACCTTCAGCTGATGATATCCAGAACGAAGATCGATCTTTGAAAAGAATTGTGCTCCTTGCAACTGGTCAAACAGGTCATCAATACGTGGCAATGGGTACCTATTTTTTATGGTGACATGATTCAACTCCCGATAATCAATACAAAGTCGCATACTCCCATCTTTCTTCTTCACGAACAGAACAGGAGCACCCCAAGGAGAAGTACTAGAACGAATAAAACCAATGTCTAACAATTCCTGCAGTTGGGTCTTTAACTCCTAAGTTCAATAGGAGCCATTCGATATGGGGCTTTGGAAATGGGTTTTGTACCGGGTTCAAGGTCGATACAAAATTCAATTTCACGCTCTGGGGGTAGACCAGGAAGTTCTTCGGGAAATACGTCAGGAAATTTATTAACAACAGAAATATCATTCAAAGCTGACGTATTTTTGTTTAGATCCGTGACATGAGCTAAGAAAGCTTGACATCCGTTTTTCAATAAACGAATAGCTTTATGGCTTGAGATGACAGCGATTGATTTTAATGGTTTGGTTGCTTGAATTCGCATAATAGGTCGATTAGGAATATGAAAGCTAACAACCTTACGAAAACAATCAATTTTTGCATGATGAGTAGTTAACCAATCAATCCCTAGAATCACGTCAAATGCCAGTATTTTTAATGAAATAAGATCGACAGGTAATGTGTGGGTACCAACTTGGACCAAACAAGACTTATAAACCGTGGAGGTAATGAAGGTTTCTCCCAACGGAGTTTCTACAGATAAGTCAAAGTCTAATTTCTCCGGAATCAAATTTAATCGATGAGCGCAAGTAGGAGAAATAAAAGAATGCGTTGAACCGGTATCAAATAAAGTATAGACTTCGTTAGAGTTTATGATAAGCTTACCCGTGATGACCTCATTCGGGTTCCTTGCTCTCTGGGAGTTCACAACAAATGCACTCCCTTGCACAACCGGTTTTGACTTTTCTGGGACGGCCTTTGGTGCCTCCATCCTAGCTGAATTTGTCTTCGGTAAACGACAAAATCGGGCTAAATGACCTTCTCTTCCACAATTATAACATGCTTTGGACGGCATCGCGCAGTTTGGACTGATGTGCCCCTCCCCTCCGCATTTGAAACATATGATAGGTGGTCGTTCTCCTTCCTTAACGACAGGTGCTGGTGCTGACGTCTTTCCATCATTGTTGAATCTCCTCTTCTTGAAATGCCCATTCTTATTGTTTTGGCCCTGATTACCACCGAAGTGGTTACCGTTTCTGACCTGTTGATTCCCTTCACGCTTGTTGTCACCGCTTCGATGACTGCTTTCACTGGTATTATCATTTTGCCGGCTGCTCTCCTTTGGTTGCGTTGTCTCGTTATCGCGCTCCACCAACTGAGCCCTATTTACAACATCTGAATACAAACACAATTTATGAGAAACAAGGTGTTGACGTATCTCTGGCTTCAAACCTCTTTAAAACATCCGCGTCATTCTTTCTTCGTTATCCACCAGGTGGGACGCAAACCGGGATAACTCCGCAAATTTTGCCTCGTACTGCGACACGGTCATATTATTCTGCTCCAATTTGATGAACTCCACCTCCTTCATGTGACGAATACTCTCGGGAAAGTATTTGTCGTTAAACAGCTCTTGGAACTTCTCCCAAGACATCTTCAATGCGGCAGGTTGAGTACGCTTTATCGATTCCCACCAGTAATCTGCCTCTCCTCGCAAAATAAAGGCGGCAAAGGGAACCTTTTGCTCCTCGGAGCAATCCAAGACATCAAATATCTTGGTGATCTGCTTTATCCATGTTTCAGCTACAAGTGGTTTGGGCTCTCCCTTAAACTCCGGTGGTCCCAGCTCCTTAAACTGTTTAGCGGTGACCGCCTGAGAGTTTCCAGTATTTCCACCTACGTTGTGGACAGGAGCCGCTTTCACCTGTTGTTGCATGAATTGCATAAAGCCTCTGAACATTTGATCATTCATCATTTGGTCAGTGTTGTTATTTGCATGAGGATTGTCACCTTCCTGATGAACATTATCCTGATTATTGATATGTGGTGAATCAATAATCGCCTGTGCTCCATTGCTATTCTCAACATTCTCAGATGCCATTTTCAGATACTGCCACAAAATAAAAGTTAATTGATATGTCATATATTATCCTTATATTATGACCGGCCAATTAAATACCATGCAAATAAACTTAGGTAGGTCATACTAGCGAAGGAATTCCCCGTCTCTCCCCTCCTAGTTCTATTCTCACATCTTAGCCAAGGATCATATCCCTAAGCTCTGATACCAACTGTGACGCCCCCAAAATTAGGTATACATCACCCATCTTGGGTCGTCAGATACAAAGTACAGAATACAAATACAACTTACTAATACAGCTGTCGTATACAATACAACAAAACATAAACTGCGAGTTTGAATACAATTATTATCTTCTAGAGAGTATTCATACTCAAAAGGAGTCCTCATTACATTTATTAACACACTATTATATAGAATAGTGAGGACTACTAACTAATACAATCATTCGAACCATCACTCCGTTCCCCGACTTGCCCCAGCTACGTTCTCATTTCCTGAAGAGAACAGTAAAAGAAAGGGTGAGCTCAACTAGCCCAGTAAGAAATATTATGACTAAGATAATGCAGAATAAATTATCATTAGCCTTCAACAATGTTAAACTGATAAAATATAATAGACATCAAGTTTAACTGCAGCGGAACAAGCAATCCATTAAAAGAGTCAAGTAGAAAATAAACTCTACTATCTTTTATGATTTAAAAGGTTTTTCAACACTGTGATCGCTGTGACTCAGCTTAATAAAATAATCCACATCATCGAATCACCCCTGCACTACGACCAAGGATATTCGTGTATTCATTAATGGTCATGATCATGCCAACAACTGTCCATCAGTGCACTACGGGCCAATGAGGACTTTTACCACATCATTTGTAACATTACGGTCATGATTACACCGAATAATCCCTGGTCATAATCATACCAAGTCCATCTATGCACTACAGGCCACAGATGACTTTCAACATTTTATAAACATGAGGATGATGACAATGATATAAGAATTCAATAAAACAAGTTCAAGAATTAATTTATCCAAGAATTAACAACGTCCAAATTGTCAACATGATACTGCTTTGTGGAGTAAAATTCAAGAATGCTTAGAAGAATATTTTCATGAAAAGATACTGGATGGAACGCAATTAGCAAGGATATTCCACAAATTTCATGGAGTATAGAAGTCAAAACTTAACCAACTGAGTACAATAAAGAATGGAATAACAAAAGAAATCACCATGCATGTGATAGACCGCACAGACAAGTTATTCCAACAGAATAATAAATAATGGAACCAGGTCCGGCGTAAACGCACAGACAGGATATTCCGACAGAATAATAAATAATGGAACCAGGTCCGGCGTAAACGCACAGACAGGATATTCCGACAGAATAATAAAGAACAGTATAATAAATAATGGAACCAGGTCCGGTGTAAAACACACAGACAGGATGTTCCAACAGAATAATAGAAGAATGTCACCAAGTATAGGGTAGATCCGCGTATACAGGTTATTCCAACAGAATAATAAGAAATGGAATAACAGAAATTCTCTTCTTGAATACGAAAGAATAATATCCCTTACCATTTTAAAGACGAGCTGAAATAAGGAAGTAGTTAAGTAGCAGAATACTCTTCTTCTCTCTCTCTATAGTTTCTCTCTATAGTTTCTCTCTCTAGAGTTCAGTGAATTCGTAAGAAATAATGAAGGAATGAGCTGCTATTTATAGAAAAATAGAATGCATAGTAACTAATCCATGAACGGTCCAGATTGATTACTTTAATCTGACGGTCCATATTTAAAGAAAAATATTTTAAATAAAATATAATATATTCTATTTATAGAATAACTTTAATAAAGTATTCTGTTTTATATAAAAAGATGTTTCTGTTTTATTACGTTAATAATACGAATAAAACAAAACGTCATTATCGCTAAATAATTCATATTATTAACTGACAATAATTGAATCAAACTGAGTGACTTCTCACATAAGCATTAATAATCAATACCGTGTGCTACTATGCAACCACACGTATTACTGTACTTTTACTACCGAGTAGTTCAACAGTAACAATGGTAAAATTTCCGCCGTTATTTTTAATAAAATATTTTTGTCGTTTTCTCAATCCGACAATAATTCCGTTGTGGGGTCCACCAATGATTGTGTCGTTGTACGAATATTCCCTGTTAAAACGAATATTCCCCGACCAATCGAATATTATATAACAACTTGCGTACTTTGTAAAATTTATAAATATTACCCACAACTATAACATTATATCAAATTAACTCCATACTATTCAAAAATGATATTTATAGAAAATTCATCTTTATTTATAAAAGTTGGGGTCTTACAGTATTTTATCGTGACGATCGAACCGAGGTCAGAGGACCCAGATTCGGGGGCATCACAACTGTTAGCTCTTCTCTCTAGAACTTAGAGTCTTACCATGATAGACATCAAGATGACATTGATGCTCTTCTTTCTCTTGGCAGTTCAGAACACTCTTCTTGTAGTAGAACTCTCACTTCTACATTGTAGAACTCTCACTTCTGATTCTTACTCTGTTTATCTCCAAGTATTCTTGGTGGATCGTAGAGTGAGCTTTCGGACCTTCATTGGTCACTCAATATTTTACGTTATTTTGATAAGTCCACCATCTCTATAACCTCAGTAACTTTCGCAACTTCTGATCTTTGAAGCTCTTGTTGATTTATACTCCTTCACAACCTTCCCGTTGAAATGTAGCCATTGGGAGCTATGTGAATTGCTTCACAGATCTCGAGTTGTTTAGTGCAGACTGCTTGATGTGACGTGACAGCTCCTTTATGACCTTACTGACACAACAATCTACCACCTTACCTACCGCATTAGAGTTGTCACCTTTCCATATCAGGCAGGTAGTCGACTTTATTTTCTCCTTCTAATTTCTCGATCAGAGGTTGTCCTTTTGTATCGATGCTCTTAATAAGCTCTATTCGAACATCAATCTTCAAATTAAACCGTTGCCAATGCTTCAATCTTTAGTTGACCAAACTCAGTGATTCTGATGCATATCTTCTTGGACCTGATCGTAGTGTCTTGTTGACTGTTGCTCATTGACATGTAGAGACAACACTACGATCTTGAAGAGTGTTCATTGGATCTTTAATGTAGAACACCTCTTCCTTCTCTTGTGTAGTGCTTCAACACTTCTGTTTGTCTTGACTGCTCTTAGACTCTGATGGCTTGACTCTTTGTTTTGGTCCCTTCTGAATAGCAAGACACTTCAGATTTGTGGCGTGTCCAGCTCGCTTTCTCCTTGTGATCTCCCGTTCACTTATCATCAATGGACTGACCCAATGCTTAATCACTTTAGCCTTGTTCTTCAGAGGCTGACCAGTATCTTGTGTACACTCCATCAGTTCCTTCTTTGTTTGGCAAACACTACGATCCTGGTTGCTTTCAAGATCGTTGTCTTCTGTTTCCTTGACAGCTACTGCACTTGCTGACTTTCCCCAGTCAGTTACTGAAGTCTTCTTCTGATCAACTTGTGGAAGTCTTCATCTTAAATGACTTCACAACTCAATCTGAATGTTGATTGAGTTGGTACTTAGATCTTATGTTATCTTGTATGCCATTCATCAAGTGCTCTCTGGTTTCCTTCAGGTGGAATGTATCTTCGCAGCTTAGACTAGAGGCTTCATTTCTTTGGATATTCTGGGAGTACTCATTCGTTGAGAATCGTATTTGGTCTACGATTCTGCCTTGGCATTGTGATCACATCTGTTGAAGTCTTCTACGATTCATCTTCGGCTGTGCATACACTACGACTCCGATATCAGATCTTGACACTCTACGATTTCTGACTTTGTTCTCGTCGTCTTCATCTGATCTTGCTCGACTACGATCTCTGCCTCTGATATGATTAGTAGACTCTACAACTCTAAGTGTAGTCTACGATTCTTGACTTGGCTTCGGCAGATGCTTGGTCGGCTCGTAGACAGGCTGTCTCTATGATTCTGAACATGACTTCCTCAGCAGACTACGGCTCCGAGGAAGTTCTTCTCGACACACTACGATCCTTCCTCGTCTCTCTTGGCAGTCTACGAACTCTGAGATCTACTATCTGGCAGACTACGATTCTGCCTTGATAGCTCTCGAGCTTTCCTTGACTTTCCTAGTAGACTATGATTTTTGGTGCAGTGTACAACGATCAGACAAGTCTATCTATTACATTATAAGATCAACCTAATAAGCTTGATCTTTCTATATTTATAGTCCTTATACATCATTTTTTAAGGACTTTACAAAGCTATTTTGCTTATGTAGGATTAACCTAACACATTTGATCAATTCATTCTAAGTTCTTGTATATAAGTTCCTATTATCTATCAAAGGACTTTATAGCTTTTCTTAATACAAGCATACTTGCATATTCATTCATATATATCATAATCAAATCATATATAAATAGGAATAACATTCACATGCTTATTTCTGATAATCTCCCCCTATTTGATTATGACAAAAATAGTAAGTGCATATGCATGTTATGAATGAATCTTATATACAGTGAGCAGCTATATTTCTAACATAGATAATCATGAATATCATTGATAATAATATGGACTTTAATAAACTATGTCACTTTACATCCTGGATCCAGAACATACCTAACTAGTTAGAGATGTACCTCTTTGGCTCCATATATGTTTCCAGGATGTCTGCTGATTGGTTACTTATCTGCTTGATCTTTTTGCTCCTGCTCCCCCGAGGATGTTGGTTTTATTTCTTTGCTCTGCTCCCCCTCAGATTCATGATCTTCTTCTTTATCTGGCTCCCCCTCAGACTCTGCATACTTAGGATCATCATTCTTTGACTCCCCCTCAGATGGTGGCTCAGCGTCTTCTTCTGCTATCTTCTTCTTGGTCTTCTTATCTTTACTCCTTCTGCTCTCCTTGCTCTTCCTTGAATGCCTCTTACTACGCCTCTTTCTATGCCTCTTTTTCTTCCCCTTTTTGTCATTAATCACTTGTGAAAGCTGCTCCATGTTGGACATAAGTTACTCCATCAGGTAAGAAGAGTTACCAACCTCAATCTTGAGTTCTTGTTGGCTAAACTCAAGTTATAGAGAGAAAGATTGATTTAGATTGTCAATCTTATCAGAGAGGGCTTGAACTTGCTCTTCATTAGCCTTTTGTGCTCGTAGAGTTTCTGCCTTCTGATCATCTATGGCCTTCAGATAGATGTGATCTCTCTCTTTGATTTTGAGAGATACATCAGACATAGTGGCTTGAAGTCTGTTTTGAACTGAATTATCCCCTGCTGCTGTCAACATCTTTGACTCTTCATTGATTAGAGATATCTTTTCAACCAGCTCATCAGAATTCTTCAGTAGCTCCTGCTCCATAGGAATTTGGTCATGTGGTTGGGCAGGCTTTTGTTGAACACAAGATTGGACTCTACGATTTTCATTCTTGGACAGATTTTCGAAAGCAATGAGAATCTAAAAAATTGTTGAGTGACAATCGCTGTTGGAGGATGAAGGAATGTTAGACAACAGTGCTTGGGCCGAGGGAGGCTTCTCAGTTTGGACTTGATCAACATCAGTGGTAGAGTGAACAGACTCTACGATCATTTCCTTGAGCATAATCCTTCTACGTTCAGAACCCACTCTACGATCATAAGGAATGTAGTGATTTCTAGCATGTCGGTAGACTTTGTAGTGAGGCTGGTTTCTGATCATCTTGGTTGTAAATCTCTTCACCCTTGGAAAGTTCTGTGACATCAGCTTCAGGTTTGGATACTGAGAGTAGTACCAGCTAAAGTAACTTCCATCCTTTTCAGTATATGCCTTTAACCAAGGCATCCAAGGGAAATACCATCTCATCAGAAGGTCATCAGGATTGTATAGGATAGTAATGCAGTCCATCTCTATGTTGTTCCAATTTTTAAACACTTTAAATGCAGTCATCCTCACAACCTTGAGCTGTTCATTGCCATAGTTTACCCATCTTTCTGGAGGTACTTCAAGTGGTTCATCAGAGACTTCCACCACTATTCTTCTTCTAATTTTTGCTGGAGAGAGGACTTGATAGTATTCTGGTTCCTCTGATTCCTGATTTTTAGAATAAGAATCTTTCTCCATTTCTTCACCTTCTGAGTTTGTATCATTCTGACTTCTTTCATCAGATTCATCAGTGAATCCTTCTTGCTGATGTTCATCACCAGTATTTTCTTCAGCATCTTCTTCCTTTGATTCAGATTCATCATCACTTACTTCAATTATTGCAGTTGAGTGTTCACCTTGCTTCTTTGAGACAGATTTGGCAAGCAATCGGTTGCTCTTTCTTCTCCTTGGAGGTTCAGCTATAGGAGAGTCAGACTTTTCTTCTTCTTCCGATTCTGAAGCCTCTGAATCATCAGACGAACTTTCTTGATGTTCAGCAATAGTGGGGACAGGTCCTTCTTCTTTAGACTCAACATCTTTGGAATCATCATGTGGGCTTGTTAGAGCATTTGCAGTAGGCGATGTAGTTAATTCATCTTGCAGCCTTTCTTCATCATCAGAGTGGATACTCTGAGAGTTAGCCATAGGGCTTGAATATTCTTCTTCATCATCAGGGTTAGCTCCTTCTTTCATAGAGGCAACTTCTTCCTCATTGCTGGATTTGCTCTTTAAGGACTCCATTTTGAAACTTTCAGTTTCCTTCTCTTCGTCTGACTCTACGTCCTCTTCTTTGTCAGATGTACTTTCTTGAGAAACTGGTGCTGACTTCTTCATCACCTTAGTTTTCTTCTTGGATGGCTCTTGGAGTAATCTGTTACTCTTCCTTCTTTTTGGGGTTTCTGTAGTTGATACTTCTTCTTCTCCTTCTTCCTTTGTGTAAGTGGAGAGACTTCTTGGTGGAGCCTCTATTTTCTTCACACCTTTGGACTTCTTCCTTGCTGGAGTGACTGCTACTGCTACAGAGTCATCTGATTGAGAGCTTTCCACCTCTCGAGCTTTTCTCTTCTTTGTCGAGACCTTGCTACTGCTCCCAGTAGTTATCAGGCTCTTATTTTCCTTGGGATTTTTCTTCCAGTATATGAACAGTTGTGGGGACATCACCTTATGAACATTTAGCGGTTCTCCCTCATCATCCTTGATCTTGCTTCCCAATTTCTTCTTCAGCACAATGCTTAGTAGTCTTCCATGAAAAACCTTTGTAAGGGGTTTTTCTGTGAACTTCTTCAACTCAGCCTTTTCCACCCATTTGAAGATTTGATCGAACAAGATATCTCTAAAGTTTACTCGCTTCTTTAGAACTATTACAGACATAATCTTCAGTTGTTGTTCAAGCACAGTGTCATCCTTGCATAGTATACATTTTCCTACTATCTCAGCAAGAAACTTGAATTATTCAGGAAACTCCTTTTTCTTCATGTCCTTCAGACTAGGGTTCCTTTGGTACCCCATAATCTTCTTTGCTTGTTTAGTGTCGATCTCATCAAGGCTTTTCAGTCCTAGGTCAGGAAAACTTAAGCATTGATTGATATCAGATGATTTCAGCTTTAGAGTTTGACCTTAGTAGAAAGAGTTTCAAAATTTATGGATGCATTTGAGTAAAACTCTTTAACCAGTTCAACATATACTCAAGTGCTTGCCTCAAGACACTCTGAGAATCCAGCTTTTTTCACAAGTTCAAGAATGTCTCTGAACTTCTTTTTGGATTTCTTAAACGACTTGGTTCCGAGCTGAATGCCAGTGATTACTCGCCAATCTGCCATTTGAATATTTCGAAGAATTTGGGTATTTGATTCAGAAAGATTTATGAGAGATAGCAGCTGATTGTGATTTGGGCAAGGCTCTGGAGGGTTAATTGATTTTGGCTTTGAAGAGGATTCTAGGGTTTGAAAATGGGAGGGAGAGAGGTTTGATAGTTTCTGATAACTATTTGCAGGTTTTGAATTTGTCTTTATAGTAGGTCCTTCTGACTCTGCATACACTGTGATGTTTCAAAGAGCCATTGGTTGCACAATGCCTAGTAATGAGCTGTAACTCCCCATTAACTTTTCAGTTCAAAGTTCCTTTTTAAAAGAATAGGCATCAATGACGTGGATTGACCGTTGACCATTTTGGTTCGTAGAGTAGCTTGGTAAGGCAACTATGAACTCTACGTTTTCCTTTGTTGACACAACGATCTTCTTCTGAAAGATGCTGCAGTGGATAGTTTTGACACTGATCCTCATCTTGAAACTACATAGCTTAAGCACTGATGTACTTTATGAAGGTTTAGGGACTCTGCTTCTGAGATTAGTCTTTAGGACATCTTTCCAACCAGTATTCAGTCTTGTCTTCTCATGATCTGAATAGTTGAGCATTTGTTTAGTTCTTTAATTCTCTTCATGAGCTAGTGTATCCTCTGATAAGGCTGCGATCGTCGAGTCTGCTTCTACGATCGTTAAGGTTGTACCACAATCATTGAGTTTTCTTCGTCCTCTACTCTACGATCGTTGACTGTCTTGGTCCTTGAGATAAACTTTACTAAGCATTCCTTCTGGGTTAAGGTAGCTCAGGAAGGGCCAACCTCTTAGAGTGAGCTAAAGATCAGGTTTGTCCCTGAGGCGCTTTCCAGATGAAACACTTTAAAAGTGATTTGCATTGATATCTCATTTAACCTTTTCAGCTGGGGGGTTCCTCTATCAACTTTAGACATTTGCACTGGCTATAATCGTGGTGTCCTCCTGTTCTTATACTACGATCAAATGTTTGATCGTAGGCACTCCATGATTTTGAGTTGGGTGGCTGATAGGTTATCAGTAGTACATTTTGAGACATTCCTACTGACTCTGGATCTTCATTTGGTTCATCAGCCACAAAGTTTTGGGACTCTGAAGCTGGTACATTGTTTCATAGTATATCTTAGTGTTGTTGTTCCTTAATAGTTCACTGCTCCCCCATAATTGATATTGTCTTCTCAGTGAGGTGTGATTTCCTTTTCTTCATGTGCATTAGAAGGCAGCCCTGCATATCTCCTTCTGACTAGAATTTGATTCATTCTCAATTAAATCTTCTTGGATCATAGAGATGGATGTCTTCAGGACTGTTCACTCTACGATCATTTGACAGCACTACGAACGTAGTCTTCTTTGACAGTTTTGTATTTGTGAAGTTCTGCTTCCATAGTGAGTTCCTCATAATTGATGCTGGATGATCCTCTGATGTGAGCTTCCTTGAGGATTCTTCTTATGTGGCATGCTTTGCATGATTGATCATTTAAGACCCTTTTCACCTTTGGTTGAATGGCCTGCTTCCATATAAAGATCAACTGCCATGTGAGCTCCATTCAGGTTAGCTCAGCAGGTCTTCAAGGACATGCTTTGACATATAGGAATTTTGTCAGAATCATTTCTGAACAGTCTTAAGCCTTCTGTTGTTTGAGTCTTATTGACTGAAGTCTTTTGCTTCAGCATTCCTTAGTGTGTTCAGATAGACCAAGTACCTACATGTTAGATGCATTTCTATTTTTGGTACCCATAGTTAAATGGGTCATGCCAGGTTAGTTTCAAAATCCCTACTCCTCATATATTTGGATAAACATCATATTGCTCATCAGCAGTCATATTCATGCATGTATCCAAATTAGATATGACATCTTAAGATGCATGATGATGAGTGTGTGTAAGATTAACCATTTTAATAAAACACTCTTTTCCTTTGATGGTTTCATCATTTGCTTGGTTATGTTCACAGAGTTTAAATGTTCACAGAGTGAGAATCAACACTATTACTTATTTGCATCTGGTTGATTCATAGAGGTGATCAGTTTTTACGAATCTTCAAGATACTCTTGTAGAACTGATCATACTCGGTGTGTTATCAAACACTTAGAACATAGGTTTGTACAAACATACTAACCCATCAGCAAAGATTACTCCATATAAGATTAATTTAACCTTTGATATTCTTATGACCCATTTCAGATTTCTTTCAAGATGTCATCTTCAATCTAAAACTTGGATGGAGAGAAATTTTGTAAGCATTTGAGTTTCCAACTTTAGTGTACTTTCTCTCTTCACCTTTTTAGGTAGATTATGATTCCTTAAAAGAATACTGTTATAGTCCATAAGGAGGTGTAACATGTTGTACACATTTATATTAGTGAGAAACCGTACCTTTCTACTGTCAGCTTCTTAACAGTCATTTACCTTAGATATACTGAGGTTAGGCATTGATGTGCATAGTTTCTCATTTGCTCCTGACATCTTGTTGCTCCAGTTGACCTTCAATCAATCAGTTGTGGTCTTGAAGATGTAAGCTAAGAGAATCTCAGCATCTTTAGTTCTTTGACATCCTTGAGTTCACAGGGTTCACATCTAGCTGCTGGTTGGCCAAATACATGTTTGAGAAGTTCTTCTTTCTTCTCTGGATAATCATTTCTTAGCATGTATGGCCTTTTCATCTTTCAAGCTGGTGGATGTTTGACTCTTTTCTATTGATGTCTCTTAAGCTCCCTAGCCTGATCTTCAAACTGCAAGATTGACTGCGGGCAAGGATTGGTCTTATTGATATGGCAATCAAGAACATGGACCAATCTGGGCAGCTTCAGGTGTATAAACACATTTACCTGTACACAATATTTCCAACGTGTGAGCTCATCTGCATATAACACATGACTTACTACTAAATAAGTTTAGAACAATGTTTGTGCCTAGGATCAGACTCAAAGCGATTAGCTTTTGAATATAGCATGAGAACCTGCTCTGATACCAATTGTTAGTTCCCAGTAGGCAAACAATAGATCTAGAAGGGGGGGTTGAATAGATCCTTTTAATTTCAAATATTTTTCTCGTTTATTTTGTATTGCTAATGATTGAGCATGTGACAAACATAAGAATCTTTTCAAGCACAATGGAATAAGTAAAAGATCCCCTTCATTGATATATTCATAATCATATATACATTGTTCTTAGAGTTAGTTAAGTTGTAAGCAGTTAATACATGCATAGCAGTTTTAATAGTTAGGTACATAATGTAAATGACAGAAAGTAAATGACTGAATGTAAAAGATATAAGGGATTTTAAGTGGTTCAGAGACTCAAGCTCCTAATCCACTCTTCTGCTTTCAACTAGCAAGATTTTCACTAAGGAAGGGCAGCACCCTGAATCACTAAGATTCCTTCAAGGCCAGTAACCTTGGGACATCAGTTCACTAAAAACTCTTCAAGGCCAGCAGCCTTAGAACTTCTCTAGTTCCCTAGGAACTCTTCAAGCCCAGCAGGCTTGGAACTTTATTTAGTCCCTCCGGATAAGAGCCCCTCAGGCCTTGGCTTCTTGTTGTTGGTTGATTGTTTGTTGGAGGTGCTGCTAAGATGTCCTTTAAGCTCTTCATCTCTGAATGCTTAGTAGCTTGACGTGATCATCCTTGAGGTGCAGTTGAGTGTTGCATGATGCTCAGCTTCTTCAGATACTCAACCTCTTCTGATGATCCATTGTTGAACTGCAGTGAAGGTCATTCTTCTTAATACTTGATGGCTGCACATGATGAGTTTCTATGATGACTGTAGGCTCTTCTATTAAGTACTTAGAAACTTTCTTATGCTTGACATCATGATGACGTTGGTGATCTTCTTCCTTGATACTTGATGTCTTCTCATGATGGACTTGCTAAGATGACTGTAAGCACTTCTCTCTGGAACTTAGATTCTTCCCATGATAGACATCAAGATGACATTGATGCTCTTCTTTCTCTTGACAGTTCAGAACACTCTTCTTGTAGTAGAACTCTCACTTCTACATTGTAGAACTCTACCTTATACTTCTTACTCTGTTTATCTCCAAGTGTTCTTGGTGGATCGTAGAGTGAGCTTTCGGACCTTCATTGGTCACTCACTATTTTACGTTATTTTGATCAATCCACCATATCTCCAACCTCAGCAACTTTCGCAACTTCTGATCTTTGAAGCTCTTGTTGATTTATACTCCTTCACAACCTTCCCATTGGAATGTAGTCGTTGGGAGCTATTTGAATTGCTTCACAGATCTCGAGCTGTTTTGTGGAGACTGCTTGATGTGACGTGACAACTCCTTTATGACCTTACTGACACAACAGTCTGCCACCTTACCTACCACCTTAGAGTTGTCACCTCTCCATGTCAGGCAGGTAGTCGACTTTATTTCCTCCTTTTGATTTCTTGATCAGAGGTTGTCCTTTTGCATCGATGCTCTCAATAAGCTCTATTCGAACATCAATCTTTAGATTGAACCGTTGCTAATGCTTCAATCTTCAGTTGATCTACGATTCTGATGCATATCTTCTTGGACCTGATCGTAGTGTCTTGTTGACTGTTGCTCATTGACATGTAGAGACAACACTACGATCTTGAAGAGTGTTCATCGGATCTTCAATGTAGAACACCTCTTCTTTCTCTTGTGTAGTGCTTCAACACTTCTATTTGCCTTGACTGCTCTTAGATACTGATGGCTTGACTCTTTGTTTTGGTCCCTTCTGAACAGCAAGACACTTCAGATTTGTGGCGTGTCCAGCTCGCTTTCTCCTTATGATCTCCCGTTCACTTATCATCAATGGATTGACCGAATGCTTAATCACTTTAGCCTTCTTCTTCAGAGGCTGACCAGTATCTTGTGTACACTCTATCAGTTCCTTTTTTGTTTGACGAACATTACGATCCTGGTTGCTTCCAAGATCATTGTCTTCTATTTCCTTGACAGCTACTGCATTTACTGACTTTCCCCAGTCAGTTATTGAAGTCTTCTTTTGATCAACTTTTGGAAAACTTCATCTTGAATGGCTTCACAACTCAATCTGAATGTTAATTTAGTTGGTGCTTAGATCTTCTATTAGCTTGCATGCCATTCATCGAGTGCTTTCTGGTTTCCTTCAGGTGGAATGTATCTTTGCAGCTTAGACCAGAGGCTTCATTTCTTTTGATATTCTAAGAGTGCTCATTTATTGAGAATCGTATTTGCTCTACGATTCTGCCTTGGCATTGTGAGCACATCTGTTGAAGTCTTAGTTCTGCACTCTACGATTCAGCTTCGCCTATGCAGACACTACGACTTCAAGATCAGATCTTGACACTACAATTTCTGACTTTGTGCTCGTTGTCTTCATCTGATCTTGCTCGACTACGATCTCTACCTCTGATATGATTAGTAGACTCTATGACTCTGAGTGTAGTCTACGATTCTTGACTTAGCTTCGACAGATGCTCAGTCGGCTCGTAGGAAGGCTGTCTCTACGATTCTAAACATGACTTCCTCAGTAGACTACGGCTCCGAGGAAGTTCTTCTCGACACACTACGATCCTTTCTCGTCTCTCCTGGCAGTCTACGAACTCCGAGATCTACTATCTTGCAGACTACGATTCTGCCTTGATAGCTCTCGAGTTTTCCTTGACTCTCCTGGTAGACTACGATTTCTGGTGCAGTGCTCGACAATCATACAAGCCTATCTATTACATTATAGGATCAACCTAACAAGCTTGATCTTTCTATATTTATAGTCCTTGTACATCATTTCTTTTTAAGGACTTTACAAAGTTGTTTTGCTTATGTAGGATCTACCTAACACATTTGATCAATTCATTCTAAGTCCTTGTACATATGTTCCTATTATCTATCAAAGGACTTTACCGTTTTTCTTAATGCAAGCATACTTGCATATTCATTCATATATATCATAATCAAATTATATATAAATAGGAATAACATTCACATGCTTATTCCTGACACCCTAGATTCTATCTCTATAGAATTATGTGTACTCTCCCAACTCTTGGAATAAAGTGTGTAACTTATGTAACCCATCCTATAATAAGACTTCTCTTATTAATAGATGTAGGTAACCCCCTAAACAATTTAGGATTAGGGTTTCATTTTAATTAATTAAACTCTTTTAATTAATTAGGCTTCCTAATATTATTAGAAATAATTAATTAAAGTCTTTTAAATAATTAGCCTCCTAATCTAATAATTAGGAATATGAGAGTACTTTTATTAAATAATTTCCAAACTCCTTTAGGAATTTAACTAATAATAATAGTAATAATAATAATAAGACTCCTCTTATTAATTTATATTTAATATTTTTAAAATAATAAATATTAAGATATTTTATTTATTTTATCACCATAGATTAAATTAAATACACTTAACTTATTATTAAGATTATGTCATTTGCTTCTTAAATATATATTTTCTTTTTATTGTGTAACCCTTTAGGTTTTCCGTATTAAACCGATTATGAATAAATCAATTAGAATAATTTTAATCTTATTTAAATAAATAAATTAAACTATTAATTCATTTAAATAAATATAATTTATTCTACAATAAGGGTAAGCCCCCTTAGCGATCAACGACTTTTCAAATAATATAGATTTCAACATTAATCATAAAAGAACCTTTGAGTTAATAGTTACCGTATAATTCATTCCTTCCACCATTCAATGTCCCAATTAAATATTAGGCATGGAATTACTGTCAAGTCTTATTTTATTTAATTATATGTATTTCGATTCCAAAAATGCACAACTCCAAATAATACAAATTAGAAACTCTTTTCTAATTTCATTCCACAATGACTAAGGATTCCTGGGTTGTTTTTTATCAAATCACATAGGACATTCTCTGTTAGGTTTGTAGCGCGACCATGTAATCAAATTACATAAAAAGTGCAGAAGCACGATAAAACGGAATTTAAAATTTTTCATACAAACCATCAACATGATCATACTTTGTGCACAATTATCAATCAATAGAAAAGAGATAGAGATCATATATATATATATATATATATATATATATATATATATATATATATATATATATCCTTGTAGAAACGAGCTTTCTCAGGTACGAGTTCACCTCCAATTCCTTTCACGATCTCTTTGAATTCACCGGGTTGGATTCTTTCCTTTGATCAACTTTAGCTAACCAAGTGTTTGGCCTTTAGAGGCGATCCACCAAGAAAGAACAAGTATTCAAGAAGATGTATATTTGACAAAATCCTAATTCTATCTCTATAGAATATTGTGTACTCTTCCAACTCTTGGAATTTTCTGTAACCCCAAATCAAAATAAGATTCCTCTTGTTTATAGATGTAGGGAACCCTCATAAACTATTTAGGAATAGGGTATTATTTTAATTAATTAAACTCTTTTAATTAATTAGTCTACTAATCTTATTAGGAATATATGAGAGTACCTTTTATTAATTAATTCTCAAACTCCTTTAGAAATTAAATAATAGTAATAATAACAATAATAAGACTCCTCATATTAATTTATCATTAATATTTCTAAAATATTAAATAATAAATATTAAGTTATTTAATTTATTTTATCACCATAGATTAAATTAAATAAATTTAACTTATTATTACGATTATGACATTTACTTCTTAAATAAAATATTCTTCCTTTTATGGTGTGAATGTGTAGGTTCTCCATATTAAATCGGTTGTGAATAAATCAATTAGAACAATTTTAATCTTATTTAAATAAATAAATTAAACTATTTAATTCATTTAAATAAATAACATTTATTCTACAATATGGATAAGTCTCATTAGCAATCAACGACTTTCCAGATAATATAGATTTTAACATTAATCATAAAAGAACATTTGAGTAAATAGTTACCGTACAATTCAATCCTTCCACCATACAATGTCCCAATTAAATATGAATTACTATCATATCTTATTTTATTTAATTATATATATTTCGATTCTTAAATGCACAACTCCAAATAATGTAAATTAGAAACTCCTTTCTAATTTCATTCTGCATTGGCCAAGGACTACTAAATTGTCATTTATCGAATCACATAGGACATTCCCTTCTTTTACTAGAAGCTATAGATTCTTTATTGTTCATTCATTATCTTCATGTACAACTTATTTTACCCAAGCATACCCCTTGATATTCCCTAAGGGTCTTAAGGGACATGTCAAAGTAAAACTCATCATACCCAAGATACTATGATGATCTCAAGTCTAAGGATCACTTGTACTACTATCACTACAGAAATTCCTATTGACAGGCAAGTAAAACTCTATTAGGTATTCCTTAACGAACCACGTTCAATGAACTTATTCTCCAATAAGCACCTACACACTTGTTTTAGTGTCTCCACACTAATGATCATGAGATCAATCATCCTCATCCAATGAGCAAGTAACGTATGTACTAATATATTCAGATTCATTAATCTCTTTTTTATTAATCCAACGATTGGGAACAATTTTAGTTTACGAACTATCTAAGAATTTAGATCTAATTAGCATGATTATCATCATAATTCTAAAATCATTGCTCAAAACTATGAGTTTATCACATATTATAAAAAAGCATCATGTAGATAAATTAAAAGCCTTTAATTAAACCTAGGAAATTTCATTATCTACAACTTTGCAGAAGAAAGTTTTTCCAAATTCCAAACAAAAATTAACCGAAATTCATAAACGGACGATTTTACATGCTATAATCAAATTTCAGTCAAGAAATAGGGTCCACCGACACACAAAACATGTGTTAATCATTTAATACAACAAAAATACTCTTCCTCCTCATATACTCATATATCCCACATTCATTGTAAAAATATCATCAATATTATATTATAATAATATAATAAAATATTATTTTATCAGAAAAGATAAAATATCGATTTTCAACAATTGTCACTTTAAAAAATTTTCTCCATCTATATCCACATAAAATGAATATTTTCCTCATCATATAAATCAATAATTAATTATTCACAAATAATATTACAGAATCACAATACTGACAACCAGGCAGTTTCCAGGAAGGAGGGGGCTTTCCAATAAGGATTTCTCCTTACTGCCGTGCAATTAGGTGACCAAACCTCTCCTTAGACAGAACTTTCTAGACATTGCCAATAATGTTATCTAATAATATTATTCAGATAATATGAATTATTGCTCCGATAATAGAAAATACTGTGTAGTGACAATTATTGAAACAACAATAATATAAAATATCAACGCAGCAATTATTGAATCAATAAAATAAAATACTGAATAGTAATTACTGTAACAATTATTCAGTAGTGTCTTCTTACGTAAGAATTAATAATTGGTGCAATACCGTGTGCTACTGTGCAACAACACGTATAATTGTGTTTTAACCACCGGGTATTCCAACAGTTTTAACGGTAACAACTACGCCGTAATTTATAAACAACTTATACTTATCGTTTTCTTCATCCAATCGCTTTCCGTTATGGGGGCAAAAGACTGCGCCGTCGTACGAATATTCCCCGACAATAATGAATATTTTATAACCACTTGCTTATTTAAAATATTTGCGCATTTTATCCATAACTAACCTCATTAATCAATTCAACCCTTACTATTTCAAAATAATAAATAGAGAAAATTAAATTTTATTTATAATAAGTTGGGGTCTTACAACCTCCCCTCCTTATAAAATTTCGTCCTCGAAATTGACGTACGTACCTGGTGTTTCGAAAAGATGAGGATACCTCGCTTTCATTTTCGTTTCTAACTCCCAGGTCATTTTCTCAATAGCATGGTTCCTCCACAAAACTTTAACTTATGGTATAACCTTTGTGCGTAAGACATGCTCTTTCCTATCTAAGATCTTGACAGGTACCTCCTCGTACGTTAAGTCTTCAGCTATCTCGTCCAGTTCTAACTCAATGACATGGTTTGGGTCTTTCACATATTTACGAAGCACAGATATATGAAAAATATTATGAACACGAGACATACTTGGAGGTAACGCGAGTCTATAGGCCACATTTCCTACTCGGTCAAGAATCTGAAATGGACTAATAAATCGTGGATTGAGCTTTCCTCTCTTCCCAAATCATTTAACTCCCTTCCATGGAGCCACACACAACAATACATGATCCCCAATACTAAATTCCACGTCCTTTCGATGAAGATACGCATAACTCTTTTGTCGATCATGTGCCGTTTGTATACGTTGTTGAATCATTTGGATCTTTTTTGTAGTCATACGTAACAACTCGGGTCTCAACAATGTTGCTTCTCCCACCTCATCCCAACATATTGGAGAGCGACACTTTCGTCCATATAATACTTCAAATGGAGCCACACCTATACTTGTGTAAGACCCCGACTTTTATAAATAAAGATGAATTTTCTATAATTATCATTTTTGAATGTTATGGAGTTAATTTGATATAATGTTATAGTTGTGGGTAATATTTATAAAATTTTCAAAGTACGCAAGTTGTTATACAATATTCGATTGGTCGGGGAATATTCGTTTTAACAGGGAATATTCGTACAACGGCACAATCATTGGTGGACCCCACAATAGAATTATTGTCGGATTGAGAAAATGACAAAAATATTTTATTAAAAATAAAGACGAAAGTTTTACCATTGATACTGTTGAACTACTCGGTAGCACACGATATTAATTATTAATGCTTATGTGAGAAGTCACTCAGTTTGATTCAATTATTGTCAGTTAATAATATGAATTATTTAGCGATAATGAAGTTTTGTTTTATTCATATTATTAACGTAATAAAACAGAAACATCAATTTATATAAAACAGAATACTTTATTAAAGTTATTCTATAAATAGAATATATTATATTTTATTTAAAAGATTTTTCTTTAATTATGGACCGTCAGATTAAAGTAAATCGATCTGGACCGTTCATGGATTAGTTACTATGCAGTCCATTCTTCTATAAATAGCAGCTCATTCCTTCATTACTTCTTACGAATTCACTGAACTCTAGAGAGAGAAACTATAGAGAGAGAAGAAAAGTATTCTGCTACTTAACTACTTTCTTATTTCAGTTCTTCTTTAAAACGGTAAGGGGTGTTAATCTTTCTTATTCATGAAGAGAACTTTTATTATTCCATTTCTTATTATTCTGTTGGAATAACCTGTATACGTGGTCTACCCTATACTTGGTGACATTCTTCTATTATTCTGTTGGAACATCCTGTCTGTGTGTTTTACACCGGACCTGGTTCCGTTTTTATTATTATTCTGTTGGAACATCCTGTCTGTGTGTTTTATACCGGACCTGGTTCCGTCTTGTTATTATTCTGTTGGAACATCCTGTCTGTGTGTTTTACACCGGATCTGGTTCCATTATTTATTATTCTGTCGGAATATCCTGTCTGTGCGTTTATGCCGGACCTGGTTCCATTATTTATTATTCTGTCGGAATATCCTGTCTGTGCGTTTACGCTGGACCTGGTTCCATTATTTATTATTCTGTTAGAATAACCTGTCTGTGCGGTCTATCGCATGTCGGGTGATTTCTTTTGTTATTCCATTCTTTATTATACTCAGTTGGTTAAGTTTTAACTTCTATACTCCATAAAATTAGTGAAATATCCTTGATAATTGCGTTTCATCCAGTATCTTTTCAGGAAAATATTATTCTAAGCATTCTTGAATTTTACTCCACAAAGCGGTATCATGTTGACAATTTGGACGTTGTTAATTCTTGGATAAATTAATTTTTGAACTTGTTTTATTGAATTCTTATATGATTGTCATCATCCTCATGTTTATAAAATGTTAAACGTCATCTGTGGCCTGTAGTGCATAGATGGACTTGGTATGATTATGACCAAGGATTATTCGGTATAATCATGACCGTAATATTACAAATAATGTGGTAAAAGTCCTTATTGGCCGTAGTGCATTGATGGACAGTTGTTGGCATGATCATGACCATTAATGAGTACACAAATATTCTTGGCCCGTAGTGCATGGATAATTGTGGTCGTGATACTAAAGAATATCCTTGGCCGTAGTGTAGGGGTGATTCGATGATGTGGATTATTTTATTAAGCTGAGTCCCAGCGATTACAGTATTGAAAAACCTTTTAAATCATAGAAGATAGTAGATTTTATTCTCTACTTGACTCTTTTAATGGATTGCTTGTTCCGCTGCAGTTAAACTTGATGTTCGTTATATTTTATCAATTTAACACTGTTGAAGGCTAATGATAATTTATTCTGCATTGTCTTAGTCAAAATATTTCTTACTGGGCTAGTTGAGCTCACCCTTTCTTTCACTGTTCTCTTCAGGAAATGAGAATATAGCTGGGACGAGTCGGGAAACGGAGTGATGGACCAGATGATAGTATTAGTAGTCCTCACTATTCTGTTAAATAGTGTGACAATAATTGTAATGAGGACTCCTTTTGAGTTTGTATAGTCTCTAGTAGACAATAATTGTATTCAAACTCAGTTATATTTTGTCGTATTGTACACGACAGTTGTATTAGTAAGTTGTATTTGTATTTTGTACCATGTATCTGACGACCCAAAATGGGTGATGTATACCTAATTTTGGGGGCGTTACAACTTGCCTGATAACTGTTGTTATAGGAGAATTCTACCAATGGTAAATACTTATCCCAACTCCCTTTGAAATATAAAACACAGAGTCTTAATAGATCTTCTAGAGTTTGAATAGTCCTCTCTGATTGTCCGTCTGTTTAAGGATGATATGCCGAACTGAATCGTAAATCCGTGCCCATAGCTTTTTGCAAGCCAACCCAAAATCTTGAAGCGAATCTTAGGTCACGATCCGAAACTATGGATACTGGCATGCCATGGAATCTCACAATCTCATCTACGTACATACGAGCAAGACGTTCAAGGGAATAAGTCTCCCGTATCGGTAAGAAATGAGCATACTTGGTTAATCTATCAACAATAACCCAAATAGCATTTATGCCTTGAGAAACCGTGGGACGACCCGTAACGAAATCCATGGTAATGTGTTCCCACTTCTATTTCAGAATCTCAAGTGGTTGCAATGGACCCTTAGGCACTTGATGCTCTGCCTTTACAAGTTGACAAGTTAAACACCTCGAGATAAACTTTGCAATCTCTCTCTTCATATTGTTCCACCAAAATGTATGTCGAAGATTACGATGCATTTTGGTACTTTCAGGATGGATTGCAAATGGTGTATTGTGTGCCTCCATCATGATCTTGTACTTCAAATTAGAATCATTAGGAACACAAAGTCTGGAGTGGACTCGAAGTATTCCTTCTTCATCGATTCTTGCTTCTGGAATAGCACCTTCTTGCACTTTCTTCTTCATACGCACCAGCTCCGGGTCTATGGCTTGAGCAACTTTAACTTTTTCGATTAAAGTTGGTTCTATACGTATACTTAATATCATTGCATGGGTCCTCGGAGTCCTGAATTCTATCTTCATCTTTTGTAAATCACACCAAATGGGCCTTTGTGTTGACAACATCGCACTTGTTCCCGCGTATGATCTTCTACTCAATGCGTCGGCTACCACGTTCGCTTTTCCAGGATGGTATTGAATGGTATGGTCGTAGTCTTTCAACAGCTCGAGCCAACGTCATTGCCGCATGTTGAGTTCTTTTTGAGTGAAGAAATATTTTAGGTTTTTATGGTCTGAATATATCTCCACTTTCTCCCCAAATAGATAGTGCCTCCAGATCTTTAGCGCAAAAACGACTGCTGCTAACTCTAGATCATGAGTAGGATAATTTCTCTCATATTCTTTAAGTTGTCGTGAGGCATAGGCTATAACTTTCCCACGTTGCATGGGAACACATCCTAGCCCTTTGCCTGAAGCATCGCTGTAGATAACAAATCCATTTGAACAAGATGGTATGGTCAAAACAGGTGCCGAAATGAGTCTCCTCTTAAGCTCTTGGAAACTCTTCTCGCATTCCTCGCTCCATACGAATTTGCTATCTTTCCAAGTTAACTGAGTTAATGGAGTAGCGATTCGAGAAAATCCTTCCACGAATCTCCGATAATAACCAGCTAAGCCCAGAAAGCTACGTACTTCAGTCACCGACTTCGGTTGTTCCCAACTTTGTATTGCTTTAATCTTTGCCGGGTCAACAGATACTCCATGTTTTGACACCACGTGCCCAAGGAATGCTACTTCCTCAAGCCAGAACTCGCATTTCTTTAACTTGGCATATAACTTGTTTTCACGAAGCCTTTGGAGTACCATCTTCAAATGGTGCTCATGATCTTCACGGCTTTTGGAATATATGAGGATGTCATCAATAAAAATAACAACGAACTGATCCAAATATTCCTTGAATACTTGGTTCATCATATCCATGAAAGCCGCAGGAGCATTAGTCAATCCAAAAGACATGACTAAGAATTCATATCGCCCGTACCGAGTTCTAAAGGCAGTCTTTGGAATATCCTCAGTTCTAATCTTCAGCTGATGATATCCAGAACGAAGATCGATTTTTGAAAAGAATTGTGCTCCTTGTAACTGGTCAAACAGGTCATTAATATGAGGTAGCGGATACCTATTCTTGATAGTGACATGGTTTAATTCCCGGTGGTCGATACAAAGTCGCATACTCCTGTCTTTCTTCTTTACGAATAAAACAAGGAGCACCCCAAGGAGATGTACTAGGACGAATGAAACCGATGTCCAACAACTCCTATAATTGGACCTTTAACTCCTGAAGTTTAATAGGAGCCATTTGATATGGGGTTTTAGAAATGGGCTTTGTACCAAGTTCAAGATCTATAAAGAATTCAACTTCATGTTCTGGGGGTAGACCGGGAAGTTCTTCAGGAAATACGTCAGGAAAGTCAATAACAACAGGAATATTATTCAAATATGACGTGTCTTTATTCAAATCCATAACATGGGCTAAGAAAGCTTGACATCCATTTTTAATAAACGAATATCTTTATGACTTGATATAACAGTGATTAATTTTAATGGCTTAGTTGCTTGAATTCACACAACAGGTTGCTTAGGAATATGAAAACTAACAACCTTACGAAAATAATCAATTTTGGCATGATAAGTAGTTAACCAATCAATCCCTCAAATCACGTCAAATGCAAGTATCTTTAAAGAGATAAGGTCAACAGGTAAGGTGATGGTGCCAACTTGGATCAAACAAGATTTATAAACAGTGGATGTGATGAAAGTTTCTCCTAACGGAGTCTCCACAGATAAATCAAAGTCTAATTTCTCCGGAGTCAAGTTTAAACGTTGAGCACAAGTAGGAGAAATAAATGAATGGGTAGCACCGGTATCTAGTAAGGTATAAACTTCGCATGAATTTATGATTAGCTTACCCGTGATCACCTCGTTTGGGTTCCTCGCATGTTGACCAGTCACGACAAACGCTCTTCCAGGAACCGTTGACTTTGACTTTTCTGGGACAGCCTTTTGAGTCACCATCCCCGCTGGACTTGGTTTTGCTACTGTGCAATCTCGAGCGATATGTCCTTCCTTTCCACAGTTATAACATACCTTAAACTGTTATGGGCTGTTTGGGCTGATATGTCATTCTTTTCTGCACTTATAGCATATGACCAGTGGTCGTTCTCCTCCCTTGGAACCAGTTGCTGCTGGTGCTGACGTCTTCGTATTGTCATTATTGAATCTCCTCTTTTTAAAATCTCCTCCCGACTCACTTCTTCTATTCTCATGGCCATGATTACCACCAGAGTGGTTGCCGCTCTTGTCCGTATTTTTCTTTCTCCGCTGGTTATCGTTGTTCTGATGACTGCTGTCACCGGTATGATCCTGGTTGTGGTCCCTCGGTTGAACGTACTCGTTATCTCGCTCTAATAATTGAGCCCTGTTGACAACATCTGAATAGAGAGAAAATTTATGTGAAATGAGATATTGACGTATGCCGGGTTTCAAACCTCTTAGAAACATCCGTGTCATACGTTCCTCATTCTCCACCAAATGAGGTGCAAACCTGGACAACTCTGCAAACTTCGCCTCATATTGGGACACCGTCATGTTATTCTGCTCCAGTCTAATAAACTCTACCTCCTTCATATGACGAATACTTTTAGGAAAGTACTTGTCATTGAATAATTTCTGAAATGTTTCCCAAGACATGCTAAGTGCGGCTAGATGGGTACGCTTTACAGATTCCCACCAATAATCTGCCTCATTATGAAACATAACGGTGGTGAATGGAACCTTCTGTTCTTCCGTGCATCCCAAGACATCGAATATCTTGGTAATTTGTTTGACCCACGTCTCCGCCTTAATCGGATCCGGCTTTTCCCAGAATTCTGGTGGTCCCAACTCCTTGAACTGCTTGGCTGTGACAAACCGTGGATTGCTATCATTTCCTCCTATATTTTGAACACGAGTCTCCCTCGTCTGATTTTGCATGAACTGCAAAAAGCTTCTAAACATCCCATCGTTCATCATCTGCTTAGTGGTGTTGTTCACATGAGGAACATTGCCAGCCTGTTGCACGTTCTCCTCGTTGGTGAGTACAGGCGTCTCCACGGTTTCGTTTACTCCACTGTTCACATTCTCAGTTGTCATTCTTAAATACTGCCATAAAACAAGGGTTAATTAAACAAATTAACAAATCACATAATACCCCTATAGTATGACTGACCAACAAATAAGCTTAGGTATGACACACTAGCGAAGGATTTACTCGTCTCTCCCCTCCTAGTACTATTCCCCGATCTCTGCCAGAGACCATATCCCTAAGCTCTGATACCAACTGTGACGCCCCCAAAATAGGTATACAACACCCATTCTGTGTCGTCAAAATACATGGTACAGAAACAACTACAACTTTATTAATACAACATAAAAACTGTGAGTTTAAATATAAATATTGTCATCTAGACAATATCCACACTCAAATAAGTTCTCATTACAATTATTGATACAATATTTTACAAAAATGGTGAGGACTACTAAAACAACTTCCTAGAACCTTCATTCCATACCCCGACTAGTACTCGCTACATTCTCGCCTCTTGAGAAGAAAAATGGAACAAAAAAGAAAAGGGTGAGCTCAAATAGCCCAGTAAAGAACATTATGACTAAGATAATATAGAACAAATTATCGTTAGTCCTCAACAGGAAAAAATTTAATAGAATACAATAGACAACAAATTTTAAATCAAAATTCGCAGCGAAAATAATAATTTATTAGAAGAGTTAAGTAGAGGATGAAATCTACTATCATCTATGAATTTAAAAGTCCATCATCAATATTTTATCCCTGTAACATCAATCAATAAACATTTTGAACCAAATATTCATCTTTGCACTACAGGCCAAAGATATTCATCAGTTGGTCATGTTCATCTCAACACATGTTCATCTTTGCACTACGGGCCAAAGATATTCATCATAAAATCATTAATTTTTGCACTACAGGCCAAAAATATTCAGTAATATCATCATTTAGGACAGAGAATGATGAAAAATATTTTAAAGGAAACGAATCCAGTGAAACAAAATAACAAATATTAAGGATTCGTATTTTGGTTTATCCATGTCCAAAAATACCTCATAAATAATCATAGTGGAGTAAAATTCAAGAATGATCAAAACATAGATACAATCGAAGCTAGTATCTATAATAGATATTTTAGACAAAAAGAAAAAAATTTAATTTTTCTGTGAATAGTGCCGTATTCGTGAATAGTGTCGTATACGTGAATAGTACCGTATACGTGAATAGTAACCCCGACACAAAAAGTTTTAAATTTGATAAAAATTTATATCAATATTTCGGCATAATGATATTGAAAGAAATAATATCATTTATATAAAAAATAACATCCCTTACCTCGAAAGAATAGTACTTCTGGCTGGAATATTGAATATAGTACTGAAGGAAACTTGTATCAAAATACTCAAAGTATCAAAATACTCACAAGAATACGCTCAATATATCGAGAGAGAAAGAGAGAGAAGATTTCAGTTTCTGGTGTGATTTTCAATTCTAACCTAAGCACCCTATTTATAGGAAAATGCTTAAAACACCAAAGCATAAAATTTAATATAATATTAATATATTATATATAAATTCCTACGTACACCAAGAATCTGAATTTCAGCAACTTAACACATGTTTAATGAGGCCCAAAAATGTAAAAAACATTTTTCTTAAAAAAAATAATTAAAACTTCTAAAAATCAATTATTTCGGAACTTCGAAACTTCAATAATTCATAATAAATAGCTCTTTTATCAGAAAAATTCAAACCTAATGTTCTTTTCATAGGAAATTTCATTATCTACAACTTTGCAGAAGAAAGTTTTTCCAAATTCCAAACAGAAATTGACCGAAATCCACAAACGGACGATTTTACATGCTATAATCAAATTTCAGTCAAGAAATGGGGTCCACCGACACACAAAACTGAATAGTAATTACTGTAACAATTATTGAGTAGTGCCTTCTTACGTAAGAATCAATAATTGGTGCAATACCGTGTGCTACTGTGCAACAACGCGTATTACTATGTTTTAACCACCGGGTATTCTAACAGTTTTAACGGTAACAACTACGCCGTTATTTATAAACAACTTATACTTGTCGTTTTCTTCATCCAATCGCTTTCCGTGATGGGGCCCACAAAAGACTGCGCACCATCGTACGAATATTCCCCGACAGGAAGAATATTCCACGACCAAACGAATATTCCCCGACAACAATGAATATTTTATAACCACTTGCTTATTTAAAATATTTGTGTATTTTACCCATAACTAACCTCATTAATCAATTCAACCCTTACTATTTCAAAATAATAAATAGAGGAAATTAAATTTCTTTTATAATAAGTTGGGGTCTTACAACAAACATGAGATGAGTATATGGAACTAAGATTTGCCAAAGTGTTTCTAAGGTTTTCAAAAGTAAGAACAATATGGATTACACATCTATGAGTTTTAAATGTGTATAGAATACATGGATAAACATATGTGTGATAAATGTATGTTGATAGATATATGACTAATGTCTACCTATACGTACATAAATAGGATAATATAGTTCATTGAGGTGACTTTATGCTATAAGTGGTAATCAACGTAAAAGAAAAGTTCCCTAACTTCATTCTTATAATTGAATGCAAGTATCTAGACCTTATTTCTTATTGTGAAACTTTGGATTATTGTTATATCAAACATACCTATATTGAGAAAATATCTACATTCGTATGATTATTATCCATAATCGAAAATTGATTTTTATGTCTTGACTCATGTTATGAGTATTGAACTAATTGTTCCTAAAAGTTGTCTAAGCTATTTGATTCGGCTAGACTAATATCATGTGTTAGAAAGATATCCAAGCCAATTGACTTGGTGCGGACTCTTATAAATCTACTGAGATGAACAACCCTCATTAAAGGGAAAATTATATAACTGTCGAGGAACCGACGTGCACACATACTAGTATGTTTAAATGTTATGTATAACGTAGGGTACTTTAGGCTGATCACATGTTGTACTTGTTTATATTGAATTTTCTGTATAATACTATTAATTCTAGCAGGAGTTCTTAGTCCTTAGTGACTGCTTAGTGTTCATTATTCTTGAACCTTGAAATGATTAAACCCTTGAATCTTGTTGATATCTTTCAGTCCATAGCGACATTTATTGAGAAATATTGATACTTCTTGTTATTCTTGAACTATCATTTACTGTTATACCCTTGAGATTCGAACTTTATATTTGTTCACCCTTATTGCTATATTACTTGCTGGGTAAATTTTTTGCTCATTCTTGCTTTCCTAAAAATATTACAGTTAAGGCAGAGCAAGGCAGTACCTCGGAAAAAGACAAAGGAAAAGGCAAGGCTATAGAATAGTTTAGTCCTTTAAGAGTAGGAGAACTATTATTATTATAATGATGTATTAAGGGATGATTAATTTATGTTTAAGTTTAATTGTTGGAATGTTGTAGTAACGGTCACGAGACCTTAGGACAAGAATATTTATGTTATAATAATGTAAATTATTTTATTATTCTATTGTAGATGATTTTAGTATGATATTATAATTAATACGTGATTCACCGAATTCGAGATATGAGTGTCTGAATTTGGGGGTGTCACAGGTTGGTATCAAAGCATTAGGTTATAAACCTTAGGAGCGAGAATCCTTTGACTATAACCTTAGAAGAACTTGGAAGATAGAAGGAGATAAAACTCATGTAGAGTTTTCCTAGAGGCTTAATGGCGTTATGAAATATATTTTCATTCCATACAATGAATTTATGTTTTATTTTGACTTTCTAAATGGACTTTATTGTTTGTTTGTTTTATGTTTATGGTTGTAGGATGTCGGACTTGGGAGGACCCAGAAGAGTGGTAGAGGAGGAGTCACGTGACATACAAGTGGTGTATGAGGCACCTCTGATAGCGGAGCCCATTTCGACAGTGGCCCCTATAGATGATGAGGATGAGGAGGAGAAGATGGAGCTATATCCCATAGAGTCAGATCCATGGAGGATGAGCATGTGGAAGATTCTGACGAGGCTACATTCGAGGACCGGATGTTGGGGGAATATGAGGAGCGGAATTTGGAATTTGAATGTCGAGTTGAGGAACTAGAGTCTCAGGCTCAGGAGAGAGAAACCGAGATGCAGAAGCTGAGGGATGAAGACCATAAGAGGTGTTGGGAAATTGCATATTTAAATTTGATGTTGAAAGTAAATATGCATGCTTATATGTAAAGTCCTTCTAGGAATACATGTACAAGGACTTAGTGGTAGATCAAACTTGGTAGGTTTATTTGAGCTTTAATGTTTATCATTCTGTAAATGAATATATAGAAGAAAAGATCAAAGTTGTTAGGTTGATCTATGTCTTAAGATGTAATAGATAGGCTTCAACAGAATCGTAGTCTGTCGAGCCTGTTAGGAGATTCTATAAGCCAAGGCAGAATCATAGAGCATCGAGAAATCGTAGTATATCTGCTTTGGAGGGCCTCTCCTAGAATCTTAGAGTGGTCCAAACGCCTGCCGAGTTAACTCAAGAATCGTAGTGTGCTCTCGGAAGCATAGAATCTGCGAATCAAGCAAGCAGAGATCGTAGTCTACCAGTACTTAAGAGAAATCGTAGTGTTCTCATCTACTAGTACCAGATCAAGCACTAATGTCGCAAGACTCCACGATAATGATCGCAATGTATCATCTTTCTACATCAGAAGCATCGACCCTTATCCATTTGTTTAAGAATAAGTTACAACAAATGTGGAACGGATTATAGAAGTTGAGACTATCAGGAATCCCAATGACACAACACTCATCCTTAGTATATAACAAATAGACGTATTGAAGAAGCTAAGGAAAGTACTACATATTAGCCGAAAAACACCTTTTCAGGTGTTAGGTGAGATAGCAGTCTGCTGTGTCAGTGGGCCAGACGGCTAAACAGCAGATTTGTAGAAAGTCACCATCAGTGCTCAAAAAAGTCAAATACAATTAATGCTTCAATGGATGCATTCAAACGGATACATTTCAAAGGCACCTTATATTCAAATCAGATGCAGAAGTAAGGGACAAGCAAGCATACAACAAAAAAGCTGAAGAACACATAACGCTCAACTCTATGATCTAAAAAGAAAGCTTGCTCAGCTACTCAATTCTTTCGAACACAAGCTTAACGACAACTGAGTAGCACCACTCAAGAACTCAACTATCATTAAGTGAAGTAAGAAGTGTCAAGTCTACTGGACTTGAAGAGTTCTAAGTGAACTAAGAAGTTCCAAGTCAGCTGGACTTGAAGAGTTCTAAGTGAACTAAGAAGTTCCAAGACTGCTGGTCTTGAAGGAATCTAAGTAATTCGAAGATTGTAAAAACATCCTTAGTAGATTTCCTACTCAAGGAGTAGAAGAGTGGACTAAGAGCTTTGAATGCTCTGAACCACTTAAATTCTATGTGTCTTTTATATTCTTGCTTTAATTGCTATACTTGATATAATTGCATGTTAACTATTAACTCTGTTTATCAAAAAGGGGAACAAACAAATCACATATTTCGCTAAAATTGATTAACAATATCTGACAAAGCATTTCAAAAATAATTTTTAAAATATCTATTCAACCCCCCTTCTATATAACTATTGTGCCTCTGGGAACTAACAATTGGTATCAGAGCAAGTTTTCTCAATCAGCCTACAAAGCTTGAGTAGATCCAATGGCACATCTAATAAGCGAATCAAAGACTAGAGGAGGCAACAAGCCACCAATGTGAAACAAAGATAAATTTGCCAACTGGAAAGTTCATATGCAAGCATACATGGACTTAATAGATGAAGAACTATTTGAAACTGTCATGAAGCACCAACTCCAGAAGATCCAAATAGAGTTCAAGTCAAGGTTAAAACTAAGTGGACTGACAACGAAAAGAAAGTTGTCCAACTCGACAAAAAGGCCAAGAACATTCTAATCCAATCCTTAGAAGATGATATGTTCGAAAATGTGGTCAGCAGCAAAACTGCCAAGGAAGTCTAGGAAGCGTTGCTCATTATGCATGAAGGAATAGAAGAAGTCAGAGAAAACAAGCAATCTCTTCTGACTCAACAATATGAAATGTTTGCCCATGTTCCAGGAGAAAACATCACTTCCACTTATGAAAGATTCAATGTTCTGCTCAACTCTCTTCGAGCCTTTGGAAAAATCTATCCAAATAAAGATCTGATCATAAAGTTCATGAGAGATCTACCTAGCAAGTGGGATAGAAACCTTCTCACCTATGAACTGGAGCTATCTCAGCGAGCAGAGACTCTATCTGAAGGAAGAAAGAAGGACAAAGGAGTTTCTCTCAAAGCAACAGATGTCATCTCCAAAGCTAACACTGAAAATGACTCTGACTCTGAGGAAGATGATGATGAGGATATTACAATCCTGGTAAGAAAACTCAAGAGGTTCATGCGTAAAGGTAGAAGCAGCAAACCCAAAAGATTCAACAACACCAATAGCCAGGAGAAGATAAATGACTTATGCTACAACTGCAAGAAGCCTGGCCATTTCATTACAAACTGCAACAAACCTCTTAGAGAAGAACTAAAGAGGAAATCAAATTCAAAGAAAGAATTCAAAGGCAACAAGAGGCTCTAGAAGAAAGACAAAGGTCTTGTGGCCAGAGGATCATGGAGTGACTCAGACAACGACTCAACTCCCGAATCTGGAGATGATGAAGATCCTCAAGTAGCAAATCTATGTCTAATGGCCAAACATACAAAGGACAAGAAAAGCCCTGACAATCATGAAGTAAGTATCGATGAGGTATTTGACTTTAACTCTCCTGATGTAGATATTGATTATTTAAGGACTGCACTACATGGCATAACATCTGATTTGAATCAATACATGAACTGGTTCAGAGTTTTGTCTAAAGATTATTCTCTTCTTCAAAAAGAGAAAGAAAAAGTTTAGGAAGAACTGGAAACAGCTCTTCTAAGTACTAACTCTCTCTCCAAATTTGATGCTGAGAATAAACTCTTAAAACAGACCAATGAACTTAATGCACAAAGAGAGTCAAATCTAACCTCTAAGATTGAACAACTAGAAAAGACAATCTTAACATGGAATAGATCCTCTTCATCCATGGACTCCCTGATCTCTAGTTAGAGAAGTGCATCTGACAGAACAAGTTTAGGTTTTGGGGAATCCACCTCAGAACCATATTTGGAAAAGATAAAGGAAAACAACTCTAGTAATGTTTTAAATTTTAATAGAAGCATTACATTTGTGAAATCCTCACAGAAGGAAGAACCGGTCCATCCCTGCTCTTCAGATCCAATCCATGTTCCAAGGCATAACGGATCTCATGCTGGCCTAGAATTCATAAAAGAGAAGAGTAATTTAGTCACTGCTCTCCTACCTCGAAGGGTCGTAGAGTCGAGTAAAATCAACTCCACGAACCAACTAGGTAGGAGCAGTAGAGTTAAGCTTCACAAATCATGAATCACAAGGATACATGCAAAAAGAAGAACCAGTATAAAGGAAAGATTGCCAAGAACCCACATAAGTCCAAATGGAGAAATAATCCACATACACACACAAGCATGCATCATGCTAGATGTTTTGTATGTAATAAAATGGGTCATAAGGATGCAGTATACTATAATAATTCTCTGCATATTAGACCCAAAGTCAAGCAAATTTGGGTTCCCAAGGGTACTAACAAGGTAGGACCCATGCAAGTATGGGTACCAAAATGAGAGTTTAATCTTACCACAGGAACATAACTCCACGACCACAATTTGGTATCTGGACAATGGATGCTCAAGGCACATGACTAGGAACAAAGCCCTCCTGTCTAACTTCATAGAGAAGGAGGGTCCAACAGTCATCTTTGGAGACAATGGCTCTGGCAAGACAAGAGGATATGGTTCAGCTGGGAATGGTGTAGTGTCCTTTAGTAAAGTAGCCTATGTGGAAGGACTAAAGCACAATCTTCTGAGCATAAGCCAACTCTGTGACAAGGGTCATCAAGTTACCTTCCTCAACAATCAATGTCAAGTCAGAGATCTGAAGACATCCTCTATAAAGCTGACCAGAACAAGAGAAGGGAACGTCTACACTGTTAATCTTGGTCAACTAAGTTCTGACGAGACAATATGCTTTCTGGCTAAAGCTTCTGAAGAATTGAGCTGGCTATGGCATAGAAGGTTGTCTCATCTCAACTTCAAAAGCATGTCAAAGCTGGCCTCCAAGGATCTAGTAGCAGGCTTACCCAAGCTCAGCTTTGTCAAAGAAAGGCCATGCAACGCCTGTCAACTTGGAAAGCAAACTAGAAGCTCTTTCAAAAGCAAAACTATCAACTCAATTGATAAGCCCCTGCAACTACTTCACATGGATCTATTTGGACCGATTCCAACCACGAGCCTTGGAGGGAAAAGATACTCATCGGACTTAGTGGATGACTACACAAGATTTACATGGTTGTTCTTTCTTAACTCAAAAGATGAAACAAGTTCCCAACTCATCAAGATGTTCAAACTGGTGATGAACGACAAATGGGAGAAAATCAAGGCCATAAGGAGTGATCATGGTAGAGAATTCGACTTCTCTGAAATAGATCAGTTCTGCACAGACAATGGCATCAGTCACAACTTCTCAGCTCCACGAACTCCACAGCAAAATGGAGTAGCTGAAAGAAAGAACAGAACGTTGATTGAAGCTGGAAGAACTCTACTAGCAGCAGCTTATCTGCCTAAATACTTCTGGGCAGAAGCTGTCAACACTGCATGCTACACTCAGAACAGATCTCTTGTGGACTCTACGATAAAGAAGACTACCTACGAGCTATGGAGAGGGAAAAAGCCAAATGCCATCTACTTCCATGTGTTTGGTTGTGCATGCTATATTCCCAATAATGGAAAATAGTATCTGACTAAGTTTCAACCCAAGTCAGACGAAGGAATCTTTCTCGGATATGCCACATACAGTAAGGCTTATAGAGTGTTCAACAAGAAGACACTAAGTGTTGAAGTATCGATTCACATCATCTTCGATGAAATAGACTTAGACAAAATTATGCCTCAAGAAATTACGAATGACAACTCAGACACTACAAACGAGGTGGTCGAGCTTAACACAACGATCGTAGTCCCAAAAAATGAAATCGTCGAGCCTGGAGAAGAGATCGTAGAGAGAACTATGCCAGACAACAAACCTCCACATCAAGAAACAGAAGTTAATCTTGAAGAATTCAGATAAGAAGGCATCAGGTCAGATGTTCCAACAGGGAACAGATGGGTAAGAGATCACACTCAAGACCTAATTATTGGAGATCCAAATGGAAGAGTCAAGACAAGATCTGCCACCCAGAATGAGTGTTTTTTGTCACAAATGGAACCCAAAATGATAGAAGATGCTATGAAAGACTCAAGTTGGATAGAAGCCATGCAAGAAGAACAAAATCAGTTTGACAGAAGCAGAGTATGGAGATTAGTTCCAAGACCTAGAGGTCACCCGATTATTGGCACCAAGTGGGTATTCAGAAACAAGATGGATGAAGATGGGGTAATAACAAGGAATAAGACAAAGCCAAAGGTTACTCTCAAGAAGAAGGCATCGACTACGATGAGACCTTCGCACCTGTTGCCAGATTAGAAGCCATCAGGATATTCCTTGCCTTTGCTGCCCACATGAAGTTCAAAGTCTTTTAAATGAATGTCAAAAGTACATTTCTAAATGGTGAACTTCAAGAAAAAGTATATGTGGAGCAACCTTCAACTTTCATCAATCCAACTCTCTCTAATTATGTCTATAGATTAGACAAAGCCTTATATGGACTTAAACAAACACCTAGAGCATGGTATGAACACTAACTAACTTTCTTATTAAAAATGATTTCACTATAGGTAGAGTAGATACCACATTATTTCTTAGAAAGCACAAAAACAAAATCATATTAGTTCAAATATATGTTGATGACATTATCTTTAGCTCTACTGATAAAAAATTGTGCAAGAGATTTGTCAAGCTTATTCAGAGCAAGTTCGAAATGAGTATGATGGGTTAGCTGAATTTCTTCCTTGGATTACAAGTAAAGCAGACTGAAGTATCTTCATAAACCAAACCAAGTACATTAAAGACTTACTTAAAAAGTATGGCATGGAATCAGCCTCTCCCATGAAAACACCAATTGCTCCTTCAGCCAAGCTTGACAAAGATGAGAAAGGTAAAAGTATTGACATAACTCAATAGAGAGGTATGAGTGCTAGATTCCAAGCTTGAAAAAGCTTGACAATAATGGCATGGAATCAGCCTCTCCCATGAGTGCTAAATGACAAAGCTTGACAATAATGTTTGTAACATGCATATGTGCTAGATTCCAAGCTAATCCTAAGGAATCACACTTAACTGCTGTAAAAAGAATTTTTAGGTATCTTAAAGGCACACCTTACTTGGGACTTTGGTATCCCAAGGAGTCCTCCTTTGAACTGACAGGATATCTGCTGACTTTGCAGGCTGCAAGATCGATAGAAAAAGTACCAGTGGCACCTATCAGTTGATAGAAAACAGACTTGTGTCCTAGTTTAGCAAGAAGTAAAACTCAGTATCTACCTCAATAGCAGAAACTGAATACATTGTTGCTGGCATCTGCTGTGCTCAAATCTTATGGATGAAAAATCAGCTAGCAGACTATGGGTTTGATTTCAAATCTATACATGTTCACTGTGATAACACAAGTGTCATAGTAATAACACATAATCCTATCATGTATTCTAGGACTAAGCATATAGAAATAAGATATCATTTTATTAGGGACCATGTTCAAAATGGAACTATATCTTTACAAATTGACATCCCTACTGAAAATCAACTTGTTGATGTCTTTACAAAACCTCTAGATGAATCCATATTTAATAAATTGATAAGTGAGTTAGGCATGCTAAATCTACAACCATAAATTCTATGGTCTAGTTTATGCTAACCATGCAGATAAAAAATGCTATGATTAAAATCGTAGAGGTGACTAAAGAGGAACCACGATCGTAGAGCTGTCTCGACATGACAAAGAAGCATCCTATGATGACAACATTCCTAACAAATCCTAGCAACCCCTCTGATAAGAACCTCAGGGAAAAACCTGATCCTTAGTTCAATCTAAGAGATTGGCCCTTCCTGAGCTACCTTAACCCTGAAGGAATTCTAAGTCAGAGTTCATCACAAGGACCAAGACAGACAATGATCGTAGAGTAGATTCAGCAGTGAACTCAACATTGTAGTGCAACCTTGACGATCGTAGTCCTCCTAAAGAATACACTAGCTCAGGGGGAGCTAAGGGCAGATCAGTATTTTCTATATTATTTAAAAATGTGGAGCTCGGCAGGACTTGACACGTGCCCCACTATGCAGATCATCAGGAGGGAAGTTATAAGTACAGTTTGAAAAGGTCTTTTTGAAAATTTACCTCAGAAGTTCAAAAATCTCATTCCTCTCTCTCTCTGCCAGCAGAAACCCTAACTTTTAGAAACGTTCAACCAACCTCAGTTCAAGAAAATCAATGGCTACTACAAATGTTATCTCTAGTTACCAACTCTGCTTTGACGAATTCAAGACAACTGACCCTTAGTTTCACAAAATTCTGTCTCTTCTGAAGAAAGCTGGTCTTGAAGAAGCTCTCTGAGCACCATCACATGGATATACCCGAAGCTGGTGAAAGAGTTCTGTAGCAATGGAATCGTTGAGAATGACATCATCACTACAGGGGTCAAGGGGGAACAAATTAAACTCAAAGCTTAAGATATAAACCTAGCCCTAGATTTCAAATCAAAGGGACTTCTATCTATGGAGGTCATCGACTTTCATGAAGGTCTAAAGAAGATACATCACACAAAGTTTCAAAACATTAAGGGATACAAGAAGAAAGAGTTTCCCCAAAAGTATGAGTTTCTGGCTGACATTGTTGGGAAGTTCATATGCTGTAAAAGCTCTAGCCACGACTCTGTGAATGAAGTTCAACTAAAGTTTATGACATCAATCTTCTTCAGGATTCAACTCAACTATGGGGTCCTACTTATCGATTGGATTGGGAAGTGGATACTCAGTTCAAAGAAATCAAAGAGCTCTGGAAAGATGCTCTATGGGCAATTCATAAGCATAATCCTGCAATCAGCTCTGGGTGACAAAATTGGGGACAATTAAGGTGAATCTATCAATCCCAACAGAAAAATAACCTAGTAGCTGTTTTAAAATTGGAAAAGAAATCCTACAGAAAATGTCAGAATGATGTCTGAATCCAGTGGAAGGACTGGTGAAGCAAGGGAATTTGGGCTACAAGGAAACATGTCAGTTGTGAAGGAAACTGATAAAGAAGAAGAAATTAATAAAGAAGAGCCCATAGCTTTGATCAGAAAAAGCAAGGGTAAGAGGAAAATGAAGGCTCAAACAACAGAAGAGCCTCAAGGCTCAACTACTGATGCAGCCCAAGAAAGCTCAGGCACTGAGACTCTGAAGGAAATGAAGAGGAAAGAGCAACATTATGATGAAGAAGAAGACAGAGCCACCATTTCTCAGCTGCTTAAGAAGGGAAAACACAGCCACAAAATAAAGAAGTCTTCGCTCTCTTCGATCGTAGAGTCCAAACTTGACATCACTCCAGAAGTGGATGCTGCAATAGTGTCAATCATTAGAGCTGCAGCTGAAGAAGGCACCAAGGCTAAAACTCAACCTAGAAAGGCAAGGAGAAAGCTCGTCAAGACATATGTACTTGAAAATGTGAAAGCCTTGAAGGAAGAAGAAAGGAAAACAGCTGTAGAAAAGGAGCTTCCTGAAGCTCCTACACTAGAGAATGCTCCAGCTGAGGGAGAGTTGCCTGAAGTTCAATTAAATGATCAGATTGAGGGGGAGTATCTCGAAGTTCCTGTGCAAGAAAAACCTACAGCTTAGGAGGAGCAATAAAGAGATTATCATGTACCTCCCTCAGTTCCTCAAGAGATCTTAGCTTCTAAAACTGTAGAAATGGAGAGGGTTGAAGCTATAGAGGTGGAGAGAGCAGAAGAACAGAGAAGAGAAGTGGAGATGATTAATGTGGTGAAAATTTTAAATGAATAAAATGAAGACCGGGAAGAAGAAGAAGAGGATTACGAAGTTGAAATTATTGCAGTAGGCTGTGATGGATATAGAAGAGCTAACTAAAATCAGTTATTCTCTTACTTGCCTATGATGCCCTATCACAGAGCACAAATTCTCAACTCCTGGGATTATATGTTCTAGACTTTCAAAGTTTATCTTGTAATCTCAGTGCTTGCTCACGGATTCCCAGGCAACCTCACTTTTGCTCAAAAGCTGATCACTAACTGTTCCTCTTCAGAAAATGGGCATGAGGTACAATCAATTCCCATCTCTTTCAGGGTTAACCGCTGTCCTCCATCCACCTTCAACCAATTCTATGAATTGCCAAGATGGTTGGAAGTGATACTTCATCCACTAAATCAATTTCTAGCTACAGAATCCCAACATTCTGTAACTGATGAACCAAATATGCCTAATTTTATATTAATCCAATCTCCTACCATCTCTCACTCTACGAATATTGTTCCTACTCCAATCGTAGAGTCACCCACTCAACAAGCACCAACATCACCTCCTCCTGAAACTCAATCTCACACATTTACTCCTCCATCATATATTCCTTTCTCATCAACCAATAATTATTTTGATCTTGATCTTGTTCTCTACAATCTGTAAAATCAAAATACGAGAGTGTCGCCTCCAAATACTCAGCAACTACTTGAGCTTCTCTCAGATCTTCCTACCAAAACGGAGCTGTCTAATGCATCGCAGAAGGTGACCAAGGATATTTAAGAAGATCTTTAAGTTCACTCTGAGCTTGTTCATATGAGGCTGACTCATTTGATCGATGTCGCCAACACCCTCCCCAGTAATCTGAATACTGAGCTTACAACTAAACTGCGGGAGATCATCAAGGAAATGATCCAAAAAATCAATGAAAGGGATAAAATTCACTTTTAGGCTGACAGGAAGCACAAGGAAGTAGTTCTCCTTCTGCAGAAGACTCGGGAATCTCAAAATAAACTATTGATGGAAAGTATCTCAAGTCTACGAACCTCAATGCAAGAATTCCAAGAATTTTCCATGGGTCAAATGAAATAAATAGAAACTGTCGTGGCCATTCTACAAAAGAACAAATCTCGAACTGATTCTCTGGTCCAAGAAAATCAGGAAGATATTGCTCAATCCAAGAATCAGCTCCACGAGCTCGTCCAAGGCATGAATCGACTGTCTGAAGACATTCGAACCCTTGATGCTGACATAAAGAGGGAGAATAAAGGGGAAGGAGAGAAAGAAAAAGGCATAGGTAGAGGAAAATTCATTGCTCAATCTATTAGGTTTGTAATATTCATGAACGCAATCAAATTGCACAAAATAAGCGAAAATGTGATAAAATAGAGTTTTAAAATTTTACAAACCATATACTCGGATTATCTTTTATACACAATTATTAGTTAAACGAAAAGATAAAGAACAAGAATTATACCCTTGAAGATTCGAGCTTCCTCAGGTACAAGTTCACTTCCAAATTCTTTCGCGTTCTACTTGAATCCGCCGAGTTTGGTTCCTTCCTTTGATCAATTTTAGCCACCCAAGTGTTTGGCCTCTAGAGGTGATCAACCAAGGAAGAAGAAAGATTCAAGAAGATGGGTATTTGGCAAAACCCTAGTTTTTCTATCTCTCATTGAAAAGGGCGTACTCTCCCAACTATTGGAATTACGTATTCACGTATTTTGTGAAAGTGTCACCCACCCAACCCATAATAAGACTCCTCTTATTTATAGATGTAGGCAACTCTCCTTAACAATTAAAGAATTTAAGTTTTATTTTAATTAATTAAACTCCTTTAATTAATTAGGCTCCCAATCTTATTAGGAATAATTAATTAAACTCTTTTAATTAATATGCCTCCTAATCCTATTAGAAATATATGAGAGTACTTTTATTAATTAATTCTCAAACTCTTTTAGGAATTAAATAATAATAATAGTAATAATAATAATAAGACTCGTCTTATTAATTAATATTTAATATTTCCAAAATACTAAATACTAAATAATAAACTATTTAATTTATTCTATCACCATAGATTAAATTAAATATATTTAACTTATTATTACGATTATGTCATTAACTTCTTAAATAATTATTATTCCTTTTATGATGTGACTCTTTAGGTTCTCCATATTAAACCAGTTGTGAATAAATCAATTAGAACAATTCTAATCTTATTTAAATAAATAAATTAAACTATTTATTTATTTAAATAAATAATATTTATTCTACAATAGGAATAAACCTCTCTGGCGATTAACGACTTTCCAGATAATATAAATTTCAACATTAATCATAAAAGAACCTTTGAGTAAATAGTTACCGTACAATTCAATCCTTCCACCATACAATGTCCTAATTAAATATAAGACATGGAATTTCTATCAAGTCTTATTTTATTTAATTATATGTATTTTGACTCTTAAATGCACAACTCCAAATAATACAAATTAAAAACTCCTTTCTAATTTCATTCTGTCTTGGCCAAGGACTACTGGGTTGTCATTTATCGAATCACATAGGACATTTCTCTTCTTTTACTAGAAGCGATAGATTCTTTATTGATCATACATTATCTCCATGTACGACTTATTATACCCAAACATACCCTTTGATATACCCTAATGGTCTTTAAGGAATAAGTCAAAGTATAATTTATCATACACAAGATACTATGATGATCTCAAGTCCAAGGATCACTTGTACTACTATTGTGACACCCCCAAATTTCGGTACTTCATTACCTCAAGATTTAGTGTTCACGTGATCAAAACATTCATATCTAACTACCCAATCATAATAAATTGAATAATAAAACCTGCTCATTCATGATTACATTAATAAAATATTATCTCCCAGGTTCTCTAACCTTTAATACAATCATTCAAGTGCGGAATTTAAATTATTACATCACGTCATTATTAAAAGTCTATCATCATAACGATAAAGCAAAATTACAAGTCTTCATCACTTGTACATTTTTCCCTTTCCTTTGCTAGTTATAGGTTTATCTACCTTCTCAACCATAGCTGCATTAAGTGTATAAATATGCAAGAGTGAGCAAACAAAGCTCACTTGAAATAAGAATAAATATCTTTACAACATTTGCCAAATAATAGGCTCAATAGAACTGAATGATATGTTCTATTAACATTACAACATTTGCCAATTCATAGGCTCAATAGAACTGAATGATATGTTCTATTAACATTACAACATTTGCCAATTCATAGGCTCAATAGAACTGAATGATATGTTCTATTAACATTCTTAAATATACTACTCAGGGTCAAATGACCATGAACCACGTCCACAGTTATAAATAATCTTTCAACTTTAACTTTAACAGTCATATGACTATAAGGACTTCACGTACTTAGGGGGATCAATCCTTCGTACAATGTATTGTGCACAACCATTTCAACGCTAAGCGTAAACCCCTAAACATAGGGTTGTTCATCTCAGTATTTATAGTACAAGTCCGCACCAAAGAAAGTTTGGTTTGGATAAGCTTTAAAGGGTAATTGAAGTTTAATGATCATCAACTAGGGAACTAGTTGAATCAACAATGATTGATAATACAATAGTTGTTTAATAACAACATAGCTTAGAACATTTGAGAATCATAAATGAACTGATTCTACATATCAAACTCATGCTTGAAATAGCTATAGAGCATAAGCATTCAATAAAATGAATAAAATGGTTAACCTTTGCTTGAACAGTAAAATAAGCTAAGGTTCGAGTCTTATAACATTAGAAATGATATTCCTGAACGTACATTTAACTGATAGCAAGCTGAAAACTAAAAACTTGCCCAACAATGTATTAACTCATGCAAATAATTAAAACAGTTCAATAATAGAGACGAGAGATCAAAATTACGTTCATTATGCAATAATAGAACTTGAGAAACTTGCTTCACTGTAAACAAGTTAGAATGAATCAATCAATAAAATTGATTTATTCAATAACAGTTAAGATAAGAAGCTTGCTCAATCAAAAGCATGAAGTTATACAATATAATAATAGAACTAACTCAACGAAAGTGTAGAGTTAGAAAACTTGCCTCGACCGTAAGCTAAAATATTAAAACTCACGTTCACCTATACACAGTATTAAAACCACAACATCTATTAGACATACTAATATTCACTTTTTAATATAAAACGCATTACTAGCTAAACTTGTTATTTTAGCACAAGTCTTAAGCTACCATTTACATTTCAGAATTCCTAAGTGTTAATCATCACAACACATAACTAACATTCATTGTATAAACTAGGTTATCACATAGCGCGTTTTTGATTTACTAATAATTTTTGCAACTTTGAATTCATAATACATATAACACAACTCTATATTAGCCTTGTTGTTACATGTTGGACACATTACCATAACCTTTAGCTAAGCCACAAAGAATGACCAAAGTCTGCAGAATTAGCAGACTTCAGTGTCTGGAAATGGGCACTCGCGCGGCCGCGCGAGTTTTGTACTGGGAGCCCGCGCGCCAGGGCTGCGCGGCCGCGCGACGCACAGAACTCAGTTTTACAGAACAGAGCTTCGGCACTTTTCTTAAGCCAACTAACACGAATTTCACCCACCAAACAATGATAATAACACGTAAAATAAATATACAACTATCATAGACATGATTGCTAACATATTCAACCACTCAGCACAATTTAACAATCACTAAAACTAATTTAATTCCTCAATTTTCATGTTTTCATACAAAAACTCAATTTTTTATATTCATTCTAAAAATCATCACTCTGAATTCATTACATGACCAAATCATCTCATTCAAATTAAGTTATGTTCGTATCTCAACAAACTAGCATAAACAAAACTCAATTAACATCTTAGCATGCAATTTGACCATCAAAATTGGTACTTACATAGCTACATATGAAAACATATATATACTGACAAAATTTCTACTGATATCCGAAATTAGCATGCGATTATTGTTTAAACATAATATCTAATCATCATAGACACATGCAATCATCATAACTAATTCAAGAACATAAATTCTAAACACATAAAATTCACAGAGTATGAAAATTATTGTCGTAATATTCATATATATGGTTATAATATCAAAGTTGTAAAACATACCTTCAATTAAAAATACAATCGTTGCTAATCATTTGAATTTGTTGTGAAAGTTCGTAACTCTCTCTCAATTTTCTCTGCTAGCCTCTAACAAGTTTTCTGAACTCTCTCAAAACCCAGCAACTAGTATGTGTACAACTAAAACAAACTGATAGCCAATATGCGTAATATCAAAACACAAAACTGATATGGCCTTAATAGCCATCATCAGTTATCAAAATAACGTATACATTATAAATATATTATATCTATTATTTTATTTATTTTATTTAATTTAAAAATTCAGAAATCCCAAGCCATAAGGCTTGTTTGGCAAAAATCTTTTAAATTTTAAAAAATTAAAATATTAAGCCTTGTTTAGCAAAAACTAAATTAAACTACTTTAATTCATTTTAATAACTCATTATAATATAGTTATTTATCACACTATATTTAATCAAGCTTTCATATTTATTTTAATTAATTTAAATCACAATTAATTAAATAAATCCTTTAATCACATAACTCAACACAAATAATTAACCATTAAATTGAAATATCAATATAATAATTATTTCCTTAATTCATCAATTACTTATTTAATAAATAATTAACTAAACAAAATTAAAACAATTGAATAAATATTTATTCAACGATAATCACATCCATTAAATATTTATATAAATCAATAAATATTTAATATTACATTTAAAATTCTAGAATGTTACATCATTCCCTCCTTAAAAGGATTCTGTCCTCAGAATCACAATTCAAACAATTAAATCATCACATTCTTCCCTACTTACAAAGATTCTGTCCCCAGAATCGAAGACATAGATTAAACAAATAACTCAGGGTAATTTTTCATCATTTTAGCTTCGAGTTCCTATGTTGCCTCTTCGACATTGTGGTTTCTCCATATCACATTCACAAAAGGTATCACTTTATTTCTGAGCACTTGTTCTTTCCTGTTTACTATCTGGATAGGAGTCTCTTCATAAGACAAATCTTTATCGAATTGCAATAGTTCGTACTCGATCACGTGCTTGTAATCAGGTTTATACGGTCGTAACACCGAAATTTGAAAAATATTATGAATGTTTTCCAACTCTGGAGGTAGAGCTACCTCATAAGCCAATTCCCCCACTCTTCGTAGTATCTCAAAAGATCCAATAAATCTTGGGTTGAGCTTTCCTTTCTTGCCAAAACGAATTTTTGTGACACCCCCAAATTCGGTACTTAAATTTACACATGATTTGGTGTTCACTATTCAAAAATCATATATCTTTCTACCCATAATAAATGAAGACATTAATAGATAGAAATCAATCCTCTCCTTAAGGAGTTACAACATCTGAATTAAATACATATTGCCCAGGTCATACTAACCTTAAATCTTAACTGCGGAAACATAAATAATTTATAGTCTTACACAACATCAACATAAGTCTTAACACATAAGTTCAACATCACATAAAACAACAAGTCTTCATCACTTGTTAATCTTTCCCTTTCCCTTGCTAGTAGAAGGCTCGTTGGATCTTTCGTTCTTAACTGTAATGTTATTATTACGCAAGAGTGAGCACGATTGCTCACAAGTATAACAATGAAATAGCAATATAATAACATGCGAGTGAATCAAAGACTTCTAAAATAAAACTCAACTTTTGAATCAAGAATGAATAACAAGAATCAAAAGAATTTTAAGGGTCATAAGACCTTGAACTATGTCCTAGGTATCAAGGGTTATACTTGAAACCTTTAACAGTCATAAGACTATGGACTCTTCTTCTCGTACTTAGGGGGATCAGTCCTTAGTACCATACTGTACACAATATCTTAACGCTAACGCATACGTAATCCCTATACAGGGTTGTTCATCTCAGTTTGACATTAGAGTCCGCACCAAAGGAAGTTTGGTTTGGATAAATCAATAAGGGTTCTGAAATTTAGAACGTTCATCAACTATGGACTAGTTGAATCAATAAGGATTCGCTAGTCTAACAAGGTTCAACAATAAATGATGTTTAAATTGAATAACAATCTCAAGAGGTATACAATAGAACAATTATTGTATAACAGAATCATACTTTGAAAAGATAAATAATCTTTAATATAACAAATTGAACTTGATTAATAGTAACGAGAATTTACTCGACAAAATTTATAAACTTGAATAATGATAACAAGTAAGGTTAGAAAACTTGCCTCGTGCGTAGATTACACGTTAATTATACACGTTCTTTGATTTAATCCTACATACCATTCATATTCACAATGACAGTTAATTATAATGTAACTAATCATCACAAGTTCATTCTTTTTGTCTAACTCGGATTATGACTATACTTAGTCAATTATCGTACTTATTGTCACGTAATATTACACTACACGAACAATAAGCTAACTATGCGTTCAATCATTCAATACACACTTAAATGCGTTATTGACATGCTAAGAAACTATTTAACATCTCATTATACTTCTAACATATTTTTATGTTCATTAGATTAGGTTACTAACACATTCATGTACTTGAACACTTAAAAATTTTCGTTTCTGAACATTCTGGAGAGTGGCGCTGCGACGCCACTATTGTGCTTGCTTTCGACGCTGCGGCTCGACTCTTGGCACTGCGGTGCGGGTCTTAAGGCGTGGAACAGTTCTGTAATTCGCGAAAAATTACAGAACATGGCCAACACCTCCAATTAATTTATTCTTACATGAAATTAGACATACCCAAACACTGTAATACACATATAATCATTAATTAACCCTTCTAGCATGATTTTAACAAGTTAAAACATATAATTTGTAGAATCAACACATGTTAGTTACTGTTCTTGGTGTTTTTAAAAGTTTTGAATACAAAACATGAAAATTAACACTACGGGTTCGTTATAACACCAAATCCTTTCATTTAAAGTTTGGTCTCTTCGTTTTAATATACATAATCCTTTACAAACATAAATTTATGATATAACCTATGATAGACGTATCAAATTTGGTACGTAAGGCCATATGTCCATATTTTATACTCTGTAATTTTGTAGCAACAATATACGACGTATTTTATGAAATTGATGCTATGGTTTATACAATATGTATAATAAAACATGTTATACTTAACATATTAACACATAATTTTTACTCCTTTCCCAATTACAGAGATTTTACAGAACATAAAGCCATTTTCTTAAAAACTTAAACAGCGTAAAAATAGAAATTGAGTTAAAGGAATTACCCAGAGTATAAGTGTAGATTATGAGAGCCTTGCTGATCCTTTCTCAGTTACTAGATCAAACACACACTCACAAATTCTCTCAACTTCACAATTTCTCTCTGTATTTTCCTTTTTCTAGAGCCAAATGAAGAAGAAGACGTCGCTTTATAAAATACTGAGCGCAGAGGTGGTCAGTTAACCCAATCATGGGTTAACTGCAATTAACTCCCCATAAGGCTTCGTTTGGTTAATCTTAAATGGCTCAAATCTATTTAATTTAATAAATCTTTTATCCTATAGTTTAATAATGTCACATTCAATTATAAAATAAATCAAATATCTTATTTAATTTAATTTGAATAAAATATAATAATTTCACATTAATTCACATAGTCATATAATTAATTTTCTCATTAATTATAAAATAATATTAAGTTTATTAAATATTTCTTTTAATTCAATAAACTCACATCATTACATACTTTAAATAATAAAATTTTCCACATTAAGTTAATAAATATAATACATATAATTAAATTAATCTATCATAATTGCATCAATTAATTATTTAATCTAATAATTAAATAATCGAAAATATTTATTTAATTCAATAAATATTAAAATTAAATTATAAAATCTCGTTTGTCACATCTTTCCCCCCTTAAAAGGATTCTGTCCCCAGAATCACGACTCAATAAATTTGACCCGTTACAATCTCCTCCCCTTACAAAGATTCTGTCTCCAAAATCGCTTACACGTAATCTAAGTAAATAAATGAGGATAATTCTTCATCATTTTCTCTTCGAGTTCCTACGTAGCTTCTTCAGCGTTGTGGTTCCTCCAAATAACCTTAATAGAAGGAATTACTTTATTTCTGGGAACTTGTTCTTTTCTGTCAACAATCTGAACAGGAATTTCTTCATAGGATAAGTCTTTTTCAAAATGAAGGGGTTCATATTCAATCACGTGCTTGTAATCGGGTTTGTAGGGTCGTAAAACAGAAACGTGGAAGACGTTGTGGACATTCTCGAGTGCTGGAGGTAGGGCTACCTCATACGTAACTTCTCCGATTCTTTGCAGTACTTCAAATGGTCCAATAAATCTTGGGCTTAATTTTCCTGTCTTTTAGAACCTGATCTTTCCCTTCCAGAGCGAGACCTTCAAGAATAAATAACTACCCGATTCAAACTCAACATTTTTATGATGTGGATCGGTGTATTTCTTCTGCCTATCTTGAGCTGCAACCAGTCTTGTTCGGATCACTTTGACTATTTCTGCTGTCTGCTGTACTATTTCTAGGCCTAGTAATTGTCTTTCGCCAACTTCATCCCAGTAAAGCGGAGTTCTGCACTTTCTGTCGTATAACGCTTCATAAGGCGGCATGCCAATACTAGCGTGGTAACTGTTGTTGTAGCCGAACTCTACAAGCGGTATGTGATCGTCCTAATTTTCTTTAAAGTCCATTACACAGGCTCTTAGCATATCTTCTAATGTCTGAATCGTTCTCTTACTCTGTCCATCTGTCTGAGGGTGGGATGCTATACTCATTCGCAATTGCGTACCCATGCATTCCTGTAGACGTTTCCAGAAGTTTGATGTAAAGCGCGAATCCCTGTCAGAAATAATTGACACCGGAACTCCGTGTCGCGAAACAATCTCTTTCACACATAACCTCGCTAACTGATCTAAGTTGAATCTGATTTTGATCGAAAGGAAGTGTGCGAATTTTATCAGTCGGTCAATGATAACCTATACTGCGTCATAGCCTTTCTGAGTCGTCGGAAGGCCAACCACGAAGTCCATTGTAATATGTTCCCCTTTTCATTCTGGGATCTCCAGCGGTTGTAGCAACCCACTCGGTCTCTGATGTTCTGCTTTCACTTTCTGGCAGGTTAGACATTTGGCAACACACTCTGCAACATCTCGTTTCAAATTAGGCCACCAGAAATGTTGTCAAAGATCTTGGTACATCTTGGTACTACCAGGGTGAATCGAATATCGTGAGCTATGAGCCTCGCTCAAAATCTCTTCCTTAATCTCTGGTGTGACGCCACCAAAATAGGTATACAACACCCATTCTGAGTCGTCATAATACGTGATACAGAAACAACTACAACTTTATTAATACAGCATAAAAATTGTGAGTTTAAATACAAATATTGTCATCTAGACAATATTCACACTCAAATAAGTCAGAAAATTTAATATAATATTAATATATATATATATATATATATATATATATATATATATATATATATATATCAAAATTTTCTACGCACACAAATCTGATCCAACATCAGCCACACACACCTCATTTAAAGAAAAAAAACGTTTTTCTTATTAAAAATATTTTAAACTCCAAAAATCAATTATTCAGAATTTCGGAACTTCAATAATTCATAATAAATAGCCCTTTTGTCAGAAAATTCGAATCTCGCGACTTTTTATAGGAAATTCAATTCTCTACAACTTTACAGAAGAAAGTTTTTTCAAATTCTAAACAGAAATTGACCGAAATCTACAAACGAGCAATTTTACAGGCTATAATCAAATTTTAGTCAAGAAATGGGCCCACAGACATGTTTAACATGTTTTAAACAATTTTTGCAACAAAAATACTCTTTCTCCTCATATACTCATATATCCCACATTCATTGTAAAAATATCATCATTATTATATTATAATAATATAATAAAATATTATTTTATCAGAAAAGATAAAATATCGATTTTCAACAATTGTCACTTTAAAAAAATTTCTCCATCTATATCCACATAAAATGAATATTTTTCTCATCATATAAATCAATAATTAATTATTCACGAATAATATTACCGAATCACAATACTGACAACCAGGCAGTTTTCAAGAAAGAGGGAGATTTCTAATAACGATTTCTCCTTACTGGGGCGCAATTAGGTGACCAAACCTCTCCTTAGACAGAACTTTCTAGACATTGCCAATAATGTTATCTAATAATATTATTCATATAATATGAATTATTGCTCCGATAATAAAAAATATTGTGTAGTGACAATTATTGAAACAACAGTAATATAAAATATCAACGCAGCAATTATTGAATCAATAAAATAAAATATTGAACAGTAATTACTGTAACAATTATTGAGTAGTGTCTTCTTACGTAAGAATCAATAATTGGTGCAATACCATGTGCTACTGTGCAACAACGCGTATTACTGTGTTTTAACCACCGGGTATTCCAACAGTATTAACGGTAACAACTACGCCGTTATTTATAAATAACTTATACTTGTCGTTTTTTTCATCCAATCGCTTTTCGTTATGGGGTCCACACAAGGCTGCACCGTCGTACGAATATTCTCCGACAACAAGAATATTCCACGACCAAACGAATATTCTCCGATAAAAATGAATATTTTATAACCACTTGCTTATTAAAAATATTTGCGTATTTTACCCATAACTAACCATATTAATCAAATCAACCCTTACTATTTCAAAATGATAAATAGAAAAAATTAAATTTTATTTATTAATAATTTGGGGTCTTTCAACCTCCCCTCCTTTTAAAATTTCGTCCTCGAAATTGACGTACGTATCTGATTTTTCGAAAAGATGAGGATACCTTGCTTTCATTTTCGTTTCCAACTCCAGGTCATTTCCTCAATAGCATGGTTTCTCCATAAAACTTTAACTTGTGGTATGACCTTCGTGCGTAGGACATTGTGACGCCCCCAAATCCAGGTTCTCTAACCTCAGATTCGGTGCTCACGATCTATCATCATCATAAGCATTCTATAACTATTACGAAATAATAAATATACATTGTTCATTATAATAAAGTTTCCATAGCATGGTCCCAAGGTCTTCTTAACCTTAACTTAAACACACCATTCATATTACAAAAGGTTTACATAAGAACTTCCATTAGATAATAATAATTAATATTCATTCCAAACTATTCCTAGATCTTGCCCTTGCCTTTGTCCTTCGTATTGGATCCTTCAGGCTTAGCTGAAATAAATGTCATGATATAGCAAGGGTAAGCAACTAATTTGCTTAACAAGTTTATATACAAGGGAGATATATCATGACTAGAAAGAAGTTTTGCTTTCAATGTTCAACAATAATATAAGTTTGTGAAGGAACATGAATTAATAATCAACAATTGAATATTCGAATAATTGAATAATATGAACTGAGTGGTTTTGAGATAACCATGAACATTTGCCAAGGTTCTCAGTAATTTAAACTAGACCTCTTAATAAGTTTTAGTATTCAAGGGGATCAGCCTTTCATACCCCGTGATTTATGCATAAACACTTAATATTCCGGCATCGATATCATGCCTTAATCAAATTCGTCCTTTTCTCAGTCAAGAGTTCTTATCATATCAATTTAATAAGAACAGCTTTTTAAAACACATTTGATTTAACAAATTTAAACATGCTTGATCTAGCTGATACAATTAGCATAGATCTATCTCATAAACAGTTCATAAATGAAAGAACTTTAATTTAATTCACAATTCAATAATAATAGAACAGGAATTCAATTGCACAAAGTGCGAATTTCAATAATCAATATAGATGTGAATAATCATCAATAATTATTCACTAATATGCTTTGAAAATAATAACTCGAATTTGAGTTAGGACACTTGCCTCGTTTGTAGATTACGGCTACGCAATTAATTTATATCCACTATGCAGTTAAATTATCTTCCTTCGAGAGACCTATAGTTAATCTTTCAATTAGTCATAGTATAACATTAGATTATGTAATCAAATAAATATTATGCATTACATTTAGTTCTTATAAACATTATCATGTCTTGATAATGTTACTATAACCACATAATATTATTGATCTTGATAATATTTAATTCACCTCTTAGTATTATTAGTTCCCTAATAATATTTTCATTTGCTTACTAATATTATTAACATCTTAATAATATTTTAATACCTTACTAATATTATTAATCCTCTTAATAATATTTTAATTAATATTATTACTTTAATAATATCTTACTTATGTTTTAGTATCATTAATCATTTAATATTATTAATCATTTAATAATACTTCATTCATTTACTAATATTATTAATCATTTAATAATATCTTATTCTATTACTAATATTATTAATTATTTAATAATACTTTAATCATTTATCAATGCTTAAATCAAATATTATTAACCATTTAATAATATTTTAAAGAAATTTTATTCTTAATATTTTTATTTACTTATCAATATTATATTCTAATATTATTAATATCATAATAATATTTTAATAATTTATTGGATTAATAAATAATTTATTCTAATTGTTCATCATTTATTAAACCTCTTATTTAATATCCATAAAAGGTCATAAATAATATTTATTATCATAAATTACCAAAGTGCTCTAAGATAGTCATGATATGATATATTATGAGTATTCAAGCATAAAAATCACATTTTTCTTATTAAAGACATCATTTAACTATTTATTTCCTTTTATTCATAACTTAACCATTTTTAGGAAAAATAGTAAACTTACTCCAAAAATTCTCAGCTTCTGTACTTTGATACAATATGAACCTACAAGGATCCCCAAATTTTTCTGGAATTTTAGAAAATGATCTACTATTTTTAAAGTTCCCAAAACACTCAGATCTTGCTTCATTTTTAATAAATTGAGTTTTGTTCAGAAAAATCTAAAATTTTCAGGGTATGTTCTCCTAACATATATGAACCTACTGTAAAAATTTCAGAATTTTCCAGTGTATACACAGTGAGATATTCGACGGTAAAGTTTTAGGAGTCTTTTACGGAAATAGTCATTACGCACAATCTATAACTCGAAACGTGTCCGTTCTTTTTCCTACACGTAGATAACTTCTCAAGGTACCTCTGTGAAGTTTCCTAGATTTTTAAGGGACATGAAACTGTCCGAAACAGACCCAAGAAAAATAGGACAGAAACTATTTTAGGGTTTTTGAACCCTTAACATTCCAAGTGGGCTGTTTTGGGGAAATCAGCTCCAAAGGATTCAAAACTTGCTAGATTTATGTTCTATCACTTGGGTTTACTAGATAACTCATGTATCTAGCACCCCCCTTCGACGGATCACAAATCTAAGTTGGAAAACTTGAGTTACACAAGATTTAATGGAAGAAAACAAGAGTTTTCACCCTTGGAGAACATATGCTCATATTCTTCCTCTAAGCCTTTGATCTAACACTCAAGATACTTAATTCTATACATGATGATATGTAGGACTAGGGTATCTTGAGTAGTTGTTCATAACCCCAACAAAACTCAAGCTAAAGAAAAAAAACAAAGTAGAAGAAGAAGATGAAGGTTAGGTTATACCTTGATTTAATGGCAACCTTCCTTGATTTGCCAAAGTAAGTGATGAACTTTGGATGCATTAACAAACTAGCACTCCTCTCTATATATATATATGGCCAAACCTCTCTCTCCTTTCTCTCTCTAGAAGTGGCTAGCTTGGGAAAAATTATAAGAGGAAGAATGAGAGAAGAAATGAAATGAAATGAAAAGATGAAGTAAAAGGATACTTACAAAAAATATAGATACACTTAGTGTATCTAGCTATTATCCCCCATACTTTCTTTAACCCATGGATAGAAGCTTTGCCTTATCACTTTAATTAGTCTAATCATAATTAAGGATGCTTAATAAAGTGGCAACCAATGGGAGCTTGACAACCATGTCCTTTTGTATAAGAGTTACTACAAATGGACCTTGCTTAGTTTAATTAGTTGCCTTAAAAGGCTAATGTGGCCAGCCATATTTATGCCCACTAACTCCTTCATTTAGCTTTTATTTTAATGCATAAATTAGATAAATCAAATGTCTAAAATACCCTTAATCAAGTGGGCTAAGTTTGGGCTTGCATTTTATTTCTTTTGGGCTTCTCCTTTAATTGTTTTGGGCTATGTAATAAACATAGTCTAACAATTTTAATATATGTTACCCAATTTAATTATTTAGGGTTTCCATTCCTAATCTTATGAAATTTAATTACCTATATACATGTGACTTTAGCTCATAACCTAATTAGGTTCACAAGAATTAGGTTTAAAATTATTAGTCACTTGAAATAATAAGATTATCCACTTAAGTTAGTATACATATTAAATACTAACATCTCCTTATTACCATAACCCTTAGATTATTTAATTGTCTCACGTAATTTATAATTAGGTTACGAGGCTTTCATTTTTAATGAAACCTATAAATGTATATATCCATAACTATAGCATACATGTTAATTGACCCATGCACCATTTCACATATGTTGTCACATATTAAATCACTGTATAGCACAAAGTTTTAAATATTAATAATGTACATACATATATAGTGACTTAAAATTCACGGTTATTACATCCTCCCCCCCCCCCTTATAAGAATTCCGTCCCCGGAATTACTTACAGGTTTACTCAAAAATATGTGGATAACTTTCCCTCATCCTTTCTTCGAGTTCCCACGTAGCTTCTTCAGCATTGTGGTTCCTCCAAAGAACCTTTACAGAATGTATAACCTTATTTCGTAATTTCTATTATTTTCTATCTAAAATTTCAACTGGAATTTCCTCGTACGACAAATCCTTTTCGACCTGAATTGGCTCATACGATATCACGTGCTTGTAATCAGGCTTGTATGGTCGTAGCACTGACACATGAAACACATTATGAATATGTTCCAGTTCAGGAGGTAGAGCTACCTCGTACGCCATTTCGCCTATCTTTCTTAAGATCTCAAAAGGTCCAATAAATCTCGGACTCAGTTTACCTTTCTTTCCAAACCTTATCTTCCCTTTCCAGGGAGATACTTTCAAAAATGCATGGCTTCCCAACTCAAAATCTCTCTTCTGGCGATGTAAGTCTGCTTACTTCTTCTGGCGATCTTGAGCTGCTAGCAATCGGGCTCTTATCACCTTGATGATCTCTATAGTTTGCTGTACCAGTTCTGGTCCCAACAATCGACGTTCACCCACTTCATCCCAGCATAAGGGCGTTCTACATTTACTTCCATGCAGTGCTTCGTACGGCGGCATTCTGATGCTGGCGTGATAACTATTGTTGTATGCGAACTCTACTAATGGAAGATGATCCTCCCAGCTACCCTTGAAGTCCATCACACAAGCTCTGAGCATGTCTTCAAGTGTTTGAATTGTTCTCTCGCTTTGCCCATCAGTCTGCGGATGATACGAGGTGCTCATCCGTAGTTGCATCCTCATTCTTTCCTGAAGGCTCTTCCAGAAGTTTGACGTGAATCGCAGATCTCTATCCGACACAATAGATACTGGTACGCCATGCCTCGAGATAATTTCTTTGATATACAATTTGGCTAGCTGGTCCAAATTATACATGATCTTGATCGGCAAAAAGTGAGCTGACTTCGTAAGACGATCTATAATCACCCATATGGCGTTGTGTCCTTTTTGCGTTGCTGGAAGTCCCACCACAAAATCCATCGTAATGTGCTCCCACTTCCACTCTGGAATCTCTAAAGGCTGTAGTAATCCACTCGGTCGTTGATGCTCTGCCTTGACTCTCCGACAAGTTAGACATCTGCTGACGCATTCTGCAACCTCTCTCTTCATGTTTGGCCACCAAAAGTGTTGACGCAAGTCTTGATACATTTTTGTGCTTCCTGGGTGTATCGAGTACCTCGTACTGTGCACTTCTCGCAAAATCTCTTCTCTTAGTTCTGGTACTAGCGGTACCCAAATTCGCCCTTCGAATCTCAGCAGTCCGGTGCCATCAATCTTGTATTTCAATTCATCCCCTTCAGCTAACCGCTTCTTGATGTTGTCGCAATCTTCGTCCTTCTCTTGAGCCTCTTTAACCTTATCTAATAAAGTCGGGCTCGCTGCTACTGTAAATAATTTCTCGCTGGTCTCCATCGAATACTTAACTTCTAAGTCAAGTCGTTCGAAATCTTTCACCAATTCCTCTTGAATGGTCAACTTCAGTAACTTCTCTCTGCCTTTTCTGCTCAGGGCATCTGCCACTACATTTGCTTTTCCTGGATGGTACAGAATCTCACAATCATAATCCTTGATCAATTCTAGCCATCGGCACTGCCTCATATTTAGCTCTTTCTGCGTGAAGATATACTTCAGACTCTTGTGATCTGTATATATCTCACACTTCTCGCCATACAAATAGTGCCTCCAAATCTTCAAGGCAAAAACTACTGCTGCTAATTCCAGGTCATGAGTCGGATAACCCTTCTCATAGTCCTTCAGCTAACGTGAAGCGTACGCAATAACCTTGCCATGCTGCATCAGTACACAACCAAGACCCTTGTGTGACGCATCACTATACACTAACCATATTAATCAAATCAACCCTTACTATTTCAAAATGATAAATAGAGGAAATTAAATTTTATTTATTAATAATTTGGGGTCTTACAACCTCCCCTCCTTATGAAATTTCGTCCTCGAAATTGACGTACGTACCTGGTTTTTCGAAAAGATGAGGATATCTTGCTTTCATTTTCGTTTCCAACTCCAGGTCATTTCCTCAATAGCATGGTTTCTCCATAAAACTTTAACTTGTGGTATGACCTTCGTGCGTAGGACATACTCCTTCCTATCCAAGATCTTGACAGGTACCTCTTCATACGTTAAGTCTTCGGCTATCTCTTCCGGTTCTAACTCAATAACGTGGTTTGGGTATTTCACATATTTACGTAGCACAGATATATGAAAAACATTATGAAAACGAGACATACTTGGAGGTAACGCGAGTCTATAGGCCACATTTCCTACTCGATTAAGAATTTGAAATGGACCAATAAATCGTGGATTGAGCTTCCTCTCTTCCCAAATCTTGTAACTCCTTTCCATGGAGCCACACGCAACAATACATGATCCCCAATGTCAAATTCCACGTCCTTTCGATGAAGATCCGCATAACTCTTTTGTCGATCATGTGCCGTTTATATACGTTGTCGAATCGTTTGGATCTTCTCTGTAGTCATTCGTACCAACTCTAGTCCCAACAACGTTACTTCTCCCACCTCATCCCAACATACTGGAGAGCGACACTTTCGTCCATACAATGCTTCAAATGGAGCCACACCTATACTTGCCTAATAACTGTTGTTGTAGGAGAATTCCACCAATGGTAGGTACTTATTGTGACGCCCCCAAAATAGGTCCATTCCACCCAACCCATTCTGAGTCGCCAAATACATGGTACAGAAAATAACTATAACTTTATTATTACAATTGTCGTGCAAAATACGACAACACATATACTGTGAGTTTAAATACAAATATTGTCATCTAGACAGTATTCATACTCAAATAAATCCTCATCACAGTTATTGATACATTAATTTACAAAAATGGTGAGGACTACTAAACAACTCTCTAGAACCATCATTCCACACCCCGACTCGTACTCACTACATTCTCGTCTCCTGAGAAAAAAAATAGAACAACAAGGAAAAGGGTGAGCTCAACTAGCCCAGTAAAGAATATTATGACTAAGATAATATACAACAAATTATCGTTAGTCTTCAACAGAGAAAAATCTGATAGAATATAATCAACAACAAGTTTTAGATCAACAACTGCAGCGGAAACAACAAACCATTAGAAGAGTCAAGTAGAGAAAGAATTCTACTATCTTCTAAGATTTAAAAGTCCATCATCAATATTTTATCCCTGTAACATCAATTAATAATCATCTTTATCCAAATATTCATCTTTGCACTACAGGCCAAAGATATTCATTTGTATCACCTGTCAGTCATGTTCATCTCAACACCTGTTCATCTTTGCACTACAGGCCAAAGATATTCATCAAGTAATCATACAACTTTGCACTACAGGCCAAAGATATTCAGTAATATCATCATTTAGGACTGAGGATGATGAAAAATATCTTAAAGGAAACGAATCCAGTGAAAAAAAATAATAAATATTAAGGATTCGTATTTCAGTTATTCCATGTCCAAAAATACCTCATAAATAATCATAATGGAGTAAAATTCAAGAATGATCAAAACATGGATACAATCAAAGCTAGTATCCATAATAGATATTTTGGACGAAAAGAAGAAAATTTTATTTTTCGGTGAATAGTAACTCGTGAATAGTAACTCATGAATAGTAACTCATGAATAGTAACCCCGACATGAAAAGTTCCAAATTTGATAAAAAGTTCATATCAATACTTCGGCATAATGATATTAGAGAAAATAATATCATTTAAGAAGAAATAACATCCCTTACCTCGGAAAGACGGTACTTCTGACTGAAATATTAGATATAGTGATGAAGGAAACTTGCACCGTATAGCAATACTCAAAGTATCAAATACTCACAAGAATACGCTCGATATAGAGAGAGAAATAGAGAGAAACTTCAGTTTCTGGTGTGATTTTCAATTCTAACCTAAGTACCCTATTTATAGGAAAATGCTTAGAACACCAAAGTAGAAAATTTAATAAAATAATAATATTTACCAAATATTCAAGCCCATCACCAAGGAATCTAATTTCAGCTCATTCATAAACACATGTGAGCCACTCAATTGCAACAAAAAACGTTTTTCTCAAAATAATTAACTAAAACTCCCAAAATCAATTATTTTGGAACTTCGGAACTTCAATAATTCATAATAAATAGCCCTTTCATCAAAAAATTCGAATCTCGCGACTTTTTATAGGAAATTCAATTCTCTACAACTTTACAGAAGAAATTTTTTCCAAATTCCAAACAGAAATTGACCGAAATCCACAAACGGGCGATTTTACAGTCAATAATAAATTTTCGGTCAAGAATTGTGTCCACCAACACACAAAACATGTGTTAATCATTTAATGCCACAAAAATACTCTTCCTCCTTATATACTCATATATCCCACATTCATTATAAAAATATCACCATCAATATATTATTAAAATAATATATTTAAATGAATTATTTTAATAAAATATTAATTTTCAACAATTGTCACATTAAAAATTTTCTCCATCTATATCCACATAAAATTAATATTTTCCTCATCATACAAATCAATAATTAATTATACACAAATAATATTACAGAATCACAGTACTGGCAACCAGGCCGTTCCCAGGAAAGAGGGGACTTTCCAATAAGGATCTCTCCTTACTGGCGTGCAATTAGATGACCAAACCTCTCCTTAGACAGAACTTTCTAGACATTACCAATAATATTATCTAATAATATTATTCAGATAATATGAATTATTGTTCCGATAATAGAAAATACTGTGTAGTGACCATTAAAACAACAGTAATATAAAATATCAACGCAGCAATTATTGAATCAATAAAATACAATATTGAACAGTAATTATTGTAACAATTATTGAGTAGTGCCTTCTTACGTAAGAATCAATAATTGGTGTAATACCGTGTGCTACTGTGCAACAACGCGTATTACTGTGTTTTAACCACCGGGTATTCTAACAATATTAACGGTAACAACTACGCCGTTATTTATAAACAACTTATTTTTGTCGTTTTTTCTTCATCCAATCGCTTTCCGTTATGGGGCCCACAAAAGACTGCGCCGTCGTACGAATATTCTCCGACAGTAAGAATATTCCACGACCAAGCGAATATTCCCCGACAACAATGAATATTTTATAACCACTTGTTTATTTGAAATATTTGCGCATTTTATCCATAACTAACCACATTAATCAATTCAACTCTTACTATTTCAAAATAATAAATAGAGGAAATTCTATTTCATTAAAAAAAATTCGGGGTCTTACAACCACCCCTCCTTATGAAATTTCGTCCTCGAAATTGACATACGTACCTGGTGTTTCGAAAAGATGAGGATACCTCGCTGTCATTTCCGTTTTCAACTCCCAGGTCATTTCTTCAATAGCATGGTTTCTCCACCAAACTTTAACTTGTGGTATGACCTTTGTGCGTAGGACATGCTCCTTCCTATCCAAGATCTTGACAGGTACCTCTTCATACGTTAAGTCTTCGGCTATCTCGTCCGGTTCTAATTCAATGACGTGGTTCGGGTTGTCCACATAATTTCGTAACTTCGATACGTGAAAAACGTTATGAACACGCGTCATACTTGGCTGTAAAGCGAGTCTATAGGCCATAGTTCCTATTCAATTGAGAATTTCAAATGGACTAATAAATCGTAGGTTTGAGCTTTCCTCACATTGCCAATTCTCGCTTTTAGAATAACAACTTCTTGCACTTCCTTCTTCATATTCATCAGCTCCGGTGTGTAGCTTGAGCGATTTTAATTTTATCGATAAAAGTCGATTCTAATCGTATATTCGTTATCTTCACGCAGGTTCTTGGAATCTATAACTCTATCTCCATCTTCTATAAGTCGTAAGAAATATCGTACTCGTGCCCGTATACGATCTTTTACTCAACACGTCAGCTACCACGTTCGCTTTTCCAGGATGGTATTGAATAGTGTGGTCGTAATCTTTCAACAGCTCGAGCCAACGTCGTTGCCGCATATTGAGTTCCTTTTGGGTGAAGAAATATTTGAGGCTTTTATGGTCTGAATATATCTCCACTTTCTCCCCATATAGATAGTGCCTCCAGATCTTTAGCGCGAAAACGACTGCTGCCAACTCTAGATCATGAGTAGGATAATTCCTCTCATATTCTTTAAGTTGTCGCAAGGCATAGGCTATGACTTTCCCACGTTGCATGAGAACACATCCTAACCTTTTGCCTGAAGCATCACTGTAGATAACAAATCCATCTGAACCAGATGGTATTGTCAGAACAGGTGCCAAAATGAGTCTCCTTTTAAGCTCTTGGAAACTCTTTTCGCATTCTTCGCTCCATACGAATTTGATATCCTTCCGAGTCAGCTGAGTTAACGGGGTAGCGATTCGAGAAAACCCTTCTACGAATCTCCGATAATAACCAAAAAGCTACGTATTTCAATTACTGACTTAGGTTGCTCTCAACTGTGACTCATATCCCAATCTTGGATAGCACGTCACAATGACACCTATCAGTTTACTACCGCACAAATATGGCGTCCCCTACGGAGAGTCTGGCTTCGGTGCATTCCACAAAGGAAGTCACCAGATAAAGGCTCGGGTACAAACTTCTATAGTTAGGTTTTTAACTCCTGAAGTTCAATAGGAGCCATTCGATATGAGATTTTAGAAGTGAGTTTTGTACCAGATTCAAAGATGATACAAAATTCAATATCACGCGTAGGCCAAGAAATTCTTCAGGAAATACGTCAGGGATTTACTAACAATAGAAATATCATTCCAATCTGACGTATTTTTGTTCAAGTCCATAACATAGCTAAGAAAGCTTGACATCCGTTTTTCAATAAACAAATGAATTTATGGCTTGATATTAAAGAGTTTGACTTCAATGAATTGGTTGCTTGAATTCGAATAACAGGTTGGTTAGGAATATAAAAACTAACAACCTTACGAAAACAATCAATTTTGGCATGATGAGTAGTTAACCAATCAATCCCTAAAATCACATCAAAAGCAAGTATCTCCAAAGAAATAAGGTCAACAAATAATGTGATGGTGCCAACTTGGATCAAACAAGATTTCTAAACAGTGGATGAAATGAAAGTTTCTCCTAACGGAGTCTCCACAGATAGGTCAAAGTCTAATTTCTCTGGAGTCAAGTTTAAACGTTGAACGCAAGCAAGAGAAATAAATGAATGGGTAGAACCGGTATCTAATAAGGTATAGACTTCGCAAAAATTTATAATTAACTAACCCGTGCTAACTTCGTTCGGGTTCCTCGCATTCTGACCAGTCACGAAAAACGTTCTTCCAGGAACCGTTGACTTTGACTTTTCTGGGACAACTTTCTGAGTCATCATCCCCGCTGGACTTGGTTTCGCTACAGCGCAATCTCGAGCGATATGTCCTTCCTTTCCACAGTTATAACATACCTTAAACTGTTGTGGACAGTTTGGGCTGATATGTCCTTCTTTTCCGCACTTATAGCATATGACCGGTGGTCGCTCTCCTCCCTTGGAACCAGTTGCTGCTGGTGCTGACGTCTTCACATTATCATTGTTGAATCTCCTCTTTTTAAAATCTCCCCTCGACTCGTTTCTTCTATTCTCATGGCCATGATTACCACCAGAGTGGTTACCGCTTTTGTCTGAATGTTTTCCTTCCCTCTGGTTGTCATTGCTCCAATGACCGCTGCCACCGGTATGACCCTGGTTGTGGTCCCTCGATTGACTGTACTCGTTATCTCGCTCTAATAATTGAGCCCTGTTGACAACATCTGAATATAAAGAAAATTTATGAGAGATAAGATATTGCCGAATCTCGGGTTTTAAACCTCTCAGAAACATCCTCGTCATTCGTTCCTCATTCTCTACTAAATGAGGTGTAAACCTGGATAACTCTGCGAACTTCGCCTCGTATTGGGACACCGTCATGTTATTTTGTTCTAATCTAATAAACTCTACCTCCTTCATATGACGAACACTTTCAGGAAAGTATTTGTCATTGAACAGTTTCTGAAATGTCTCCCAAGACATGCTAAGTGCGGCTGGATGGGTACGCTTCACAGACTCCCACCAGTAGTCTGCCTCGCCACGGAACATAAAGGTGGCGAATGGAACCTTCTGTTCCTCCGTGCATCCCAAGACATCGAATATCTTGGTAATTTGTTTGACCCACGTCTCCGCCTTAATCGGATCCGGCTTTCCCCAGAATTCTGGTGGTCCTAACTCCTTGAACTGCTTGGCCGTGACAAGCCGCGCGTTGCTATCATTTCTACACGTATTTTGTACACGAGTCTCCCTCGTCTGGTTTTGTATGAACTGAAAAAAAAAAACTCCTAAACATCCCGTCGTTCATCGTCTGCTCAGTGGTGTTGTTTACAGGAGGAATATTGCCAGCCTGTTGCACGTTCTCCTCGTTGGTGAGCAAAGGTGTCTCCACGGTCTCATTTACTCTGCTGTTAACATTCTCAATCAACATTCTCAAATACTGCCATAAACAAGGGTTAATTTAACAAATTAACAAATCACATAATACCCCTATATTATGACCGACCAACAAATAAGCTTAGGTAGGACACACTAGCGAAGGATTTACTCGTCTCTCCCCTCCTAGTTCTATTCCCCGATCTCCGCCAGAGATCATATCCCTAAGCTCTGATACCAACTGTGACGCCTCCAAAATAGGTCCATTCCACCCAACCTATTCTGAGTCGCCAAATACATGGTACAGAAAATAACTACAACTTTATTATTACAATTGTCGTGCAAAATACGACAACACATATACTGTGAGTTTAAATGCAAATATTGTCATCTAGACAGTATTCATACTCAAATAAATCCTCATCACAGTTATTGATACATTAATTTACAAGAATGGTGAGGACTACTAAACAACTCTCTAGAACCATCATTCCACACCCCGACTCGTACTCACTACATTCTCGTCTCCTGAGAAAAAAAATAGAACAACAAGGAAAAGGGTGAGCTCAACTAGCCCAGTAAAGAATATTATGACTAAGATAATATACAACAAATTATCGTTAGTCTTCAACAGAGAAAAATCTGATAGAATATAATCAACAACAAGTTTTAGATCAACAACTGCAGCGGAAACAACAAACCATTAGAAGAGTCAAGTAGAGAAAGAATTCTACTATCTTCTAAGATTTAAAAGTCCATCATCAATATTTTATCCCTGTAACATCAATTAATAATCATCTTTATCCAAATATTCATCTTTGCACTACAGGCCAAAGATATTCATTTGTATCACCTGTCAGTCATGTTCATCTCAACACCTGTTCATCTTTGCACTACAGGCCAAAGATATTCATCAAGTAATCATACAACTTTGCACTACAGGCCAAAGATATTCAGTAATATCATCATTTAGGACTGAGGATGATGAAAAATATCTTAAAGGAAACGAATCCAGTGAAAAAAAATAATAAATATTAAGGATTCGTATTTCAGTTATTCCATGTCCAAAAATACCTCATAAATAATCATAATGGAGTAAAATTCAAGAATGATCAAAACATGGATACAATCAAAGCTAGTATCCATAATAGATATTTTGGACGAAAAGAAGAAAATTTTATTTTTCGGTGAATAGTAACTCGTGAATAGTAACTCATGAATAGTAACCCCGACATGAAAAGTTCCAAATTTGATAAAAAGTTCAGATCAATACTTCGGCATAATGATATTGGAGAAAATAATATCATTTAAGAAGAAATAACATTCATTACCTCGGAAAGACGGTACTTCTGACTGAAATAATAGATATAGTGCTGAAGGAAACTTGCACCGTATAGCAACACTCAAAGTATCAAATACTCACAAGAATACGCTCGATATAGAGAGAGAAATAGAAAGAAACTTCAGTTTCTGGTGTGATTTTCAATTCTAACCTAAGTACCCTATTTATAGGAAAATGCTTAGAACACCAAAGTAGAAAATTTAATAAAATAATAATATTTACCAAATATTCAAGCCCATCACCAAGGAATCTAATTTCAGCTCATTCATAACACATGTGAGCCACTCAATTGCAACAAAAAACGTTTTTCTCAAAATAATTAACTAAAACTCCCAAAATCAATTATTTTGGAACTTCGGAACTTCAATAATTCATAATAAATAGCCCTTTCATCAAAAAATTCGAATCTCGCGATTTTTTATAGGAAATTCAATTCTCTACAACTTTGCAGAAGAAAGATTTTCCAAATTCCAAACAGAAATTGACCGAAATCCACAAACGGACGATTTTACAGTCAATAATAAATTTTTGGTCAAGAATTGTGTCCACCAACACACAAAACATGTGTTAATCATTTAATGCCACAAAAATACTCTTCCTCCTTATATACTCATATATCCCACATTCATTATAAAAATATCACCATCAATATATTATTAAAATAATATATTTAAATGAATTATTTTAATAAAATATTAATTTTCAACAATTGTCACATTAAAAATTTTCTCCATCTATATCCACATAAAATTAATATTTTTCTCAACATATAAATCAATAATTAATTATACACAAATAATATTACAGAATCACAGTACTGGCAACCAGGCCGTTCCCAGGAAAGAGGGGGCTTTCCAATAAGGATCTCTCCTTACTGGCGTGCAATTAGATGACCAAACCTCTCCTTAGACAGAACATTCTAGACATTACCTAATGTTATCTAATAATATTATTCAGATAATATGAATTATTGTTCCGATAATAGAAAATACAGTTGTAGTGACCATTAAAACAACAGTAATATAAAATATCAACGCAGCAATTATTGAATCAATAAAATACAATATTGAACAGTAATTACTGTAACAATTATTGAGTAGTGCCTTCTTACGTAAGAATCAATAATTGGTGTAATACCGTGTGCTACTGTGCAACAACGCGTATTACTGTGTTTTAACCACCGGGTATTCTAACAATATTAACGGTAACAACTACGCCGTTATTTATAAACAACTTATTTTTGTCGTTTTCTTCATCCAATCGCTTTCCGTTATGGGGCCCACAAAAGACTGCGCCGTCGTACGAATATTCTCCGACAGTAAGAATATTCCACGACCAAGCGAATATTCCCCGACAACAATGAATATTTTATAACCACTTGTTTATTTGAAATATTTGCGCATTTTACCCATAACTAACCACATTAATCAATTCAACTCTTACTATTTCAAAATAATAAATAGAGGAAATTCTATTTCATTAAAAAAAATTCGGGGTCTTACACTTATCCCAACTTCCTTTGAAATCTAGGACACAAAGTCTTAATAGATCTTCAAGAGTTTGAATAGTCCTCTCTGATTGCCCGTCCATTTGAGGATGGTATGCCGAACTGAACCATAAATTCGTGCCCATAGCTTTTTGCAAGCTAACCCAAAATCTTGAAGTGAATCTTGGGTCACGATCCGAAACTATGGATACTGGCATGCCATGCAACCTCACAATCTCATTTACGTACATACTAGCAAGACGTTCAAGGGAATAAGTCTCTCGTATTGGCAAGAAATGAGCAGACTTGGTTAGTCTATCAACAATAACCCAAATAGCATTTATGCCTTGAGAAACCGTGGGAAGACCCGTAACAAAATCCATGGTAATGTGTTCCCACTTCTATTTCAGAATCTCAAGTGGTTGCAATGGACCCTTTGGCACTTGATGCTCCGCCTTTACACGTTGACAAGTTAAACACCTCGAGATAAACTTTGCAATCTCTCTCTTCATATTGTTCCACCAAAATGTATGTCAAAGATCATGATACATTTTGGTACTTCCAGGACGGATTACAAATAGTGTATTGTGTGCCTCTATCATGATCTTGTACTTCAAATCAGAATCGTTAGGAACACAAAGTCTGGAGTGGACTCGAAGTATTCCTTCTTCATCGATTCTTGCTTCTGGAATAGCACCTTCTTGCACTTTCTTCTTCATACGCATCAGCTCCGGGTCTGTGGCTTGAGTAACTTTAACTTTATCGATTAAAGTCGATTCTACTCGTATGCTTGATATCATCACGTGGGTACTTGGAGCCTTTACCTCTATCTCCATCCTTTGCAAGGCATACAAAATGGGCCTTTGTGTTAATAACATTGCACTCGTACCCGCATATGATCTTCTACTCAATGTGTCAACTACCACGTTTGCTTTTCCACGATGATATTGAATGGTATGGTCATAGTCTTTCAACAGCTCGAGCCATCGTCGTTGCCGCATGTTGAGTTCTTGAAAGCTCTTCTCGCATTCCTCACTCCGTTCGAATTTTGTATCTTTTCAAGTCAGCTGAGTTAACGGAGTAGCGATTTGAGAAAGTCTTTCCATGAATCTTTAATAGTAACCAACTAAGTCTAGAAAGCTACGTATTTCGATTACTGACTTAGGTTGCTCTCAACTGTGACTCATATCCTAATCTTGGATAGCACGTCACAATGACACCTATCAGTTTACTACCGCACGAATATAACGTCCGCTACAGAGAGTCTGGCTTCGATACATTTCACAAAGGAAGTCACCAGATAGAGGCTAAGGTACCAACTCCTGTAGTTAGGTTTTTAACTCCTGAAGTTCAATAGGAGCCATTCGATATGAGATTTTAGAAATGGGTTTTTGTACCGGGTTCAAAGTCGATACAAAATTCAATATCATGCTCTGGGGGTAGGCCAAGAAGTTCTTCAAGAAATACGTCAGGAAATTCACTAACAACAGAAATATTATTCAAATCTGACATTTTCAAGTCCATGATATGGGCTAGAAAGTTTGACATCCGTTTTTCAATAAACGAATGGATTTATGGCTTAATATGACAATGATTGACTCTAATGGTTTAGTTGCTTGAATTCGAACAACAGGTTGATTAGGAATATGAAAACTAACAACCTTACGAAAACAATCAATTTTGGCATGATGAGTAGTTAACCAATCAATCCCTAAAATCACGTCAAATGCAAGTATCTTTAAAGAGATAAGGTCAACAGGTAAGGTGATGGTGCCAACTTGGATCAAACAAGATTTATAAACAGTGGATGTGATGAAAGTTTCTCCTAACGGAGTCTCCACAGATAGGTCAAAGTCTAATTTCTCCGGAGTCAAGTTTAAATGTTGAGCACAAGCGGGAGAGATAAATAAATGGGCAGAACCGGTATCTAATAAGGTATAGACTTTGCAAGAATTTATAATTAACTAACCCGTGATACCTTCATTCGGTTCCTCGCTTTTTGGAAAGTTACAAAAAGCGCTCTCACTTGAACCACCCATTTTGACTTGTCTGGGCCAGCCTTTGGTGTCATTATTACCGCTAGAATTGACTTTCGCTATAGGGCATATTCCACCCTTAATTGCTTCTTCGCATTCCTGATCCATGATTTAAATCATTACTCTCCGATCCATATTGAATTTGGGTTGACCGCTCTGCACGGGGTAATTCCGAACTCGATGTTGGATTCTCCCAATTGCTGTCCAAAAAGCAAAATCTATTTCATCTATTTTGGCCTTATTGGATCGGACGTCTTTTTCTACATTATCAACGCGTCGTGCGGCTTTTACCCATGCATCCTCCATTTTCATTCGTTCGGTTGCTTCTTCTTTCATCAGAACTTTGATCATAGCATTTTTAGATTCCAGCTCTAATATCTTATACTCTGCCCAAGAATGCTTCTGTTCAAGCATCGCACATCGGGTAACACAATTTTGAATTGTTGCATCTCTTTGATCCACGACCGTCTGCCGTTCTTCAGCCTGTTCTTCTAACTCATGAATACGATTTTGTAATTCTAAATTTGAATCATAAAATTCTTCTAATAAATTCTCCTCTGATTCCTCTTCTTCCTCACTCTCATCTGCTACCTCTGCGACTATCTCGGGTGCAACTATTAATTCTTCACTCACCACATCGATATCTCTAATTCCTTCTTCGCCTGACATCACATTATCCTGGTTGGTGATTAGAGGTGTCCCCACGGTCTCATTTACTCCATTGTTAACATTTTCAGCTGCCATTCTCAAATACTGCCACAAAACAAAGGGTTAATTAAAGAAATTAACATGCAACATAATAACCCTATACTCTGACCAACCAACAAATAAGCTTAGATAGGACATACTAGCAAAGGATTTACTCGTCTCTCCCCTCCTAGTTTTATTCCCCGATCTCCGCTAGAGATCATAACCCTAAGCTCTGATACCAACTGTGATGACCCTAAAATAGGTATACAACACCCATTCTGAGTCGTCAAAATACATGGTACAGAAATAACTACAACTTTATTAATACAACATAAAAACTGTGAGTTTAAATACAAATATTGTCATCTAGACAATATCCACACACAAATAAGTCTTCATTACAATTATTGATATATTATTTTATAAAAATGGTGAGGACTACTAAAATGACTTTCTAGAACCTTCATTCCATACCCCGACTAGTACTCGCTACATTCTCGCCTCCTGAGAAGAAAAATGGAACAAAAGGAAAAGGTTGAGCTCAACTAGCCTAGTAAAGAACATTATGACTAAGATAATATAAAACAAATTATCGTTAGTCTTCAACAGGGAAAAATCTAATAGAATACAATAGACAACAAGTTTTAAATCAATATTCACACCGGAAATAATAATTCATTAGAAGAGTTAAGTAGAGAATGCAAACTACTATCTTCTATATATGAATTTAAAAGTTCGTCGTCGATATTTTATCCCTGTAACATCAATCAATATATATCTGGAATTAAATATTCATCTTTGCACTACAGGCCAAAGATATTCATCAGTTGGTCATGTTCATCTAAACACATGTTCATCTTTGCACTACGGGCCAAAGATATTCATCAGAAATCATTCATCTTTGCACTACAGGCCAAAGATATTCAGTTATATCATCATTTAGGACTGAGGATGATGAAAAATATTTTAAAGAAAACGAATCCGGTGAAACAAAAGAATAAATATTAAGGATTCGTATTTCAGCTATTCCATGTCCAAAAATACCTCATAAATAATCATAGTGGAGTAAAATTCAAGAATGATCAAATCATAGATACAATCAAAGCCAGTATCCAGAATAGATATTTTGGACAAAAAGAAGAAAATTTTATTTTTCGGTGAATAGTGTCGTATTTGTGAATAGTGTCGTATACGTGAATAGTGCCGTATACGTGAATAGTAACTCTGACACTAAAAGATAGAAATTTCACAAAAAAAATCATCATGCTTCGTGAATAGTACTCGTGAATAGTAACTCATGAATAGTAACTTGTGAATAGTAACTCGTAAATAGTAACTCAGGAATAGTAACTCATGAATAGTAACTCCGACATGAAAAAGTTCCAAATTTGATAAAAAGTTCCAACAAATATTTCGGTATAATGATATTGAAGAAATAATATCATTTAAGAAGAAAATAACATCCTTACCTCAGAAAGAATAGTACTTCTGACTGAAATACTGGATATAGTGCTGAAAGAACTTGCACCGTATAGTAATACCCAAAGTACTAAAATAATCACAAAAATACGCTCAAAATATCGAGAGAGAAAGAGAGAGAAATCTTTAGTTTCTGGTGTGATTTTCAATTCTAACCTAAGCACCCTATTTATAGAAAAATGCTTAGAACACCAAAGCAGAAAATTTAATATAATATTAATATATATATATATATATATATATATATATATATATCAAAATTTTCTACGCACACAAATCTGGTCCAACATCAGCCACACACACCTCATTTAAAGAAAAAAAATGTTTTTCTTAATAAAAATATTTTAAACTCCAAAAATAAATTATTTAGAATTTTGGAACTTCAATAATTCATAATAAATAGCCATTTTGTCAGAAAATTCGAATCTCGCGTCTTTTTATAGGAAATTCAATTCTCTACAACTTTACAGAAGAAAGTTTTTTCAAATTCCAAACAGAAATTGACCGAAATCTACAAACGAGCAATTTTACAGGCTATAATCAAATTTTAGTCAAGAAATGGGCCCACAGACATGTTTAACATGTTTTAAACAACTTTTGCAACAAAAATACTCTTTCTCCTCATATACTCATATATCCCACATTCATTGTAAAAATATCATCATTATTATATTATAATAATATAATAAAATATTATTTTATCAGAAAAGATAAAATATCGATTTTCAACAATTGTCACTTTAAAATTTTTGATCCATCTATATCCACATAAAATGAATATTTTCCTCATCATATAAATCAATAATTAATTATTCACAAATAATATTACCGAATCACAATACTGACAATCAGGCAGTTCCCAAGAAAGAGGGGACTTTCCAATAAGGATTTCTCCTTACTGGCGCGCAATTAGGTGACCAAACCTCTGCTTAGACAGAACTTTCTAGACATTACCAATAATATTATCTAATAATATTATTCAGATAATATAAATTATTTCTCCGATAATAGAAAATACTGTGTAGTGACAATTATTGAAACAATAATAATATAAAATATCAACGCACCAATTATTGAATCAATAAAATAAAATACTGAATAGTAATTACTGTAACAATTATTGAGTAGTGCCTTCTTACGTAAGAATCAATAATTGGTACAATACCGTGTGCTACTGTGCAACAACGTGTATTACTATGTTTTAACCACCGGGTATTCTAATAGTTTTAACGGTAACAACTACGCCGTTATTTATAAACAACTTATACTTGTCGTTTTCTTCATCCAATCGTTTTCCGTTATGGGGCCCACAAAAGACTGCGCCATCGTACGAATATTCTCCGACAGGAAGAATATTCCACGACCAAACGAATATTCCCCGACAACAATGAATATTTTATAACCACTTGCTTATTTAAAATATTTATGTATTTTACCCATAACTAACCTCATTAATCAATTCAGCCCTTACTATTTCAAAATAATAAATAGAGAAAATTAAATTTTATTTATAATAAGGTTTTCAAAAGTAAGAACAATGTGGATTATACATCTATGAGTTTTAAATGTGTATAGAATACATGGATAAACATATGTGTGATAAATGTATGTTGATAGATATATGACTAATGTCTACCTATACGTACATAAATAGGATAATATAGTTCATTGAGGTGACTTTATGCTATAAGTGGTAATCAACGTAAAAGAAAAGTTCCCTAACTTCATTCTTATAATTGAATGCAAGTATCTAGACCTTATTTCTTATTGTGAAACTTCGGATTATTGTTATATCAAACATACCTATATTGAGAAAATATCTACATTCGTATGATTATTATCTATAATCGAAAATTGATTTTTATGTCTTGACTCATGTTATGAGTATTGAACTAATTGTTCCTAAAAGTTGTCTATGCTATTTGATTCAGCTAGACTAATATCATGTGTAAGAAAGATATCCAATCCAATTGACTTGGTGCGAACTCTTATAAATCTACTGAGATGAACAACCCTCATTGAAGGGGAAATTATATAACTGTCGGGGAACCGACGTGCACACATACTAGTATGTTTAAATGTTATGTATAACGTATGGTACTTTAGGCTGATCACCTGTTGTACTTGTTTATATTGAATTTTCAGTATAATACTATTAATTCTAGCAGGAGTTCTTAGTCCTTAGTGACTGCTCAGTGTTCATTATTCTTGAACCTTGAAATGATTAAACCCTAGAATCTTGTTGATATCTTTCAGTCCATAGCGACATTTATTGAGAAATATTGATACTTCTTGTTATTCTTGAACTATCATTTACTATTATACACTTGAGATTCGAACTTTATATTTGTTCACCCTTATTGCTATATTACTTGCTGGGTAAATTTTTTGCTCATTATTTTAAAGTCTGAAAAATAGTTTTTAAATATTTTGAGTATATTTCATAAATATTTAATATTTTTTGAATATAAATGGTATTTAATTTATTTAATTATAATATTAAATAAATAATTTAAAAATAGTTTTAATTCATGAAAAATCATGAAAAATAATATTATGGTAAAAGAAAATATTTTAAGTGACTTTTAATATTTTGTGATGAAATTCATTAATTAATCAATATTAATGATAATTAGTTTATTTAATAAATATATTAACTAAATTATGGAAAAGATAGAATTAATGATTTAAAAATCATATAAAAATGATTTAAGTGTTATAAAAATATTTTAAGTTATAAAATATAACTTTTGATATTTTGTCATGAAAATATTAATATTTTAATATTAAAAGCAAATATCGGATAATGAATTTAATTGTTTAAAAATCATATAAATATGATTTTAAAGTATTAAAAATACTTTGATATATTATAAATATATTATAATATTATGATATGTATTTCATTAATATTTGATAATAAATGAATATTAATGGTAAAAGAATTATGTGGTGTTTAATTTATTTAAATACGTTTTAATGATTGAAAATTTTCGATAAATGATAATAATTATCTGAAAATTAGTATGAGACTTAGAAAAATATTTTGACTGATATTAAAATTATCTGAGATAATTGTTAAGTGTTTAGGCAGAGTTTAATTGAACTTAGACTCAATAAAAGTCCGACTAGACCGTCGGGACGTTAGAATTTTGTCAGAATCAAGATAGACTGTAATAGTTTGACTTGACACCGAGTCTTATGTGTGTTATAGACTGATAGGGTTATATGTTATGTGTTTAGGTTATTCTATGTTTATATATATATATATATATATATATATATATATATATATATATATATATATATATATATATATCTTATAGTATTATATTGTCATGATAGTATTCTAATATTGGAGATCTATGTTACTAATATTAGGTCTTCGGATAAAGCGATATGATTGCGTAGCGGTAATCAACGGTTCAGGCAAGTTTGTTTTTACTTAACTCTACTAAGAGTTGATTCATTCAGATAAGCTTATGGTTAATCACTGTTGGTTACCATAAATTGTACTCTGTACATATTGCATATATAAATCAGGTATGAAAGGCTGATCACCTTCATTACTAGTTGGTTCAGATATATTTGTTCATGTATAATACTTGTTCAGTCAAAAGTTTGTTCCTACTAGTACACAATTATATTTATGAATTATAGCCAGCTTATTGTTCATACTCTTTCAATCATGATATATCGTTATATTATTGAATTTAAACTTGTTGGGCAATCCTTATGCTCATCCCTTGCTATATCATGATAAAACATTGCAGATTAAGACGAACGCGTCGGATATAAGAAAAGGTTAAAGACAATTCCAGCATTAGGATATGTGTGCAGCTAAATTGTATAAGTGTTGTATTTTAAGGTCATGTGTTAAGTAAGTTATAATGTGTATTAAGTTAAGGTTACTCGACCTTGGGAAAAAGTGTGTAAGTTTAATGTATAAACAATTTATGTTTATATCTTTCGCAAATAATAGTAATAGTGATAGAATGATCGAACCGGATCCGCGGTGATTCGGGACCTCGGATTTGGGGACGTCACAGTTGGTATCAGAGCTGTAGGTTATGAACCTTAGGTAGGAATACCTGAGACTAATAACCGCAGTGATTAGGATAAGATCTAACTCATATAGAGTTAGTTGGTCGGTAAGATTCAAAGACGAATCTCGGCGAGTTAAAAGATACAGAGTTCCCTAACTCTGATAATAAAAATTGAATAGTAGTGAGAAATGGATAGAGTCTAAAAGACTGAAAGTGCAGTGATAGGAGATCGTAAAATAAAACGATCTAGATATAGAAATAAATCGTATTGTATACGATGAGATCACTCCGTGATCAGATAAGGTTATAGTATGGAGAAGGATCAAGCGAATGATTGAAAAGTTACTGCAAGTTTGCTGGGTGACAGTTGTACTATAAATTGGTACAGAATCAGGAAAGGATTATGAATACGAGTTGAATGAAATTCGTATTGAGAAGGGTGTTAGTGTTAGGTGGGGATTCAATTGAGGACTCATGTCAGCAGCTGAGTTGTATGATTCCTTGTATGGGCAGGGAATTGTACTTGGTGTAAAAACTACTTCGTTCTGGCAATGATAATCATTGAAATGTTTGTGTTGCGCTATTTGCTATATGCATGTTAAGAGGGTTATTCCTTTCTCATGTGTATAACAGATAGATAGGTCATAGGTAAAGAATATCAGGTTAAGTACGAGTTCTTAAAACTCATACTTATGTGACATTCTTGATTCATAATTATATGAAATGTTTATGAACCCCTCAGCGAATGAATGTCAAAGGTCTGACTAGGACAAGTTCTTAAACTCATATGATTGTGGCAAGTAAATGAACTCATAAGTGTGGTTTGACGAACTGGGTAGAATTATGTGAAAACAGAATATTGATGATAATAGGAATAGATAGATTGTTAAGAAACTGATTATTAGTGGAGACATAAGTTTTTCGAAACTCCTAGCTATGCTAGATTTCGAAATTTTGACATCAAGCTAAATACGCACTATGTGCCTTTTAAAAAAAATGTAGACTCGTAATCATTTTTGAAACGGTTTAAAGTATAGTCTATGCTACTTATTTCAGCTAGACGCAAATGATCTGAAATATCAACATTTATTTTAATTATCACTCAGGTACCATGTAACCTGGTGCAGGGATGATAAAAATTTGATGGAGTTGTGAATACAGGAATACTTAGTGTGAATTTGATCTAAAATCGTTGTTCCACTATTGTATGATGTGTTATGACAAAGTCATATAATGACGGCATCCTCAAACGGACTGTTAATACAGTACGGCATCATGACGTCATTCTTGAAAAAAAATTCAAAAATTTTAATTTGCCAACGGGGTTTGGCTACACCTAAATAATTCGATTGAATTGAATTATTGATATGAGTCTACGCTATTCGATTTAGCTAGACTAAAGTTTATGAAAACTCTAAGTGTTCATTGAAAGAAATTTTCCGACCCAAATTGTTTTGGTGTGGAATCCTATGATAAGTCTGAGGTGAACAACCCTGAAAATGGGGATATGCTAATTGGATAAAAAAAATTCCAATATAAGAACGCATATAGTCGTTCCGATTACTAAGGTACAATAGATTGACCATCTAAAGTACCCGCACCGGTAGTTTACTTTCTTTGTGATTGTAAACATACGGTTAACCTTTGTATGGGGTAGAGTACCTTTTTCTTAATTGAAATAGGTAGCAGGTAGTAATACCTATAAACCTCAGTAGTTCATGGTCTATATGACCCCTCAACACAATTTGAAAACTTTTACTCTTGTGAGTGGTGTATTGAGTAGCATGTGATGATGATAATGTATGGTGAATGGTGTATGGTGTAAGGAGTAAGGTGAATTTTGGAGATGAAATTCTTAGAAGAAGGGGTGAATGTGACAACCCGAGAATTTTGAATATTTTAAAATTTTTATTTATTAATTTAAGGTTCAAAATTTGGACCTAGACAGAAAATTAGTGTATGCGTTTGATATTTTTAAGAAAGAATTTTGAGGATTTCAAAATTCTGTGAAGGATTTAGGTGAATTATTCAGGATTAAGGATATACGTGAATATGTTCTGTGTATATATGCTCAGTATGTGATTAAGGGTCAAGGGTTGATCAGATAAATGATATATGTAACAAACCCTAGGTATATATTAAGAACGTCAACATTCAGTTAGAAAACCTTAATTTCGGGATTTGAAACCCTAATTTATAATTAGGGAAAACTTAATTGTTGATTTAAAAATTTTAATGATTAGGAAATATTAATCCTAATTTTTAAGATATGAGTAATTAGAAAACCCTAATCTAATTACGAAAAAAAAATTCTAAATAAAACCCTAATTCGTGGGTTAAAAACCTTAATGAACAATTTTGACCCTAATTGCTAAATTAGCAATTTTAATTAGGAATTTTTAATCCTAATTAGCAATATTTAAATGGTGATTAAGAAATTTTAATATAATTAGAAAATCCTAATTATAATTTAGAAATGTTAATTTTCTATTTTTGAAAATCTAAATTTGGAAAATGTTAGAAACTAATTTGCTAAATTTGAGGGTTCAAACCCTAAACCCTAACCAAACCCTAAACCTTAAGGGTTTGATTAAATGACTATTTTAGAATTAAAATTAAAAGAAAATGACCAAAATGCCCTTAAGCAAAAGATAAGGCTAATCTTGGTGAGTCATCACCCTAATGTTTATCCCATGTGCCCTAAATCTTTAAAAGATCAGATCAAGTGCCACCTTGCAACTTAGATGCATTAAATCAAAGATATTATATAGATTAAAGGAGAGAAAAGGCTCAATTTTATTTCATTTTTCTCCTAAGCTCTTCTCTCTCTAAATTCAAAATTATAGAGTGAGAGGGAGTGTAAAACAAAGCCAAGATCATGTAATAACAAGTCAAGATCAGATCATCAAGGATCAGTTCATGAATCAAAGCTCAAAGAAGGTATAAACCCTTATCCTAGAAATCCTTAGATCTGATGTTTAATGTTGTTGTTTGTTGGTTAGATATGTGTTATAGGGTGTCATTTGATGATCTGGGTTGCTAAAACTTAGATCTATATCATTTTGATGCTCGAAATTGAAGATTTCTTAAATCTGGAAAAGTTAGAAATTTGTGATCTGACAGTCATATGTCAGTGCTTTTAGATCGGTGTATGTTAGGTTTTATGTGTGTTTTATGTTATGAACTTGTAGTATGACATGAAGGCTTTAACTGGGAACTGGAATCAAGGTCATATCCTATCTAGATTTCATGTAAGAAGAGATCAAATCTCGTTGACCGTTCATGGAGACTGAGTTTCTGGACAACCCAGAAACCCAGATCTCGCCTGACAATATTTTATATGCCTTAGATCTTGCAGTATGATAGTGTTTTGGCTATGTTGTTGATTTAAGGTTGTAGACTGGTATCTTAACTACAAATGCATGCTATTAGATCACCCAGATCGGTACCAGGATCGTAGAAATGCATGGTCAAACCACCGTTGACCAACTGACTGGTTGAAGATTTCTGGGAAACCCAGATCTTCAAGAACCATGTCCTGATCCCTAGTTTGACTAGCCTTGATCTCCTTGTTATGATGATAATATGATGATCTGTTGTTATGGAATTGTTGCCTGGTATCAGGACTACAAGATAGAGCCTCTAGATCACACAAACCGAATCCAGAACGTTATGATTTTAAACTGCATAGAAGGTGTCTTGGCTGTTCTTCATTTCTGGGTAACCCAGAAAATGAAGAACAAGCCTGACAAGCTTTTTAAGGACCCATATCTCTCTGTTTTGGTATAGAATTGCCATGTTGTTTGTTTAGGATTGTAGTATTGCATCAATACTATAATCTGAAAACCTAATCGAACCCAGATACCTCAGGATCCAAGAGTTATAGCCGGTCAAACCTACCAACTTGAACACTGACTTGGTTTTCTGGGCAGCTCAAGAACATGCTCAAGAACACCTATAGCGACGGTTCTGTCGCTATAGGACCCTTTAGCGACGATTTTATTAATTTTGAATTTCTAATTTTCGGAAAATAATTAATAAATCGAAATAAATAGTTTTTAATTATTAAAAATACTAAATAAATTCCAAAAAATTATTTTCAAGTCTGAAAATAGTTTTTAAATATTTTGAGTATATTTCATAAATATTTAATATTTTTGGAATATAAATGGTATTTAATTTATTTAATTATAATATTAAATAAATGATTTAAAAATGGTTTTAATTCATGAAAAATCATGAAAAATAATATTATGGTAAAAGAAAATATTTTAAGTGACTTTTAATATTTTGTGATGAAATTCATTAATTAATCAATATTAATGATAATTAGTTTATTTAATAAATATATTAAATAAATTATGAAAAAGATAGAATTAATGATTTAAAAATCATATAAAAATAATTTAAGTGTTATAAAAATATTTTAAGTTATAAAATATAACTTTTAATATTTTGTCATTAAAATATTAATATTTTAATATTAAAAGCAAATATCGGATAATGAATTTAATTGTTTAAAAATCATATAAATATGATTTTAAAGTATTAAAAATACTTTGATATATTATAAATATATTATAATATTATGACATGTATTTCATTAATATTTGATAATAAATGAATATTAATGATAAAAGAATTATGTGGTATTTAATTTATTTAAATACGTTTTAATGATTGAAAATTTTCGATAAATGATAATAATTATCTGAAAATTAGTATGAGACTTAGAAAAATATTCTGACTGATATTAAAATTATCTGAGATAATTGTTAAGTGTTTAGGCAGAGTTTAATTGAACTTAGACTCGATAAAAGTCCGACTAGACCGTCGGGACGTTAGAATTTTGTCGGAATCAAGATAGACTATAATAGTTTGACTCGACACCGAGTCTTATGTGTGTTATAGACTGGTAGGGTTATGTGTTATGTTTTTAGGTTATTCTATGTTTATATATATATATATATATATATATATATATATATATATATATATATATATATATATATATCTTACAGTATTATATTGTGATGATAGTATTCTAATATTGGAGATCTATATTACTAATATTAGGTCTTCGGATAAAGTGATATAGATTGTGTAACGGTAATCAACTGTTCAGGCAAGTTTGTTTTTACTTAACTTTACTAAGAGTTGATTCATTCGGATAAGCTTATGGTTAATCACTGTTGGTTACCATAAATTGTACTCTGTACATATTGCATGTATAAGTCAGGTATGAAAGGCTGATCACCTTCATTACCAGTTAGTTCAGATATATTTGTTCATGTATAATACTTGTTCAGTCAAAAGTTTGTTCCTGCTAGTTCACAATTATATTGATGAATTATAGCCAGCTTATTGTTCATACTCTTTTAATCATGATATATCGTTATATTATTGAATTTAAACTTGCTGGGCAATCCTTATGCTCACCCCTTGCTATATCATGATAAAACATTGCAGATTAAGACGAACGCGTCGGATACAAGGAAAGGTTAAAGACAGTTCCAGTGTTAGGATATGTGTGCAGCTAAATTGTATAAGTGTTGTATTTTAAGGTTATGTGTTAAGTAAGTTATGTAATGTGTATTAAGTTAAGGTTACTCGACCTTGGGGAAAAGTGTGTAAGTTTAATGTACAAACAATTTATGTTTATATCTTCCGCAAATAATAGTAATAGTGATAGAATGATCGAACCGGATCCGCGGTGATTCGGGACCTCGGATTTGGGGACGTCACACTTCTTCTTCACAAACAACACCGGCGCTCCACACGACGATACGCTTGGTTGAATGTACTTCTTGTCCAGTAATTCTTGTAGTTGTACCATCGATTCTTTCATCCCAACTGGTGCCATTCGATACGGTACCTTCGATATTGGAGCCGTTCCTGGAGCCAAATCGATCACAAATTCGACCTCTTTATCTGGCGGAAGTCCTGGCAAATCTTCCGGGAATACGTCTGCGAAGTCCCTCACTACCGGTATCTCCTCTACTTTCGGGTTCTCTTTACGACTGTCGACTATGTAAGCTAGATATCCTACACAGCCTTTAACAACTTCCTGGCCTGCATCATTGTCAGACAACTCTCTTGTCTAAGCGACTTGCTACCATAAAATATAACCTTTGACGGAGTCATAAGGTTAATACGCTCCTTCTGGCAATCAATTACAGCCCCGTAATTGAATAACCAGTCTATACCCAAAATAACGTCAAATTCCCCAAGTCGAATAGGGATAAGATTTACGTTCATGATATTTCCCTTAATGTCCACTATACAATTCTTATGCACGTACTTAACAGGGATTATTTCTCTATTCGCAATTTCTATGTTCATGGAGTGTTTCAACTCATCCTTAGGCAATTCTAAATTCTTAGCAAAGTCATCGGATATAAATGAACAAGTAGCACCCGAATCAAATAATACATAGGCATTAACTCTATTGATCGGAATGATACCTGACACCACATCACGCGACTGCACTGCATCCTGCACCGTCATATTGAAAGTCATGGCGGTCGGTCGATTGGTTGCGGTTGGTCCTGTGATGGTCAGAGCGCTTCCACCGTTGTTTCCCCGGTTTCCTCCTGATCCTGGCCCTCCAGATCCCTTCCTAGGACAGTCCCTTGCAATATGATCCTTTGAGCCACAAGTGAAGCAGGCACCCTTCTTTGGTTTAGGACAGTTAGGTGTTATGTGGCCTTCCTGACCACAATTGTAGCACACTCGTTTACCTTTTATACAAACTCCCAAATGAGCTTTCCCGCAGGTCGGGCATGTTTCGATCCTTTTCTTCTGACCTCCTTGTTGATTTCCAGATGATGATTTATCAGACCACCTTCTCTTCTGATTATTACTACCTCCTGTGTTGCTTCCACTAGCCTTGTTGATTCCTTCATTTTCATTCTTCTTCTTCTTCTGATCCTGATTATATTTGGTTACCGCATCGCTTCCACCTTCAGTGAGTATGGCTTTCTCTAGTACCCCGGCGAATGTCTTCAACAGAAACATCGACACCTTACTATACAACCACGGCTTCAGTCCTTGTTCGAACCTTCGTGTTTTCCTCACATCCGTGTGCACTTGATATGTGGCAAACCTCGCCAAACTCATTGAATCTAGCCACATAATCAGGTACGGACATATTCCCCTACTTCAACTCCAAAAACTGAACCTCTATTTGGTTCTGCGAACTGGTCAGGAAATACATCTTGAAAAATATTTCCTTGAACCTCCCCCACGTAATCACATCTTCACCTCCACGGACCTTATTTGCTTGCCACCAATAACTGGCTTCAGATTTCAGCATGAATGTTGCAAAAGCGGTCTTCTGGTCCTCTCTGACTCTAGCGACATCGAAAACCTTCTCCATCTCCATAACCCAAGTCTGGGCTTCTATCGGGTTCATGGAGCCTTTAAACTCTGGCGGCCCCACCGCCTTGAAATCCTTAAACATCGTATTCGGTGGAGCTTGACGTTGATTATTCATCGCTCCAGCTAGTAAGTTCATCAATTGCTGAACGGGGTTAGCATTGGCGTTGTTGTTGTTATTCGTTGATTCTTCCTGAGCCGGTTAACGGTTTTGTCTTCTTCTCGGTGGCATATTTCTGTTAAAATATACGCTTATTAGATCTTTATTAAATTCTCTAAATAGTTAAGGCTTAACTCAACAATCTAACATAATCACTTAACACATTATCTCAAACAACTTGATATATTTATTCAAATCGAAAGTTTTAACATCAAACGATAGCATCACTGCTATTTACATCAACTATCCCGAGAAAAAGAATCTACAGGATTTAAAACATTAAAATATTCTTTTGTTTATAAACACATCGGAATTTACATCTAAATACCATATAAGTTTTCACATAATTAAACAAATCCTATCACTGCCTGTTAAGGCGCCGAATAGCCTTGATACGTTCCTCTTCCATAATGCGAGACATCGTCCTGCGATCTAGCATGTACGATGGTAGTCCTTCAAACTGAATTGGGTATCTCATAACTCGATCTTGAGCCTCATCCATTGTGTTTTGTAATGTAGAGTATGTCTCCCCAAGCTTAGCCTTCTTCGCACGACAATCATCTTCTACAAGATCAGCACGACGTGATTCTCTTACCCAGCCCTCCTCTGCTATGATTAGCCTTTCTGAGCTTTCCTTCAGTTCCTTCTTCAACTTCTCTATCTCTTCAGACTTTTCCTTGGTTTGACCCTTCTCGTGGACCAAATCCCATTCTACATTTCCTAGTCTTGTGTGGAGAGTCACAATCTCCATATCCTTCTGCTCGATGATAATCTGTTGAATAAGCGTCTGCTCAGTCAAATCTTGGACAGTGTCACATAACTCTACGTTATGGTTATAGAGTTCATCATACATCTCAGCATCGATGGAGTTCGGTGGGAACTCCTCTTCTTCCTCTTCCTCTTCCTCCTCAGGATCCTCCTCTGGATCAATCTCAGGCTCATGCTCCTGACCAACAATAGTGATCAACGGAGATGGCGCCCTCTGTACTAATTGCTCCCTGACAATATGAATATCTCAAGGCTCCTCCTTAGTAGGTACTCGGGGTTCCTCCTCCCTAGCTCGACTAGCTCCTCCAACATCCGACATCCTGACAACACATTTTCAAGTTTTAGTTACTAAGTCGTACTAGTGGGCACATAAATTAACACATAAACACATAAAGTCTTTTATTATCTTCAATGAATTAAGAAATTCATCTCTTAGAACTCGATAAGAGTTTTCCATCACTATGTTCTTCCTATAAGGATACTACCTAAGGTTGTTCCCCCACCTAAGGTTCATAACCTACAGCTTTGATACCAACCTGTGACACCCCCAAATCTGGTAATTAAATTTCCACATGATTTGGTGTTCACTATTCAAAAATCATATATCTATCTACCCATAATAAATGAAGACATTAATAGATAGAAATCAATCCTCTCCTTAAGGAGTTGCAACATCTGAATTAAATACATCAATCCCAGGCCATACTAACCTTAAATCTTAACTGCGAAAACATAAACAATTTATAGTCTTACACAACATCAACATAAGTTCAACATCACATAAAACAACAAGTCTTCATCACTTGTTAATCTTTCCCTTGCCATTGCTAGTAGAAGGCTCGTCGGATCTTTCGTTCTTAACTGTAATGTTATTATTACGCAAGAGTGAGCACGATTGCCCATAAGTATAAAAATGAAATAACAATATAATAACATGCAAGTGAATTAAAGACTTCTGAAATAAAACTCAACTTTTAAATCAAGAATGAATAACAAGAATCAAGAGAATTCTAAGGGTTATAAAACCTTGAACTATGTCCTAGGTATCAAGGGTTATATTTGAAACCTTTAACAGTCATAACACTATGGACTATTCTTCTCGTACTTAGGGGGATCAGCCCTTAGTACCATACTATGCACAATATCTTAACGCTAACGCATACGTAATCCCTATACAGGGTTGTTCATCTCAGTTTGACATTAGAGTCCGCACCAAAGGAAGTTTGGTTTGGATAAATCAATAAGGGTTCTAAAATTTAGAACGTTCAACAACTATGGACTAGTTGAATCAATAAGGATTCTCAAGTCTAACGAGGTTCAACAATAAATGATATTTAAATTGAATAACAATCTTAAGAGGTATACAATAGAACAATTATTGTATAACAGAATCATACTTTGAAAAGATAAATAATCTTTAATATAACAAATTGAACTTGATTAATAATAATGAGAATTTACTCGACGAAATTTATAAACTTGAATAATGATAACAAGTAAGGTTAGGAAACTTGCCTCGTACTTAGATTACACGTTAATTATACACGTTCTTCGATTTAATCCTACATACCGTTCATATTCACAATGACAGTTAATTATTATGTAACTAATCATCACAAGTTCATTCTTTTTGTCTAACTCGGATTATGACTATACTTAGTCAATTATCACACTTATTGTCACATAATATTACACTACACAAACAATAAGCTAACTATGCGTTCAATCATTCAATACACACTTAAATGTGTTATTGACATGCTAAGAAACTATTTTAACATTTCATTATACTTCTAACATATTTTTATGTTCATTAGATTAGGTTACTAACACATTCATGTACTTGAACACTTAAAAATTTTCGTTTCTGAACATTCTGGAGAGTGGTGCCGCGGCACCACTATTGTGCTTGCTTTCGGCGCTGCAGCGTGGCCCACGCTGCGGCTCGACTCTTGGCGCTGCGGCGCGGGTCTTAAGGCGTGGAACTGGCGCCGCGGCGCGGCGAACCAGTAACAGTTCTGTAATTCGCGAAAAATTACAGAACATGGCCAACACCTCCAATTAATTTATTCTTACATGAAATTAGACATCCCCAAATACTGTAATACACATATAATCATTAATTAACCCTTCTAGCATGATTTTAACAAGTTAAAATATATAATTTGCAGAATCAACACATGTAATTTACTGTTCTTGGTGTTTTTGAAAGTTTTGAATACAAAACATGAAAATCAACACTACGGGTTCGTTATAATACCGAATCCTTTCATTTAAAGTTTGGTCTCTTCGTTTTAATATACATAATCCTTTACAAGCATAATTTTATGATATAACATATGATAGACGTATCAAATTTGGTACGTAAGGCCATATGGCCATATTTTATACTCTGTAATTTTGTAGCAATAATATACGACGTATTTTATGAAATTGATGCTATGGTTTATACAATATGTATAATAAAACATGTTATACTTAACATATTAACACATAATTTTTACTCCTTTCCCAATTACAGAGATTTTACAGAACATAAAGCCATTTTCTTAAAAACTTAAACAACATAAAAATAAAAATTGGGTTAAAGGAATTACCCAGAGTATAAGTGTAGATTAGGAGAGCCTTGATAATCCTTTCTCAGTTACTAGATCAAACACATACTCACAAATTCTCTCAACTTCACAATTTCTCTCTGTATTTTCCTTTTTCTAGACTTAGCCAAATGAATAAGAAGACGTCGCTTTATAAAATACTTAGCGCAGAGGTGGTCAGTTAACCCAATCTTGGGTTAACTGCAATTAACTCCCCATAAGGCTTCATTTGGTTAATCTTAAATGGTTCAAATCTATTTAATTTAATAAATCTTTTATCCTATAGTTTAATAATGTCATATCCAATTATAAAATAAATCAAATATCTTATTTAATTTAATTTGAATAAAATATAATAATTTCTTATTAATTCACATAGTCATATAATTAATTTTCTCATTAATTATAAAATAATATTAGATTTATTAAATATTTCTTTTAATTCAATAAACTCACATCATTACATACTTTAAATAATAAAATTCTCCACAATAATTTAATAAATATAATACATATAATTAAATTAATCTATCACAATTGCATCAATTAATTATTTAATCTAATAATTAAATCATCAAAAATATTTATTTAATTCAATAAATATTAAAATTAAATTACAAAATCTCGTTTGTCACAATTTTCCCCTTCTAAAGAGAAACTTTTAGGAAAATAAAATTTCCTACTTCAAATTCGTGATTCTGCCTATGTTGATCGGCATACTTTTTCTGTCTTTCTTGGGCTGCTACCAATCTTGTCTTGATGAGTTTGACAACTTCAGCAGTTTATTTTACCAATTCTGGTCCTTACAGTTGGCGTTCACCGACTTCATCCCAACTCAGTGGAGTTCTGCACTTTCTGCCGTACAATGCCTCGTAAGGTGGCATGTCGATGCTCGCGTGGTAACTGTTGTTGTAGGCAAATTCTACCAACGGTAAATGTTCATCCCAGCTTCCTTTGAAATCCATGATGCATGCTCTCAGCATATCTTCCAACGTTTAGATTGTTCGTTTTCTTTGCCCGTCGATTTGTGGATGGTATGTTGTACTCATTCACAACTGTGTTCCCATACATTCTTGTATTCTCTTCTAGAAGTTTGATGTGAACCTTGAATCTCTATCTGACACAATTGACACTGGAACTCCATGTCTTGACATAATCTCTTTAACGTACAGTTTCTCTAGCTGATCAAGACTAAATCTAATCTTTATTGGCAAAAAGTGTGCAGATTTTGTCAATCTGTCCACTATTAGCCATATCGCATCGTATCCTTTCTGAATAGTTGGAAGTCCTACCACAAAATCCATTGTGATATGCTCCCATTTCCATTCCGGTATTTCCAACGGTTGAAGTAACCCGCTTGGTCGTTGATGTTCAGCTTTCACCTTCTGACACGTCAAGCATTTTGCAACGCATTCTGCAACGTCTCTTTTCATATTCGGCCACCAAAAATGTTGTCGCAAATCTTGATGCATCTTTGTACTTCCTGGATGAATCGAATATCTTGTGTTGTGTGCTTCGGTTAAGATTTCATGTTTAAGCTCTGGTACTGCTGGAACCCAAATTCTTTCCTCGAACCGTAGTAGTCCTTCGGTATCAATCTTGTATTTTACATCACTACCGTCAACCACTTTCTCTTTGATCGTTTTGCATTCTTTATCTTGTAGTTGAGCACTCTTCACTTTGTCCACCAAAGTTGGACTGGCATCTATCTGAAATAGTCGTTCATCGTTCTCCTTTGGACATTTAATTTCCATCTCTAGCTTTGTCATTACTGAAATAAGCTCCTCCTGAGTAGTTATCAGCATCAACTTCTCCCGACCTTTCCTGCTCAAAGCATCTGCAACCACATTCGCTTTACCCGGGTGATAAAAGATCTCACAATCGTAATCCTTTATCAATTCCATCCATCTTCTTTATCGCATATTCAGGTCCTTCTGTGTGAAAATATACTTCAGACTTTTATGGTCTGTGTAGATTTCACATTCTTTTTCTGAGTATCGACTATGTAAGCTAAATAGCCCACACAGCCTTGACTTAACAATTTCTTGGCCTGCATAATCGTCAAACATTTCATTTGTTTAGGCGACTTGCTACCATAAAATACTACCTTTGATGGGGTCATAAGGTTTACACATTTTTTTTGGCAATCAATTACCGCTCCATATTTGAACAACCAATCCATTCCCAAAATAACATCAAACTCTCCAAGTCTAATCGGAATCAAATCTACCATCAAGATATTCTCCTTAATGTTCACCCTACAGTTCTTGTGTATGAATATAACAGGGATTACCGCCTTATTCACAATTTCTATGTTCAAAGGGAAATTCAGTTCTTCTCTAGGTAATTCTAACCTCTTGGCAAATTCATCAGAGATAAACGAGCAAGTAGCACCCGAATCAAATAATATATAAGCATCAATATCATTGATTGGGATAATACCTGACACAACATCTTTTGATTGCACAGCATCTTGCACAGTCATGTTGAAAGTTCTAGCTGTGGGTTTGTTTGATGTTGTACCTCCACTGTTACCTCTATTGCTTCTGGTTGTCACTTCATCCTTCTTCTTAGGGCATTCACGAGCAAAGTGATCCTTGGATCCACACGTGAAGAACACGTTCTTTTTAGGTTGAGTGCAATTTGAGGCGATGTGACACTCCTGGCCACAATTGAAACATACTCGTTTCTCCATCAAGCACACCCCCTTGTGAAACTTACCGCATGTAGCACATGCTTCAAACTTCTTGTTTTCCTGGTTACCCTGCTGGTTTCCAGCACCCACATTTCTATTCCACTTCCTCTTTAAGTTGTTGTTGCTGTTGTTGTTTCCACCACTACCACTTACATTCTTAATCTCCACCTCATTCTTCTTCTTTTTCTATTCCTGATTGAACTTTGTCACTGTCTCGCCTCCACCTTCAGCGAGTAATGCTTTCTCCATCACTGCTGCAAAAGTCTTTAATTGAAATAGGGAAACCCTACTGTACAACCAGGGCTTTAGTCCCTGTTCAAATCTTTTCGTCTTGTGTTCGTCTGTGCTGACTTGATAAGGCGCAAACCTCGCCAACTCGTTGAATTTAGCGGTATACTCGGATACCGTCATCGTTCCCTACTTCAGTTCCAAAAATTGCACTTCCAGCTGACCCTTTGAACTCTCGGGATAATAGGTCTCGAAAAATATCTCCTTAAACCTATCCCAAGTCATCATCCCTGGTCCTTCTCGAGTTTTATTGGCCTGCCACCAAGAACTAGCCTTTGCTTTCAACGTGAATGTTGCGAAAGTAGTTTTCTGGTCATCCCCTACCCTAGCAACATCGAACACCTTTTCTATCTCCATAATCCAAGTTTGTGCCTCGACTGGATTCACGGTCCCATGAAATTCAGGTGGTCCAACCGCCTTGAACTCCTTAAACGTTGTTCCTTGGTTCTGTGGTCGATTCTGTAATGCTCCTGTCAGTAACGTCACTAATTGTTGAACGGGGTTAGCATCAACATTGTCGTTATTGTTGGTTCCTTCGGTGGTTCTCTGTCGTGGTGGTTGACGTCTGGGAGGCATTTTCTATTAAAAAATACACCCATTAGATTATTATTCAACTCTTTTAAATAATTTCTACTTAACTTGCCTCCACAAAAGAAATAGCCACATAATCACATAAAACTTCGAATAAAATAACAACTTTTATTTATTCATAACCTCTTTGAAAATATAAAACAATAGCATCACTGCTATTTACATTACTTTCCTGAACTACAAAAGTTTTAGGACAACATCATCATCGTATCCCATAGGTTACATAACGCTTGGGATTTACAATTTATTTAATATTTATAACTAGTATAACAACTACGATGTTCTACTAAGATACTTGCTTAGCCTTACTACGTTCTTCCTCCATAATCCGGAACATTGTTCTGCGATCTAATACATACGATGGCAGCATCTTGAACTGAATCGGATACCCCATGACCCGATCTTGAGCTCGATTAACCACGGTGTTGAATACTCTATTCATCTCTTCCATCTTCATTCTCTTTGTCTGTGCGTCTTTTACTGCTATCCCGGCTCATTGAAACACTTCCTCGTATGCGTCTTCGACTCTTGTCCTCTTAGTAGCTTCTTCCTTTAGCTTGTTTTTTAGTTCTGCTACCTCCTCAATCAGCTGTTCTTTCTCTCCTTCAGTCTATTCTAGCTTCTCCTCGACATTAGTTAGTCGTTCCTCACGATCCTGGATCTCATCATCTTTCTGTGTCATTACAGTCTGTTGTTCAGCTACTATCTCTTGCAATTCCTCGACTGTATCCTGAAGTTCCACGTTACGGTCGTAGACTTCATCATACATATGAGCAGCTACCGAGGTTAGTGGAGTCTCCTCCTCCTCGTCCTCGTCATCCTCATCCTCCTGTGGCAACTCAACGGGATCCTCCTCATCCGTCTCCACATCTTCATCCTCATCTTTAACCACTGTGACCAATGGGGCTGACTCCCATGGCAGTAGTTGTTCCCAAATAACCTGAATGTCACGAGGCTCCTCCTCTATAGGCATCTGAGGTCTATCCTCCCTAGCCTGACTGAATTCTCCGACATTAGTCATCCTGACAATAAAATTTTGAGTTTTAATCATTAATCATTCCTACTCGACACTCATGAGCACATAAGTTATAAACACATAAGCACATAAGTGTTTTATTACTCCTTCCTTAAAACTCGATAAGAGTTAATCACCACTATCTTTTCAAAGGTTACTTCCTAAGGCTTTTCCCCACCTAAGGTTCATAACCTAAAGCTTTGATACCAACTTGTGACGCCCCCAACTCCCGGTACTTCATTACCTCAAGATTTAGTGTTCACATAATCAAAACATTCATATCTAACTACCCAATCATAATAAATTGAATAATAAAACCTTTCCATACAGGATTATATTAATAAAACATTATCTCCCAGGTTCTCTAACCTTTAATACATTCATTATAGTGCAGAAATTAAATTATTACATCACGTCATTATTAAAAGTCTATCATCTTAACGATAAAGCAAAATTACAAGTCTTCATCACTTGTACATTTTTCCCTTTCCTTTGCTAGTTGTAGGTTTATCTACCTTCTCAACCATAGCTGCAATAAGTGTATAAATATGCAAGAGTGAGCAAACAAAGCTCACTTGAAATAAGAATAGATATCTTTACAACCTTTGCCAAATAATAGGTTCAATAGAACTGAATGATATGTTCTATTAACATTACAACATTTGCCAATTCATAGGCTCAATAGAACTGAATGATATATTCTATTAACATTACAACATTTGCCAATTCATAGGCTCAATAGAACTGAATAATATGTTCTATTAACATTCTTAAATATACTACTGAAGGTCAAATGACCATAAACCATGTCCACAGTTATAAGTAATCTTTCAACTTTAACTTTAACAGTCATATGACTATAAGGACTCCACGTACTTAGGGGGATCAATCCTTCGTACAATGTATTGTGCACAACCATTTCAACGCTAAGCGTAAACTCCTAAACATAGGGTTGTTCATCTCAGTATTTAGAGTACAAGTCCGCACCAAAGAAAGTTTGGTTTGGATAAGCTTTCAAGGGTAATTGAAGTTTAATGATCATCAACTAGGGAACTAGTTAAATCAACAATGATTGATAATACAATAGTTGTTTAATAACAACATAGCTTAGAACATTTGAGAATCATAAATGAACTGATTCTACATATCAAACTCATGCTTGAAATAGCTATAGAGCATAAGCATTCAATAAAATGAATAAAATGGTTAACCTTTGCTTGAACAATAAAATAAGCTAAGGTTCGAGTCTTATAACATCAGAAATGATATTCCTGAACGTACATTTAACTGATAGCAAGCTGGAAACTAAAAACTTGCCCAACAATGTATTAACTCATGCAAAGAATTAAAACAGTTCAATAATAGAGACGAGAGATCAAAATTACGTTCATTATACAATAATAGAACTTAAGAAACTTGCTTAACTGTAAACAAGTTAGAATGAATCAATCAATAAAATTGATTTATTCAATAACAGTTAAGATAAGAAGCTTGCTCAATCAAAAGCATGAAGTTATACAATATAATAATAGAACTAACTCAACGAAAGTGTAGAGTTAGAAAACTTGCCTCGAGCGTAAGCTAAAATATTAAAACTCACGTTCACCTATACACAGTATTAAAACCACAACATCTATTAGACATACTAATATTCACTTTTCAATATAAAACGCATTACTAGCTAAACTTGTTATTTTAGCACAAGTCTTAAGCTACCATTTACATTTCAGAATTCCCAAGTGTTAATCATCACAACACATAACTAACGTTCATTGTATAAACTAGGTTATCACATAACGCGTTTTGATTTACTAATCATTTTTGCAACTTTGAATTCATAATACATATAACACAACTCTATATTAGCCTTGTTGTTACATGTTGGACACATTACCATAACCTTTAGCTAAGCCACAAAGAACGACCAAAGTCTGTAGAATTAGCAGACTTCAGTGTCTGGAAATGGGCACTCGCGCTGCCGCGCGAGTTTTGTACTGGGAGACCGCACAGAACTCAGTTTTACAGAACAGAGCTTCGGCACTTTTCTTAAGCCAACTAACACGAATTTTACCCACCAAACAGTGATAATAACACGTAAAATAAATATACAACTATCATAGACATGATTGCTAACATATTCAACCACTTAGCACAATTTAACAATCACTAAAACTATTTTAATTCCTCAATTTTCATGTTTTCATACAAAAACTCAATTTTTGATATTCATTCTAAAAATCATCACTGTGAATTCATTACATAACCAAATCATCTCATTCAAATTAAGTTATGTTCGTATCTCAACAAACTAGCATAAACAAAACTCAATTAACATCTTAGCATGCAATTTGACCATCAAAATTGGTACTTACATAGCTACATATGAAAACATATATATATTGACAAAATTTCTACAGATATCCGAAATTAGCATGCGAATATTATTTAAACATAATATTTAATCATCATAGACACATGCAATCATCATAACTAATTCAAGAACATCAATTCTAAACACATAAAATTCACAGAGTATGAAAATTATTGTCGTAATATTCATATATATGCTTATAATATCAAAGTTGTAAAACATACCTTCAATTACAAATACAATTGCTGCTAATCACTTGAATTTGTTGTGAAAGTTCGTAACTCTCTCTCAATTTTCTCTACTAACCTCTAACAAGTTTTCTGAACTCTCTCAAAACCCAGCAACTAGTATGCGTACAACTAAAACAAACTGATAGCCAATATGCGTAATATCAAAACACAAAACTGATATGGCCTTAATAGCCATCATCAGTTATCAAAATAACGTATACATTATAAATATATTATATTTATTATTTTATTTATTTAATTTAATTTAAAAATCCAGAAATCCCAAAAGCCATAAGGCTTGTTTGGCAAAAACCCTTTAAATTTTAAAGAATTAATATATTAAGCCTTGTTTGGTAAAAACTAAATTAAACTACTTTAATTTATTTTAATAACTCCTTATAATATAGTTATTTGTCACGCTATATTTAATCAAGCTTTCATATTTATTTTAATTAATTCAAATCACAATTAATTAAATAAATCTTTTAATCACATAACTCAACACAAATAATTAACCATTAAATTGAAATATCAATATAATAATTATTTCCTTAATTCATCAATTATTTATTTAATAAATAATTAACTAAACAAAATTAAATCAATTGAACAAATATTTATTCAACGATAATCACATCCATTAAATATTTATACAAATTAATAAATATTTAATATTACATTTTAAATTCTGGAATGTTACAACTATCACTACAGGAATTCCTATTGACAGGCAAGTAAAACTCCATTAGGTATTCCTTAGCGAGCCATGTTCAGTAAACTTATTCTCTAATAAGCACCTACATACTTACTTTAGTGTCTCCACACAAATGATCATGAGATCAATCATCCTCATCCAATGAGCAAGCAACGTATGTACCAATCTATCCGGATTCACTAACCCCCAATTTAGTAATCCAACGATTGGAAACTATTTTAGTTTTAAGCTTTCTAAGAATTTAGATTTCATTAGAATGATCATCATCATTATTCTAAAAGTATTGCTTAAAACTATGGGTTTATCACATATTATAAAGCAGCATCATGTAGATAATTAAAAGTCTTTAATAAATTAATACTTTTTTTATTAATAAATGAATAAGATTGTTACAAAGTATATGCTTTATCATCAAACATGATTAGCTTGTGTGCATACTACTTTTAATCTCCAACTTGCACTAAAGCCAATCGCCATGGTATCTCATACCCTTCTTCTCTAAGTGACGATTATCCTGTTGTTGGATAAGCTTTAGTTAATGGATATGTAATATTGTTCTTGAGAGTCCACTATCTCTATAGTGATTTTCCATCTTTCAATGATTCCTATAATCAAATGAAAGTGCCATAACACATGTTTAGATCCAAGATGAGACTTAGGAACAATTCCTAGTTCTTTAATGAACTTTTATCCAAACAATCAACTTGCGGCTTCATTTACAGCTATATATTTTATCTTTATCACTAAACCAGCAACTCTATGTTGTTTGGAACCTTTCCAATTCACTGCACCATCGTTCAAGGTAATGCTTTACCTTAAAGTGGATTTTCTGTCATCTAGGTTGTCTAAAAAACTTGAGTCTGTTAAGACCTCTAGTTTTAATTTAGACTGACCATAAATTTTAATCACATCCTTAGTGTCGGTTAAGTACTTTAAGATATTTTTCACTGACTCATAGTGAACTTCTCCAGAATATGACTGATCAACATCAGGTCTCGTATATTTCATTGCATACATGATAGTTACTTATGTGATCTATCTTTTACGAGTCTATGGGGACTATTAAGAGAGATACACTCCATGGCTCATCAACATAAGACAACTCTTGGAGTTTTATATGCTAAACAACTTTAGCATCAAATGAATATACGTTTATTGGGTTAAACCGAGCATCCTTTTAAATCTATCTATATAGATTTGTATCCCCAATTACGATTCTCTTCTCAAATCATAAATGGAGGAATGTTTAGATAACTTTAATTTTACTGATTGTAGCATTGGTATGTCATTCCTTATCCGTAGTATATCAACATATAATACTAGGAATGTCACGACGCTCCCACTGACCCTTTTGTACACACTAGGTTCATTCTTATTTTTGATAAAATCAAACTCTTTTGATTTGTTTCATCAAAACGAATGTTCCATTTTATTTTATTTTTGAGAAGCTTGCTTCATTCCATTTCTCTGAGTGTCTACAACTCTTACCTCATCGTATGTAATTGGATCATCATCTTCTATGATACGTACCTCATCATCATCATCCATGATGAATCCATACCTCCCAGGTATCTTCGGTACTATTCTAGATTTACGATTCAATTATGGTATAATACGTCTATCTACAGGTTTCTCTTATTTGACTTATAGTTTTTTGTGGTTCTTGAACTCTTCAAGATCTATTATCCTCCCACTAGTCCCTTTAATGATAAACATCTTTATCTTAGAAGGCAGTGTATTTCGTAACAAACACCTTTTGCTAAGTAGGATTATAGAACATATACCCTAAACTTAATGTAGGATATCTCACAAATTTGTACTTGTCAAATTTTGTCCCAAGCTTATTCTTTAAAACATTTTCACATAAGTTAGACAACCCCTTATCTTAACATATTTAAAATTAGGAATCCTTCATGTCCATAACTTTTATGGAGTTTTGTGGCCGAATTTTTAGGTTACCTTTTTCGTAGATATGCAACCATTTCTAGGACATTATCTGTGACGAATGAATTTATTGAGTCGTGATTCTGGGGATAGAATCCTTTTAAGGAGGGAAGGATGTAACGATCGAGAAATTTGTATATTTATTGAATTAAATAAATATTTTAAATAATTTATTTATTGAGAAAAATAAATAATTGATGAAATTGTGATGCAAGAATTTAGTAACTAAGTTGAATAATGGTAATTTTATTATCTGAAGATTTAATTTAATGAAATAATTAAATTAAATGAATTGTTTAATATTAAAGAAAATAAGTAAATTAAATAAAGTAATGTTTTAGTTTAATTTATTAATTAGATTAGATATATAATTATTTGTTAATCATAAGTATAATTATAATAAAAATTATTATAATTACTATTGTAAGTTATTTAAATTAACTAAACTAAAGTCATTTAAATTAACTAAAATAAGTGTGACAAAAGTAACTATATAATATAAATATTATAAAAATAAACTGATATGGAAAATTCTGTGTAACCAAACAAAGCCTTGTGGCTTTTGGTTAATATAACTGCCAAAAACGCTTGGCTTAATAAACTGATAATCACGATTATCAGTGTTTAAGCGCTCAGTGGGTTATTTCACGTATTTTGTTCTAAGGCCTAAGAGCAGAGAGAGAGAAAGTTTGTGAGGAAGACTCTGTAAATTTTGCTAAGGAGTTGGAGTATCAAGGTCCTTATCATTCTTCTTCTCAACAAACAATGATTCAAGGTATAATCTACTCTAATGTTAACTTCTATCTTTGAAATTTCTATTGGTAGTTGTGTTGGATTGATATATATACATGTATGAAGGGTTTACAATCTGTCAATCTTCTTATGTGAGTGCTATTTGATGATTAGAATACAAGATATTGGTTTGTAGGAAGAAGTTAGAAATATCAGTGTATATGTATGAAAATGGCTTAAGAAAGTATAAAATTTCATGTCCAAATGTGTTATAATCTGCAATTTGATGTTGAATTGTGTTAGTATGTTAAGAAACGAAAATAACGTAGTTTAAATTATATCAATTGGTTAAGCAACAAAGACGTGGCGATCGAATTCGTTAAAAGTATTAAAAGTAAAGAAATTGAGAAAATAGTGGTTTTAATTCTTCAAAACTGAATATATATATATATATATATATATATATATATATATATATATATATATATATATAATGTTTAGGTAGTTGGAATGGTGAATAACATGTGTAGTGATGTTATTACAGAGTTTTAGTTGCTAGGTTTCATGAATTTCTATGAAATTAGGATTTTTGGCCCAAGAACAGAGTTTGATTTCGTTACTTGAAAACTGATTCTAGTGTCTAGTACGGGCGCGCCAGATACAAAGGGTGTCATGGCGCGGTCGCGCTAGTGGTCAGTCAGACCTAGTGTTGAGCTGTTAACAACATAACTTTGGAAATGCTAACCTAACGTATTTTAATGACCCTAAAACATGTTATAAGACATAACAATATGTTGTCATCACAACGTTGAAACTATAAATTGTGAACTAATAAGTTGTGAGAGTTTGGAATGTGAGGTCATGAGAATTAGAATTGTTTTGCAATCAATATGTCGTATACTATGATATAATTGAGGATTCAATTTCGTGTTACGTGAATGAGTAGGATAATCGATTCCTAAGCTAAAGACTATAGACTTGACTAAAATGAAAAACCAATGAAGTTAATGTTAATATAACTAATTGTGATTTCAATGATATGTATAGGGTAATTGGCGAACATTTATTATACGTGTGTAGCTTACACATGAGGCAAGTTTCCTAATTTTATTCTCTTTATAATGAATGCGAGTTCCATAATTCCGTTATTTTGTTATTCTCTTTATAATTCTATCTTGTGTATGATTGTACAAACTCTTGTAACCTAATTCGTTACATCGAGCAAGTTTCACTTTCCTTAATATTATTCGAAGCATATATTGTTCTAATACATCGATTCATAGGAGATTGTTCTAACTCTGTTGAATATAGTACTTTGCATGTATATCATGTTTACTCAATTATATATTGTTGTTATTCAATCTTTGACTTTGATAACCTTGTTCAATTCTATATTGATTATATTAAACCTCCAAGTAATAAGCAAACTCTTATTGATTGAACTAGTCTATTATGGAATAGTATTCTAAAATTCTAGAACCATTGATAATCTAGTTCCGAGCTAAACTTTCTTTAGTGCGGAAATTCTAAATTCAAGCTGAGACGAACAACCCTAACATAGGGTATTTTGTACGTGTAACGTTTACATGTTTGTGCACAATACATGGTACAAAGGGCTGATCCCCCTAAGTACGTTAAGAAGGGTCTGTATAGTCTAAATGACTGTTAAGATTGGGGTAGTAATACCTAATCACTGAGGACATAGTTCGTGGTCTTAAGACCCTCAGACATTAAAGTTCGAACTTGTTTTCTAGTTTTGATTCGTAGAACAAGTTCATTATTGTTCAGCATTTGTTGTTCATTCTCATGTTGTTATTATTAGTACTCTTTATATCAGTAAGCAATTGTTTGCTCACTCTTGCAATTAACACTGTAGCTAAAGCTGAGAAAGTCGATGAGCCATCTACTATCAAAGGAAAGGGCAAAATGTCCAAGTGTTGAAGATTTATGAGAATTTATTTAAGTGAATTATGTTATAAGACTTGTTTTATTTTATGATGTATTCCGCAAACTTATGTAATAATTTAAGGTTAGATTATCTGGGATTATTTTTAAGATGATGTAAACCTTTAATGGGAAAGATTATTGTTTAAGTTATTTGATGTATTTATCCTTTATTATGGGTAGTTAGATGTAATTATTTTTGATAGTGAGCACCAAATTCTGTGAAAATGAAGTACCCGAATTTGGGGTTGTCACAAGTTGGTATCAAAGCTTTAGGTTATGAACATTAGGTGGGGAAACCTTAGGAAGTAACCTTTAAGGAGACAGAAAACATAGAGGTGTTTAACTCTTATCTTGTTTTAAGGAATGGATTAAGGTATCCATTGAAGCTAAACAATAAAAGATATTATGTGGTATGTGTTAATAACTTATGTGCTCGCGAGTATCGAAGAATGTTATATAATAAATAAACTTAAAAATATTTTGTTGTCAGGATGTTTAACGATGGAGGATCCATTCCAGCTAGGGAAGTGATATCTCAGATACCTAGAGATGATGAACCCCGGGATATCCATGTTGTGCGGGAGCAGTTGATCCAGGAGGATGAGCCTGTGACCAATCTCGAGGAGGATAGTTTTGAGGAGATAGAGGAGGATGATGAGGAAGAGGATCCTGTGGAGTTTCCACCAAACTCTATATCGGCTAAAATGTATGATGCACTATATGATCGTAACATAGAATTATAGGACAAGGTTGAGGAGCTAAAGGAGTTGATTGAGATGCATCACGCTACGATGGAGCAGAAGGATGCGAAGATTCAGGAACTCGACTCACGCCTTGGAAACACAGAATGGGACCTAGTTCATACCAAGGGTTAGCATGAAGATCTATTGACGGTAAACGAGAAGATGAAGACTGATGTGGAGAAGTTAAAAGAAGACTTGAAAGAGGAATCAGTTAAACATGTAGGAGCAGAGGACACTTGGATGAAGGCGACTCGTCGTGTAGACGGTGCTGAAGCTAAAGTCCAAGTGAAGAAGGCTAAGATGAATGAGATGGATCATGCCTTTAATTCTGCGATTGATAGGGCCCAGGATCAAGTCTTTTATTATCCACCTAAGTTTGAAGATTCGTCGTGGTTCGTGATGGATCGTAGGACAGCGTATCGTATTATGGAGGAAGAACGTAGGGCAGCTTCTAGACATCTTAATATGCCTAGATAGAGAGAAAAAGAATAATAATAATATGTGGTTAAGTAAGTGAGTAAATAAACTGTGAATCCCTTATTTTGAGATGAATAAAGGGATAGTATGAGTATGTAATCTTGAAACTTGTCTAATTCAGGAAAGTGGATGTTAATAGTAGATATGCTATCTTTTATATGTTTTAAAACATTATGAATGAATAAAATATTAATGTTTATTTGAAATGTTATGTGTTATAGCTTTAATCTTAGAATGTTTAAGTTAAACTTCAAATACTCAAAAAGTTGAGTAATGAACTAATAAGCGTATATTTTAACAGAAAATGCCTACTAGAAGAAGACAACCACGCCAACAACCACCTCCTGAGGGGTCTACTAACAATAGCAATGAGGCCAACGCTAACCCGGTTCAGCAGTTGGTGACTTTGTTGACAGGAGCACTTGCGAATCAACCGCAAGCTCAAGTCACAACCTTCAAGGAATTCAAAGCGGTTGGACCGCCAGAGTTTCAAGGATCTATGAATCCAGTGGAAGCCCAAACCTGGATTATGGAAATAGAGAAAGTGTTCGATGTTGCCATAGTCAACAAAGATCAGAAGACTACGTTTGCAATGTTCATGTTGAAGTCTAAAGCTAGCTACTAGTGGCAAGAAAATAAAGTTCATGGGGGACAAGGAGTGATAACATGGGATAGATTTAAGGAGATGTTTTTTGAAATGTACTTTCCAGCGAGTTCTCGAAATCAGTTGGAGGTGCAATTTCTGGAGCTGAAACAAGGAACTATGACGGTGCCAGAATATGCTGCGAAGTTTAATGAGTTGGCAAGGTTTGCCACTTATCAAGTCAATACGGATGAGCATAAGGTGAGAAGGTTCGAACAAGGATTGAAGCCCTGGCTTTATAGCAAGGTTTCAATGTTCCAGTTAAATATATTTGCGGCTGTACTGGAAAAGGCAATTATCGCAGAAGGTGGAAGTGATGCCTTGACCAAGTACAATTAAGAACAGAAGAAGAGGAAGAATGAGAATGAAAATAAGGTTGGTGGAAGTAACGCTGGAAGTAACAATCAGAAGAGGAAGTGGAGCGAGAATTCGACTACGGGAGAACAGCAAGGAAGTTAGCAAAAGAAAAAGTTTGAAGCTTGTGCTACTTGTGGAAAGAACCATATTGGGGTATGTTTGAAGGGAAAGCTGGTGTGTTTCAACTGTGGTCAGGAGGGACACATTGCACTGAACTATTTTAGCCCAAACAAAGGAGCATGTTTTACCTGCGGTTTGAAGGATCACATGGCTAGGGATTGCCCTAAAAAGTCAGCGGGGAGTGCAAGTGGAGGAAAGGGAAACAACAACGGTGGTGGTGCATTGACTATCATTGGTCCAGCACAGTCAAGCTGACCTACTACGAGGACTTTCAATATAACCATGCAGAATGATGTACAGTCTAAGGATGTGGTGTCAGGTATCATTCCGGTTAATGGTATTAATGCTTATGTACTATTTGATTCGGGTGCTACTTGTTCATTTATATATGATGAATTTGCTCAGAACTTAGATTTGCCTCAGGAAGAATTAGATTATCCTTTGAGCATAGAGATTGCAAATAGGGAAGTGATTCCTGTTAGATACATACATAAGAATTATAGATTAATTATTAAGGGTCACGAGATGATGGTAGATTTGATACCAATTAAACTTGGGGAATTTAATGTTATACTGGGAATGGAATGGTTATTCAATTATAGAGCAGTAATTGATTGCCAAAGGAAATCCATTAACCTTATGACTCCGTCAAAGGTTGTGTTCTTTGGCAACAAGTCACCTCAACAAGCAAGTTGTCTGACGATGATGCAAGCCAATAAGTTTTTGAGATAAGGATGTGTAGGATACTTAGCCTACATAGTCGATACACAAAAGAAGAATGCGAAGTTAGAAGAGATCCCGATCATAAGAGATTTTGCAGACGTATTTCCAGACGATTTGTCGGGTCTTCCGCCGGATCGACAAATCGAGTTCCTGATTGATTTAGTACCAGGAACGGCCCCAATATCTAAAGCCCCATATAGAATGGCTCTAGTAGAGATGAAAGAGTTAATGGTGCAGTTGCAAGAATTGCTCGACAAGAAGTATATCCAGCCGAGTGTTTCGCCATGGGGAGCACCGGTGTTGTGTGTTAAGAAGAAAGATGGATCGATGCGGCTCTGCATTAACTATCGAGAATTGAATAAGGTCACCATTAAAAATAAGTATCCATTACCAAGAATCGATGACTTGTTCGATCAGTTGAAGGGAGCAAAATATTTTTCAAAGATAGACTTAAGGAGTGGTTATCATCAGCTGAAGGTGAGGCCAGAGGATGTATCAAAGACGGCATTCAGAACTCGGTAAGGTCATTACGAGTTTCTAGTTATGTTATTTGGTTTAACCAATGCACCTGTAGCATTCATGGATTTGATGAACAGGGTGTTTAAACCATTCTTAGACAAATTTGTGGTGGTGTTTATTAATGATATCCTGGTGTATTCTAAGACCAAGGAGGAACATGTTGAACACTTAAGAGTGACGTTGGAGACATTGAGAAAAGAGAAGTTGTACGATAAATTTTCAAAATATGAATTTTGGTTGGAACGTGTACTGTTTCTCGAACACTTTATTGATAAAGATAAAATTTTGGTAGATCCATCAAAGGTTGAAGCTGTAATAAACTGGGATCAGCTGAAGACACCGTCAGAAGTAAGGAATTTCTTAGGATTGACAGATTACTACAGGCATTTTATTCAAGATTTTTCCAAGATCGTGACCCCATTGACGAATTTAACCAGGAAGGTGGTTAAGTTTGTTTAGACGGAAAAGTGTGAGAAAAGTTTTCACGAATTGAAGAAGAGGTTGAGTACGGCACCTGTGTTGTCATTGCCTGATGATACAGGGAATTTTGTGGTGTATAGTGACGCATTGCATAAAGGACTAGGTTGTGTGCTTATGCAGAACGGCAGAGTTATTGCGTATGCATCACGTTAATTAGAAGATTATGAGAAAGGGTATCCGACTCATGACTTAGAGTTGGCTGCGGTGGTGTTTGCCCTGAAGATTTGGAGACATTATCTTTATGAAGAGAGGTGTGAGATATATACTGACCATAAAAGTATGAAGTATATCTTTACACAAAAAGACTTGAATATGAGGCAGAGAAGATGGTTGAAGTTGATCAAAGACTATGACTGTGAGATTTTCTATCATCCCAGAAAGGCGAATGTTGTTGCTGATGCTTTAAGTAGGAAGGGACGGGAAAAGTTAATGATATTGACAGCTCAGGAGAAATTAGTGTCCGAAATGGCTAAGATGGAATTGGAAATTAAATTTTTGACAAAATTCGATGAAAATTTGTTCCAGATAGGAAACAGTTTAACGTTGGTAGATAAGGTGAAGAATGCACAACTTCAGGATGAAGACTGCAAAAAGATAAAATAGAGAGTATCTAAAGGTGAGGAAAATAAATTTAAAATCGATTCGGAAGGGTTACTTCGATTTGAAGGGAGAATTTGGGTTCCAATGGTACCAGAAGTTAAAGAGGACATTCTGAGTGAAGCTCACAACTCAAGATATTAGATTTCATCCCAGGAGTACAAAGATGTACTAGGATCTTAGACATCATTTTTGGTGGTTGAATATGAAAAAGGATGTGGCTGAGTGTGGCAAAATGCTTAACGTGTCAGAAAGTTAAAGTTGAACACCAAAGGCCAAGCGGATTATTGCAACTATTGGAGATACCTGAATGAAAATGGGAGCATATCACAATGGATTTTGTGATAGGTCTTCCTACGACTCAACAAGGTTATGACGCCATTTGGGTGATTGTCGATCGATTAACGAAGTCGGCACACTTTTTGCCAATCAAGATTAGATTTAACCTAGATTGGTTGGCAAAACTTTATATGAAGGAAATTATTTAAAGACACGGTGTACCTGTGTCCATTGTATCAGATAGAGATCCGCGTTTCACATCTAATTTCTGGAAATGGTTACAAGAATGTTTTGAAACACAGTTGAGAATGAGCACAGTGTACCATCCTCAGACCGACGGATAAAGTGATAGAACTATCCAGACACTAGAAGATATGCTCAGAACATGTATCAAGGATTTCAAAGGAAATTGGGATGACCATCTACCATTGGTGGAATTTGCCTATAATAATAGTTATCACGCGAGTATTGGCATGCCGCCTTGCAAAGCGTTATACGGTAGGAAATGCAGAACTCCGTTATACTGGGATGAGGTAGGTGAACGTCAGCTATTGGGTCCAGAGTTGGTACAACAAACCGTCGAGATCATTAAGGTGATTCGAGCCAGATTGATAGCTGCACAAGATAGACAGAAGAAATATGCCAATCAGCATCGTCAAAATTGGGAATTCGATGTCGGTAGTTATGTTTTCCTAAAAGTTTCTCCCTGGAAGGGGAAAATTCAGTTTGGCAAGAACGGGAAATTAAGTCTTAGATTTATATGACCTTTTGAAGTGCTTCGACGATTTGGTGAAGTGGCGTACGATGTAGCTTTACCTCCAGAATTAGAACATATTCATAACATTTTTTATGTCTCGGTATTGAGGCCATATAAACCTGATTATAAGCATGTAATAGAATATGAACCCTTATAGTTTGAGAAAGACTTAACATATGAAGAAGTCCCTGTTCAAATTATCGACAGGAAAGAGCAAGTACTAAGGAATAAAGTGATACCTTCTATTAAGGTAATCTGGAGGAACCACAATGCTGAAGAAGCTACGTGGGAACTTGAAGATGTTATGATGAAGAATTATCCTCAGTTATTTGCTTAATCTTGTATAATGACTCTGGGGACAAAATCCTGTTAAGGAGGAAAGAATGTGACGAATGAATTTATTGAGTCGTGATTCCGGGGACAGAATCCTTTTAAGGAGGGAAGGATGTAACGATCGAGAAATTTGTAATATAATTTAAATATTTATTGAATTAAATAAATATTTTAAATAATTTATTTATTGAGAAAAATAAATAATTGATGAAATTGTGATGCAAGAATTTAGTAACTAAGTTGAATAATGGTAATTTTATTATCTGAAGATTTAATTTAATGAAATAATTAAATTAAATGAATTGTTTAATATTAAAGAAAATAAGTAAATTAAATAAAGTAATATTTTAGTTTAATTTATTAATTAAATTAGATATATAATTATTTATTAATCATAAGTATAATTATAATAAAAAAATTTATAATTACTATTGTAAGTTATTTAAATTAACTAAACTAAAGTCATTTAAATTAACTAAAATAAGTGTGACAAAAGTAACTATATAATATAAATATTATAAAAATAAACTGGTATGGGAAATTCTGTGTAACCAAACAAAGCCTTGTAGCTTTTGGTTAATATAACTGCCAAAGACGCTTGGCTTAATAAACTGATAATCATGATTATCAGTGTTTAAGCGCTCAGTGGGTTATTTCACGTATTTTGTTCTAAGGCCTAAGAGCAGAGAGAGAGAGAGTTTGTGAGGAAGACTCTGTAAATTTTACTAAGGAGTTGGAGTATCAAGGTCCTTATCATTCTTCTTCTCAACAAACAAAGATTCAAGGTATAATCTACTTTAATCTTAACTTCTATCTTTGAAATTTCTATTGGTAGTTGTGTTGGATTGATATATATACATGTATGAAGGGTTTACAATATGTCAATCATCTTATGTGAGAGCTATTTGATGATTATAATACAAGAAATTGGTTTGTAGGAAGAAGTTAGAAATATCAGTGTATATGTATGAAAAATGGCTTAAGAAAGTATAAAATTTCATATCCAATATGTGTTATAATCTGCAATTTGATGTTGGATTGTGTTAGTATGTTAAGAAACGAAAATAACGTAGTTTAAATTGTATCAATTGGTTAAGCAACAAAGTCGTGGCGATCGAATTCGTTAAAAGTATTAAAAGTAAAGAAATTGAGAAAATGATGGTTTTAATTCTTCAAAACTGAATATATATAATGTTTAGGTAGTTGGAATGGTGAATAGCATGTGTAGTGATGTTATTACAGAGTTTTAGTTGCTAGGTTTCATGAATTTCTGTGAAATTGGGATTTTTGGCCTAAGAACGGAGTCTGATTTCGTTGCTTGAAAACTGATTCTGGTGTCTAGCGCGGGCGCGCCAGATACAAAGGGTGTCATGGCGCGGCCGCGCCAGTGGTCAGTCAAACATTAAAGTTCGTGGTCTTAAGACCCTCAGACATTAATGTTCGAACTTGTTTTCTATTTTTGATTCGTAGAACAAGTTCATTACTGTTCAGCATTTGTTGTTCATTCTCATGTTGTTATTAATACTACTCTTTATATCAGTGAGCAATTGTTTGCTCACTCTTGCAATTAACACTGCAGCTAAAGCTTAGAAAGTCGATAAGACATCTACTAGCAAATAAAAGGGCAAGATGTCCAAGTGTTGAAAATTTATGAAAATTTATTTAAGTGAATTATGTTATAAGACTTGTTTTATTTTATGATGTATTCTGCAAATTGATGTAATAATTTAAGGTTAGATTATCTGGGATTATTTTTAAGATGATGTAACCCTTTAATGGGAAAGATTATTGTTTAAGTTATTTGATGTCTTTATCCTTTATTATGGGTAGTTAGATGTAATTATTTTTGATAGTGAACACCAAATTCTGTGAGAATGAAGTACCCGAATTTGGGGGTATCACATTATCCCAGAAGGATACTGGAATGTTGGTAAAATCATTATGGACCGCACCATGTCCAACAAGGTACGATTTTTTCTTTCAGATACATCAATCAATTATTGCATATCAGGAGGCGTCCATTGTGAGAAAACCATTTGAGATGATCTAGAAACTTATTGCATAATTATTTCCTCCTTGATCCGATCAAAGAATCCTAATACTTTATCAATTTGTTTCATTTCTAAATTCTTTGAACCTTACAAATAATTCACAATTGTACTTCAGTAAATACACACATTCAACTTTTTGAACGATCATCTCCTTTTCTTATACTAGTTTATTCAATTTACAAAATAATTTTTACGTAAGTCAAGTGCACCATTAATTAATATTTCTGTTCTATACAAAATATTATTATTATTATTATAAATAGAACAACAATTGTTCTTCAATATAATACCAAAGATTTTAGTGTCCAATAATAAAATGGAAATAATGTTTCCAACGAGAACTGGAATACAATAACAACTTATTGACTTAATAGACTTGTCCGTAGGCTGTGCAAAACTATAAGTTCCTATGGCTGATACAATAACCTTTGCTTCACTTCCACACATAAGATTTCTTATCTCTTGTTTAGCTTTCTACTTCTGCTTGGTTCCTTCATAAATATATATTTATGATAACCAAAGTCGGTATCCTATACCCAAGTAGAACATTGACTTAAAGAAAATATTTACTTCAATCATGAACAAAAAATTATATTTGTAACCGAAGCTTCACTAAGCTTCTTTGGTTAGCCTCTACAAGATGCTTCTCACAGTTTCCTTTCGGTGTCCAGGCTTATTACAGTGGAAGCAAACTCCTTTACTATTCTTATCAGTTTTGTTCTTATTATCCTTTATTTTTGCCTTTCTATTTACCTTCTTTGAATCGTTTTTCTTTTAAGAAGATCCTTTGGCCCCTACTAGTAAGACTTGGTTGGAAAGTGACTCTCGGCTGTTTTTCAACATGTTAAGCAAATCAGCGAAGCTGAAATCTAGCTTGTTCATATGAAAAATTCACAACAATTATGAAAAGAGTCCAGGAGATCAAATCTTGGCTCAACTCTCCATCCAAGACAAAACATATTGTCCTAATTGATCAATCAAATTGATAATGTTAAGGACTTTTATCTATACCATAGTGTCATCGGTTATTCTAGATCGGAAGATCTTCTTAGATATATGATATCTATTAGTCCTACTTTCCTCACCATCAACTACTTGATGTGCAGAAATATAGTAAGAGCATCCATAGTTTCATGTTGACGATGAAGCTTGTTACTTGTAAGACCCCGAATTTTATGAAATAAAAGTATTCAATTTTTCTTATAATTACTATTCAGTAAATAGTTCAATTGATAAATGTTAAAGTTAATGGTGATATATGAATTTTTTTTTCAAAATACACAAGTGGTTATAAAATATTCGTTGTTGTCGGAGAATATTCGTTTGGTCGTGGAATATTCTTTCTGTCGGGGAATATTCGTACGACGGCGCAGCCATTTGTGGGCCCCATAACAGAATAACTGTCGGGTAAAGAAAACGACAAATTTGAGTTTTTACAAATAACGGCGTAGTTGTTACCGTTAACACTGTTAGAATTTCCGGTGGTTAAAATACAGTAATACGCGTTATTGCACAGTAGCACACGGTATTGCATAGTATTTTTAAAATTATTGATTATTACGTAAGAAGGCACTACTCAATAATTGTTACAGTAGTTACTGTTCAATATTTTATTTTATTGATTCAATAATTGCTACGTTGAAATTTTATATTATTGTTGTTCAATAATTGTCACTGCACAGTATTTTCCATTATCAGATCAATAATTCATATTATTTGAATAATATTATTAGATAACATTATTGGTAATGTCTAGAAAGTTCTGTCTAAGGAGAGGTTTGGTCACCTAATTGCGCGCCAGTAAGGAAAAATTCTTATTGGAAAGCCCCCTCTTTCCTGAGAACGGCCTGGTTGTCATAAATGTGATTCTGTAATATTATTTGTGAATAATTAATTATTGATTCATATGATAAGGAAATATTTATTTTATGTGGATATAAATGAGGAATATATTTTTGTGGTTAAAAATGAAAGAGTTAATGTTGAGGTGTTTTATCTGTATTTTTGTCAGAACGGAGGTATTGAAAATCAAATTAGGGTTTTTAAGATATTTTGCGAGGGTTATAATTTTTAATCCGACCGTTGGATCGTGGTAATATTTGGATATGTTATACATATATAAGTTGAGTATATGTCCATAAATTTTGAACCGTTAAAAATGAACGTATGATTTGTTATGAATTTTACGAGATGACTGGTTCAGAAAGTGTTGAATTTTCGGAGTTAATCATTTTGGTGGAAAATTCTAGAATTGGTGGGCCCCACTCTTGGTTGGTAAAGAAATGTGCTGAGATTTTTATTCAAATGTGATGGGTGAGAATAGTAGTAGGTAAAGTCATCAGGTTGCAGGTTAAGTCTGCTTCGGCGTGCTAACATTTTCCTATAAATAGAGGGCTAAGTTAGAATTGAAACACACACCAGAAACATAAGCTTTCTCTCTTTCTCTCTCTATATTATGAAGCATATTTTATGAGTATTTAGATACTGTGAGAGTTGCTATTCAGTGCAAGTTTCCTTCGGCTTTGCATTCCAGTCAGAAATACTGCACTTTTGAGGTAAGGGATAGTAAGGGATTTTAAGGGTTATTATGATTTTTAGTTTCGTAATTTTTCTGATCTTCAAAAATTTTGGAAAAATTTAAAATGATATTTTGATGAGTTTTATTGATTGTGTCCAAAAATGGTGATTTTTGGATGTATAGATTAAGAGTTATGAATTTTACGGGAAATGACTATTTTAAAAGTAACTGCTTATAATTTCTTGTGGTTAACTCCAAAATTGATAAAATTTTTATTGGGAGTACATGTATATGATAGAAGTATACTCTGTAAATTTCAGAATTTTTGGACAAAAGTACAATTTTTGATAAATGTCTAAATATTTGGCTGTTTTGGCCATATGAAAAATAGTAAATGACTTTTAAAAATTTCAAAAAAAAAATATGTTCACTATGGGACTATATTATGCTAAATCTCAGAAAAGAAATATTTTTGGAACTGATTTGGTATTTTTCATAAAAATGGTCTAGTTATGAGTAAATGAATTAAATATGTTTTATGAAGTAAGAAAATTAGAAAGTAGGATTTTATTACTTGAGAATCCTATATGAGATATATGCAGATTTTTTATGAGGGTTTTGATTATTGGTGATGAAATCTTATGAGTTTGGCATTTTAGAATGATTAAATGCATTATTTAGTAAAGTGTAAACAATTAAAATAAATTGTTTATAAGCTTAAGAAATATTATTCTTTCAATATCATTATACCGAAATATTGGTATGTATTTTATTGTGAAATTTCTACCTTTTTGTGTTGGGGTTACTATTCATGAGTTACTATTCACGAGTTACTATTCACGATAAAATTGGTTTCTTTTTCTAACCAAATTATAGTTGATTTATGAATATTACTCTTGAGATTAAATCTATATTTTGATCATATTATTTTTATTATCATATATAACATTTTTATAACTCTGATGTTGAAATTCTCTTTCACTTGAGTGTAAAGATGGGTAGATTATTGGTATGATCATGACTTTGGGTTCTCTTTGGCCAGTAGTGCAAAGTTGAATTATTGACTAGTATGATCATGACCATTGAATTTATAATTGAATATCTTCAGCTTAAGTGCAAAGGTGAAATGATCAACATGGTTATAATTATTGTTTATATAAATGATTATATATTTCTTTGAGATATTAATATATTTGGCATGTAGTGCAAATATGAATTGTTGATGAATATATTTGGCCGTAGTGCAAATATGAATTGTTGAGAAATATCTTTGGCCTGTAGTGAAAAGATGAAATATTGATGAATAGCTTTGGCATATAGTGCAAAGATGAATTGTTGATGAATATCTTTGGCCCGTAGTGCAAAGATGACATGTTGTTGAATATCTTTGGCCAGTAGTGCAAAGATGAGCAGGTGTTGAGATAAACATGACCAACTGGTGATACAAATGAATATCTTTGGCCGTAGTGCAAAGATGAAGTTATTAGTATGATTATGAACATGAAATGTGATTTGGTGTAACTATGACCTTTGATGTTTCAGGTAAAGATAGGTGATGAAAATTATCTTCGTCCTGGATGAGAAGAGGAATTTAGAACTACAGTTATGATTATGAGTTATTCATATGATTGTGGACCAGAATTGTTGATTGATGTTACAGGGATAAAATATTGTTGATGGATTTTTAACATGGAGAAGATAATAGACTTTATAGTCTATTTGACTCTTCTAATGGATTGCTCGTTCCGCTGCAACTATGGTTGAAATTTTTATCATTTACCATATGTTCTAAATCTCTGATTTATTATTGATGAAGGCTATTGATAATTTAATTATCTTTAGTCATGATATTCTTTACTGAGCTAGTTGTGCTCACCCTTTTGCTTCACAATTCCTTTCAGGTAATAAGAGTGTAGCTGGGTCGAGCGAGGGTAACGGGGAAATAGAACGGTGGTCTCTAGCTGTGGATGTTCTCCCGAAGCAGTATAGAAAAGTTCATTTAGTAGTTTTATTTGGTGAATCCAATAGGGTAAGGTGTACCCAACGTTGGAAGGGTGGTTTGCCACTATCATACAAGATGTCTAACGACATACAACCTCGTGTCATCATAAGACAGGGGTGTGCTCATCCACTTGCTGAGTATATATACGAGCACTACCTATATAATCTTGATATTTGTTTGAAGTATAATTCTCAATTAGAGACAGTAAAGATAATGATATGTCAAGAGAAGACTCACCATTGGGAAGAATATGATAGTAATCTTCTCGTTTTTCTTTGGGGTCTATTGGGTCAACCAAGAATAATTCTGTGGCCATATGATATCTATCATAACCTAGATGCATGGCCTCCCATGTACAAAGGTTTCCTTGAGCACTTCCCAAAGATTCTAATTTCTAAAACAGTTTTTGACTATACCTTTATGTAAGGTGTCATTGTGAGGTGATGTCCACGGTTGGAACATAAGTCACATTTGGTATATATTTGTATCCAAACTCACAGCATATGTGTTGTTGTATTTTACACGACAATTGTTGTAATAAAGTTGTAGTTATTTTCTGTACCATGTATTTGGCGACTCAAAATAGGTTGGATGGAATGGACCTATTTTGGGGTTGTCACAATACTCATGGATGCGAACATGATGCCTTGAGCCAACTGTGCATCATCTTGCCACTTTCTAAAAGTAGCAATCTCTTCCTCAGAGGCATTGTCTGTAACCATTGCTGGGATAGGCGTATTAAGGACATAAGATAGCTTTTCAGCCGTGAGAACTATTCTCAATTTCCTTAACCAATCCGTTTAATTCGGTCCGGTTAAATAGCATCTAATATACTTCGCAATGATAGTAATTTTGACATTGTAAAATTTTGTAAATAAATTTGTAATTAACAACATTTTAGCATACCTTCTTTTATTAATTACCAAAATAAATTAAGTCTTGTTTTAAATTGGTATCTCCCACTATTTTCTTTAAACAATATTACCCTCAATATATATAGTTCGGTAATATCTAAATAAAGATATGCTAGTGAGAATAAGGATCTCATTTCAAATGTATATAGCCTTGTGTGTGCACAACAAACTATATATGTAAGACCCCAACTTATTAATAAATGAAATTAAATTTCCTCTATTTATTATTTTGAAATAGAAATGGTTGATTTGATTAATGTGGTTAGTTATGGGTAAAATGCGCAAATATTTCAAATAAGCAAGTGGTTATAAAATATTCATTTTTGGTCGGTGAATATTCGTGTGGTCGTGGAATATTCTTTCTGTCGGGGAATATTCGTACGACGGCGCAGCTATTTGTGGGCCCCATAACGGAAAACGATTGGATGAAGATAACGACAAAAATTGAGTTTTTATAAATAACGGCGTAGTTGTTATCGTTAACACTGTTGGAATACCCAGTGGTTAAAATACAGTAATACGCGTGGTTGCACAGTAGCACACGGATTGCACAGTATTTTAGAATTATTGATTCTTACGAAGGAATGCACTACTCAATAATTGTTACAGTAGTTACTGTTCAATATTTTATTTTATTGATTCAATAATTGCTGCGTTGATATTTTATATTATTGTTGTTTAAATAATTATTGCTGCACAGTATTTTCCATTATCAGATCAATAATTCATATTATTTAAATAATATTATTAGATAACATTATTGGCAATTTCTAGAAAGTTCTGTCTAAGGAGAGATTTGGTCATCTAATTGCGCGCTAGTAAGGAGAAATCCTTATTGGAAAGCCCCCTCTTTCCTAGGAACGGCCTGGTTGTCATAAATGTGATTCTGTAATATTATTTGTGAATAATTAATTATTGATTCATATGATAAGGAAATATTTATTTTATGTGGATATAAATGAGGGATATATTTTTGTGGTTAAAAATGAAGGAGTTAATGTTGAGGTGTTTTATCTGTATTTTTATCGGAACGGGGGTATTGAAAATTAAATTAGGGTTTTTAAGATATTTTGCGGGGGTTATAATTTTTAATCCGACCGTTGGATCGTGGTAATTTTTGGATATGTTATACATATATAAGTTGAGTATATGTCCACAAATTTTGAACCGTTAAAAAAGAACGTATGATTTATTATGAATTTTACGAGATGACTGGTTCAGAAATTATAGAAGTTGCAGAATTTGTCATTTTGGTGGAAAATTCTAGAATTGGTGGGCCCCACTCTTGGTTGGTAAAAAAATATGCTGAGATTTTTATTCAAATGTGGTGGGTGGGAATAGTAGCAGGTAAGGCCATCAGGTTGCAGGTTAAGTCTGCTTCGACGTGCTAACATTTTCCTATAAATAGAGGGCTAAGTTAGAATTGAAAATCACACCAGAATTCATAAGTTTTCTCTCTTTCTCTCTCTAGATTATTGAGTGTATTTTGTGAGTATTTAGATACTTTGAAAGTTGCTATTAAGCACAAGTTTCATTCAGCCTCATATCCGATATTCAGTCAGAAGTACGGTTATTTTGAGGTAAGGGATATTATTTTCTTCTTAAATGATATTATTTTCTTCAATATCATTATGCTGAAATATTGAAATGAATTTTTTTATCAAATTTGGAACTTTTTGTGTCGGGGTTACTATTCACGTATACGTTACTATTCACGTATACGGTACTATTCACGAATACGGCACCATTCACCGAAGAATAAAATTTTCCCTTTTTGTCCAAGATATCTATTATGGTTACTATCTTTGATTGTATCCATGTTTTGATCTTTATTTTTGAATTCTGCTTCACAATTGATTATTATGAAGTATTATTGATCTTGGATAAACTGTTATACGAATCCCTACTATTTATCCTTCTGTCTCACTGGATTCGTTTTCTTTAAGATATTTTTCATCATCCTCAGTCCTAAATGATGATATTACTGAATATCTTTGGCCTGTAGTGCAAAGATGTATGATTACCTGATGAATATCTTTGGCCTGTAGTGCAAAGATGAATATTTGATTCAAGATGTATATTGATTGATGTTACAGGGATAAAATATTGATGATGGACTTTTAAATCTTAGAAGATAGTAGAATTCTTTCTCTACTTGACTCTTCTAATGGTTTGCTATTTCCGCTGCAGTTGTTGATCTAAAACTTGTTGTCGATTATATTCTATCAGATTTTTCCCTGTTGAATACTAATGATAATTTGTTGTATATTATCTTAGTCATAATATTCTTTAATGGGCTAGTTGAGCTCACCCTTTTCTTTTTTGTTCCATTTTTCTTCTCAGGAGGTGAGAACATAGCAGGATCTAGTCGGGGTATGGAGTGATGGTTCTAGAAAGATGTTTTAGTTGTCCTCACTATTTCTATAAAATAGTGTTTGATTAATTGTAATGAGGACTTATTTGAGTGTGGATATTGTCTAGAAGACAATATTTATATTTAAACTCACAGTATGTGTTGTCGTATTTTGCACGACAATTGTATTATTGAAGTTGTAGTTTTCTTTTTGTACCATGTATTTGGCGACTCAGAATGGGTGTTGTATACCTATTTTGGGGGCGTCACAATATATAAATAAATAGGTAGACAACTCTTGTCAATTACATCAACTATGCAACTCCTTGTATTTTGCCTCTTAGATCATAATGGTCAAGTGTGTGCACATCCGAACTAAAATAATTTAAGTTAAGTCAGACCCAGCATTTCCATATAAGTGAAGAGAAAACTACAGCCCTTGTGTGTGCACAACAAAGCAGTAATGTTCAATTCCTTATAAACATCATATGTAATAAAAATAACATCTTAAATATTTAATACTTTCCTTGTGTGTGCACAACAAACTAATATTAAATATTCAATACTCTATTATTTTTGTCATGCTAGAAGGCGATGTTCGATATTCCAAATATCTTTGAACGTTACAACTTAATATAAAAATTTGAGGGGTTTGTTATTAATTTGTCTCATCTTGTTTAGCGTGCATGCACATATATATATATATATATATATATATATATATATATATATATATATATATATATGTGTGTGTGTGTGTGTGTGTGTGTGTGTGTGTGTGTGTGTGTGTGTGTGTGTGTATGTATGTATGTATGTATAGTATAAGCATGCACATATAGAATACTATATTCTACCTGGATTAATTATGGACTTTTATTCTAGTTTGATTCACTAGAGCCACAAAGTGAACCAAAAGGTCAAATCCTAGGGGTGCAAAAATTAATATTTAAATATAACTATTACATTTAAACCCGGACTCCATTACAAACGGGTCTTCAAGCACTCCTTGTTCCTTGATCTCTAATTCTTCAAAATTAATTTTAATTATTCCTATTACAAAACTATTTAAAATAAATAGAAACATTAATCAGCAGTCAAGGGGAAGTACATAGGAGAGAGTTAGAATTTACATTAAGAAAAAATTAGAGAAGACGAGATACATAGACCCCATTTAATAAAACACATACATTCACGTATCCAACTAAAATAAAATCCAATCTCATTGGTCAATAGTCCATAATCAATCCCATTTATTATATACACATCACCATATGTATCAATAAATAATATTCATCTCATGAATAATAAACATTCAATATATATTGATATCATTTAATGGGCAAAATTAGTTAGCATAAAATCTAATTTTGAATCAAAATAAACTCCTTTATTTTAATCCAAATTTAAATCAAAATAAACCTCTTTTATTTTAATTTATCCAATTTTGAATAACATAAACAATTTTATTTTAATCAAAATTTTTAGTAAAAATAAACTCATTTATTTAAGAAAACACGGATTCTCTTTCCTATTCACAAATAAACTCTTTTATTTTGAATAATATGAAATCTTATTCCATATCTAAATAAACTCCTTTATTTAAGAAAATACGGATTCTTTTTACTATTCACAAATAAACTCCTTTATTTTGAATAATATAAAATTGTATTTCATATCTAAATAAACACTTTTATTTAAGGAAACATGGAATCCTTTTTCAACTCTAATTACTTATCATGGAATCCAATTCCAACTCTAATTAGTTATCATGAAATCTAATTTTAAGATTATAATAAACTCTTTTATTTTAATTATAAAATAATTAAGAATATTATATATATATATATATATATATATATATATATATTTAATATTCACGTGGGTCACCACGTGAATCACCACGTGAATAGAAATTCCTGTCTCCGTGAATCAGGATGCTAGGATGTGACGCCCCCAAAATAGGTATACATCACCCATTTTGAGTCGTCAAATACATGGTACAGAATACAACTATAAACTTAATTTATACAACTGTTAAGTGTCGTGTAAAATACGATACAACATAAGCTGTGAGTTTTAATACAAATATTGTCTTCTAGACAGTATTAAAACTTAAAATAAGTCCTCATTATATTTATTATCACACTATTTCGTAGAATAGTGAGGACTATTAATGCAAACATCTGGACCGTCATTCCGTTCCCCGACTAGTCCCAACTATATTCTCATTTCCTGAAGAGAACAATGAAAGCAAAGGGTGAGCTCAACTAGCCCAGTAAGAAATATTATGACTAAAATAATGCATAATAAATTATCGTTAGCCTTCAACAGTGTTAAACTGATAAAATATAATACACATCAAGTTTAACTGCAGTGGAACAAGCAATCCATTAGAAGAGTCAAGTAGAGAATGATATCTACTATCTTCTATGATTTAAAAAGTTTATCAACAGTTTTATCGCTAAGACTTAGCTTAATAAATAATTCACATCATCGAATCATCCCTGCACTACGGGCCAAGGATATTCATTAGTATCACCAATGGTCATGATCATGCCAACAATTGTCCATCAATGCACTACGGGCCAATGAGGACTTTTACAATATTATTTGTAACATTACAGGCCATGATTATACCGAATGGTCCTTGATCATAATCATACCAATCAACAGTTCATCTATGCACTACGGGCCAAAGATGACTTTTATCACAATATAAGCATGAGAATGATGACAATGATATAAGAATTTAATTAAATGAAAGTAAAGGATAAATTCTAAAAATTTATAATTTAATTTGGATCGAAAAGAAATCAATTTTTGTCATGAATAGTATCCCGAGTAAATAGTATCTGAGTGAATAGTACCCCATAAATAGTACTTCGGGAATAGTCCCCCGTGAATAGTACTCCGGCATGAAAATATTAAAACTTGTCAAGAATGCTCAGAATAATATTTTCGTGAAAAGATACTAGATGAAGCGCAAATATCAAGGATATTCTACTAAATTCATGGAGTATAGAAGCAGTACTAATCAACATAAGTGTAGAAGTAGGAATATGAAATAAAATAATATTACTTACATACTACAGAGTATGGAAGAAAATATTATTTCTTACGAATATTGAACAAAAATAATATCACTTATGAATACGAAAGAAATAATACCCCTTACCTTAGTAGGAGATTGGATACTGCAATAGTATAGTAATAGAATACTCTTCTTCTTTCTCTCTTATTCTCTCTATACTTTCTCTCTCTCTATAGCTTGAATGAATTGGTAAAAAATAATGAAGAAATGAGCTTCTATTTATAGGCTTGGCAAAGTAAGGGTAAAATAGTCTTTTTACCATAATTTATGGCATCATCGCTTACATCATCGATCATATTACATCATTGCTTACCTCATCATCCGATGATATCATCGCTTACCTCATTGTTTGATGACATCATCGCTTACATCATAGGAATTCAGATTCAATTTGTTCTCTTCCACCTCCTTTTACTTTTATACCATGAATTTACTATAATAATGTTACCATTCAAATTATAAAAAACATACTATTATATAATTACATCATACTACTATAATGTAATATTATAATAATATATTTGAATGAATTATTTTATCGGAAAAGATAAAATACCAACTTTCAACAAATGTCACATGCTAAAAATTTCTCCGTTTAAATCCACATTGAATAAATATTTTCTTATCATATATATCAACAATTAATTATTCACAAATAATATTACAAAATTACAATATTGACAACCAAAGCGTTCCCAGGAAAGAGGAGACTTTCCGATAAAGATTTCTCCCTATTGGCGCACAATTAGGTGACCAAACCTCTTTTCTCGACAGAACTTTCTAGACATTGTCAATAATGTAAATAATAATATTATTCAAATAATATGAATTATTAATTTGATAATTTGAAATATTGTGCAATTTCAATTATTGAATCAATAATATAAAATATCAACGTAGCAATTATTGAATTAATAAAATAAAATATTGAACAGTAATTATTGTAACAATTATTGAGTAGTGACTTCTTACGTAAGCATCAATAATTAAAGATATTGTACAATACCGTGTGCTACTATGCAACCACGCGTATTACTGTACTTTTATGACCGGGTATTTTAACAGTTAACGGTAAAACTTTTGCCTTTATTTTACAAAAATTATATTTTTATCGCTTTCTATATCCGACAGTTATTCCGTTGTGGGGTCCACCAATGATCGTGTCGTCGTACGGATACTTCCCGATAAAAAGAATATTCCCCGACCAATCGAATATTTTATAACCACTTGCTTACTTTATAAAATTTATAAATATTACTCACAATTATAACATTATATCAAACTCCACACCATAATATTCAAAAATATATTTCGAGAAAATTAATCTTTATTCATAAAAGTTGGGGTCTTACAACCTCCCCTTCTTATGAAATTTCGTCCCCGAAATTAGGATACGTACCTGGTATGTCGAAGAGGTGAGGATATATTGACTTCATTTCATATTCTAACTCCCAGGTCATTTCCTCAACATCGTGGTTTCTCCACAAAACTTTGACTTGAGGTATGACCTTGGAGCGTAGAATATGTTCCTTCTTATCCAAGATTTTAACAGGTACCTCTTCATATATTAAATCTTCTGCTATTTCGTCTGGTTCTAACTCAATAATGTGGTTCGGGTCTTCCACATATTTACGTAACATAGATATGTGAAAAACGTTATGAACGCAAGACATACTGGGCAGTAAGGCGAGTCTATAAGCCACAGTTCCTACTCGGTCAAGGATTTCAAATGGGCCAATGAATCGAGGATTGAGCTTTCCTCTCTTTTCAAATCTCGTAACTCCATTCTATGGAGCAACACATAACAACACATGATCGCTAACATTGAATTCCAAGTCCTTTCGATGAAGATCAGCGTAACACTTTTGTCGGTTTTGTGAGGATTTTATGTGTTGTCGGATCATTTGAATCTTTTCCGTAGTCATACGTACCAACTCCGATCCCAATAACGTTGCTTCATCCACCTCATCCCAGTATACTGGAAAACGACACTTGCGTCCATACAACGCCTCGAATGGAGTCATGCCAATACTTGTTTGATAACTGTTGTTGTAGGAGAATTTCACTAATGGCAAGAACTTGTCCCAACTTCCTTTGAAGTCAAGGACACAAAGTCTTAATAGATCTTCAAGTGTTTGAATAGTCCTCTCCGACTGCCCGTCCGTCTGAGGATGATATGTCGAACTAAATCGTAAATTCGTACCCATAGCTTTCTGCAAACTGACCCAAAACCGTGAAGTGAATCTTGGGTCTCGATCAGAAACTATGGATGCTAGCATACCATACAGTCTTATAATCTCATTTATGTACATACGAGCAAGACGTTTAAGTGAATAAGTTTCTCGTATAGGTAAGAAATGAGCAGACTTGGTCAATCTATCAACAATGACCCAAATTGCATCTATGTCTTGAGAAACCTTGGGAAGACCGATAACGAAATCTATGGTAATGTGCTCCCACTTCCATTCTAGAATTTTAAGTGGTTGTAATGGACCTTTTGGCACTTGATGCTCCGCCTTGACTCGTTGACAAGTTAGACACCTTGAGATAAACTCCGCGATCTCTCTTTTCATATTGCTCCACCAAAATGTATGTCGAAGATCACGATACATTTTGGTACTCCGAGAATGGATTGTAAACGGTGTGTTGTGCACCTCCATCATGATTTTATACTTCAAATCAGAGTCGTTGCAAACACAAAGTCTAGAGTTGACTCTAAGTATTCCTTCTTCATCGATTCTTGCTTCTGAAATAGCACCTTCTTGTACTTTCTGCTTCATACGCATCAGCTCCAGGTCTTTAGTTTGAGTAACTTTAACTTTATCGATTAAAGTCGGTTCTACTCGTATATTTGTCATCATCACGTGGGTCCCTAAAGTCTTTATCTCTATCTCTATCCTTTTCAAGTCATACAAAATGGGCATTTGTGTTGACAATATTGCACTCATACCCGCATATGATCTTCTACTCAATGCGTCAGCTACCACGTTCACTTTTCCAAGATGGTATTGAATAGTATGATCATTATTTTTCAACAGTTCAAGTCAACGTCGTTGTCGCATGTTGAGTTCCTTTTTAGTGAAGAAATATTTTAGGCTTTTATGATCCGTAAAGATCTCTACCTTCTCCCCATACAGGTAATGCCTCCAGATTTTAAGTGCGAACACGACAACTGCCAACTTTAGATCATGAGTAGGATAATTCCTCTCATATTCTTTGAGTTGTCGGGAGTCATAGGCTATAACTTTCCCATATTGCATGAGAACACATCCTAAACCTCTGCCTGAAACATCACTGTAGATGGCATATCCCTCCGAACCAGATGGTATTGTCAGAACAAGTGTTGAAATGAGTCTCCTCTTGAGTTCTTGAAAACTCTTCTCACATTCCTCGCTCCAACCGAATTTTATATCTTTCTGAGTCAGCTGAGTTAATGGAGTAGCAATTCGAGAAAATTCTTCCACGAATTTTCGATAATAACCAGCTAAGCACAGAAAACTACGTACTTTGATCACTGACTTAGGTTGCTCCCAGCTTTAAATTGCTTCAATCTTCGCTGAGTCAATAGATATTCCGTGATTTGATATCACGTGCCCAAGGAATGCTACTTCCTCAAGCCAGAACTCGCATTTCTTCAACTTTTCATATAGCTTGTTTTCACGAAGCTTTTGGAGTATCAGCCTCAAGTGCTGCTCATGATCTTCACGGCTTATGGAGTATATGAGGATGTCATCAATAAAGAAAATGACAAAATGATCCAAATATTCCTTGAATACTCGGTTCATCATATCCATGAAGGCAACAGGAGCATTAGTCAATCCAAAAGACATGACTAGGAATTCGGAATGCCCGTACCGAGTTCTGAAAGCAGTCTTTGGAATGTCATCAGTTTTAATCTTCAACTGATGATATCCAGAACGACGATCGATCTTTGAAAATAATTTGGCACCTTACAACTGGTAAAACAGGTCATCAATGCGAGGCAACGGGTACCTATTTTTGATGGTGACATGATTCAACTCCCGATAGTTAATACAAAGTCGCATACTTCCATCTTTCTTCTTTACAAATAGAACAGGAGCACCCCAAGGAGACGTACTAGGATGAATGAAACCGATGTCTAACAATTCTTGCAGTTGGATTTTTAACTCCTGAAGTTTAATAGGAGCCATTTAATATGGGGCTTTGGAAATGGGTTATGTACCGGGTTCAAGGTCGATACAAAATTCAATTTCACGCTTTGGGGGTAGGCCAGGAAGTTCTTCAGGGAATACGTCAGGAAATTTGTCAATAATAGAAATATCATTCAAATCTGACGTATTTTTATTTAAATCCGTGACATGAGTTAAGAAAGCTTGACATTCATTTTTCAATAAACGACTAGCTTTATGGCTTGATATGACTGTGATTGACTTTAGTAGTTTGGTTGCTTGAATTCGCATAATAGGTTGGTTAGGAATATGAAAGCTAACAACGTTACGAAAATAATCAATTTTTGCATGATGAACAGTTAACCAATCAATCCCTAAAATCACATCAAATGCAAGTATTTTCAAAGAGATAAGATCGACAGGTAACGTGCAGTTACCGATTTGAATCAAACAAGACTTATAAACAGTGGATGTAATGAAGGTTTCTCCCAACGGAGTTTCAACAGATAAATTAAAGTCTAATTTCTTCGGAGTTAAATTTAAACGTTGAGCGCAAGTAGGAGATATAAAAGAATGGGTAGACCGGTATCAAATAAGGTATAGACTTCGCTAGAGTTTATGATTAGCTTACCCGTGATCACCTCATTCGGATTCCTCACTTTTTGGGAGGTTATGACAAACGCTCTCCCTTGAACTACCAATTTTGTCTTGTCTGGGACGGCCTTTGATGCCTCCATCCCAGTTGGACTTGACTTTGGTGCACGACAAAATTGGGCTAGGTGACCTTCTCTTCCATAATTGTAACATGCTTTGGACTGCTGCGTACAGTTTAGACTGATGTGTCCCTCCCCTTCGCATTTGTAACATACGACCGGCGGTCGTTCTCCTTCCTTAACAACAGGTGCTGGTGCTGACGTCTTTCTATCATTATTGAATTTCCTCTTCTTGAAATTTCCACTTCTATTATCTTGGTCATGATTACCAGCGCAGTGATTACCATTTTTGGCATGTTGATTCCCTTCATGCTTGTTATCACCGCTTCGATGACTGCTACCACTGGTATTATCGATTTGTCGACTGCTCTCTCTCGGTTGGGTTGACTCATTATCGCGCTCCAATAACTGAGCCCTATTTACAACATCTGAATACAAACACCGTTTGTGAGAAATTAGGTATTGACGTATCTCAGGTTTCAAACCTCTTAGAAACATCCGTGTCATTCTCTCCTCATTATCAACCAAGTGGGGCGCAAACTGGGACAACTAGGTAAACTTAGCTTCGTACTGTGACACGGCCATATTATTTTGCTCTAGCTTGATGAACTCCACCTCTTTCATGTGACGAATACTTTAGGGAAAGTACTTGTCGTTGAATAGTTCTTGGAACTTTTCCCAATACATCTTTAGTGCGGCAGGTTGAGTACGTTTTACATATTCCCACCAGTAATATGCCTCTCATTGCAATATAAAGGTGGCAAAGGGAACCTTTTGCTCCTCGGAGCATCCCAAGACATCAAATATCTTGGTGATCTGTTTTATCCACGCCTCCGCCTTAAGTGGTTTTGGCTCTCCCAAAAACTTTGGTGGTCCCAACTCCTTGAACTGCTTAGTGGTGACCATCCGAGAGTTGCCAGTGTTTCCACCTGTATTTTGAATAGGAGTTTCTCTTGCTTGATGTTGCACGAATTGCAGAAAACTCCTAAACATTCTGTCGTTCACCAATTGGTCAGCGTTGTTGTTCAACTGAGGATTATTGCCTTCCTGATGCACATTATCCTGGGTATTGATCAGTGGTAACTCAACAGTCTCATATGCTCCATTGCTTAACTCGATATTTTCGGATGCTATTTTCAAACACTGCCACAAAATAAGGGTTAATTGACATGACAAATATTATCTCTATATTATGACCAACTAATTAAATAACAAATAAACTTAGGTAGGTCATACTAGTGAAGAATTTTCCCGTCTCCCCCCTAGTTCTAGTCTCACATCTTAGCCAGGGATCATATCCCTAAGCTTTGATACCAACTGTGACGCCCCCAAAATAGGTATACATCACCCATTCTGAGTCGCCAAATAGATGGTACAGAATACAAATACAAACTTAATTTATACAACTGTTAAGTGTCGTGTAGAATACGACACAACATAAGCTGTGAGTTTTAATACAAATATTATCTTCTAAACAGTATTAAAACTCAAAATAAGTACTCATTACATTTGTTATCACACTATTTCACAGAATAGTGAGGACTACTAATGTAAATATCTGGATCGTCACTCCGTTCATTGACTAGTCCCAGCTATATTCTCATTTCTTGAAGAGAACAATGAAAGCAAAAGGTGAGCTCAACTAGCCCAGTAAGAAATATTATGACTAAGATAATGCATAATAAATTATTGTTAGCCTTCAACAGTGTTAAACTAATAAAATATAATAAGCATCAAGTTTAACTGCAGCGGAACAAGTAATCCATTAGAACAGTTAAGTAAAGCATGATATCTACTATCTTCTATGATTTAAAAAGTTTATCAACAGTTTTATCGGTGAGACTCAGCTTAATAAATAATCCACATCATTGAATCATCCCTGCACTATGGGCCAAGGATATTCATTAGTATCACCAATGGTCATGATCATGCCAACAACTATCCATCAATCCACTACGAGCCAATGAGGACTTTTATCACATCATTTGTAACATTACAGATCATGATTATATCGAATGGTCCCTGGTCATAATCATACCAATCAACAGTTCATCTCTGCACTACGGGCCAAATGACTTTCATCACAATATAAGCATGAGGATGATGACAATGATATAAAAATTTAATTAAATGAAAGTAAAGGATAAATTCTAAAGATTTATAATTTAATGTATTCAGAATTCAATAATGTCCAAATTGTCAACATGATACTGCTTTGTGGAGTAAATTTCAAAAATAATATTGTATCAAAAATGATTTGGACCGAAAAGAAATCAATTTTTATCATGAATTACCCCGGGTGAATAGTACTCGAGTGAATAGTATCTCGTGAATAGTACTTCGAGAATAGTACCCTGTGAATAGTACTCTGACACGAAAATATTAAAACTTATCAAGAATGCTCAGAATAATATTTTCGTCAAAAGATACTGGATGAAGCGCAAATATTAAGGATATTCTACTAATTTCATGGAGTATAGAAGCAATACTTATCAACATAAGTGTAGAATTAGGAATATGAAACGAAATAATATTACTTACATACTACAGAGTATGGAAGAAAATATTATTTCTTACGAATATTGAACAAAAATAATATAACTTATGAATACGAAAGAAATAATACCCCTTACCTTAGTAGGAGATTGGATACTGCAATAGTATAGTAATAGAATACTCTTCTTCTTTCTCTCTTATTCTCTCTATACTTTCTCTCTCTATAGCTTGAATGAATTGGTAAAAAATAATGAAGAAATGAACTTCTATTTATAGGCTTGGCAGAGTAAGGGTAAAATAGTCTTTTCGCCATAATTTATGACATCATCGCTTACATCATCGATCATATTACATCATTGCTTACCTCATCGTCTGATGACAACATCATTTACCTCATCGTCCAATGACATCATCGCTTACATCATAGGAATTCGGATTTAATTTGTTCTCTTCCACCTCTTTTTACTTTTATACCATGAATTTACTATAATAATGTTACCATTCAAATTATAAAAAAACATACTATTATATAATCACATCATACTACTATAATGTAATATTATAATAATATATTTGAATGAATAATTTTATCAAAAAAGATTAAATACCAACTTTCAACAAATGTCACATGCTAAAAATTCTTCCGTTTAAATCCACATTGAATAAATATTTTCTTATCATATATATCAACAATTAATTATTCATAAATAATATTACAAATTTACAATATTGACAATCAGGTCGTTCCCAGGAAAGAGGGGGCTTTCTAGACATTGTTAATAATACAAATAATAATATTATTCAAATAATATAAATTATTGATTTGATAATTTGAAATATTGTGCAATGACAATTATTGAATCAATAATATAAAATATCAACGTAGCAATTATTGAATTAATAAAATAAAATATTGAACAGTAATTACTGTAACAATTATTGAGTAGTGACTTCTTACGTAAGCATCAATAATCAAAGATACTGTACAATACCGTGTGCTACTATGCAACCACGTGTATTACTATACTTTTATTACCGGGTATTTCAACAGTTAACGGTAAAACTTTTGCCTTTATTTTATAAAAATGATATTTTTATCGCTTTCTATATCACACAGTTATTCCGTTGTGGGGTCCACCAATGATCGTGCTGTCGTACGGATATTCCCCGACAAAAAGAATATTCCCCAACAAATCGAATATTTTATAACCACTTGCTTACTTTATAAAATTTGTAAATATTACCCACAATTATAACATTATATCAAAATCCACACCATAATATTCAAAAATATATTTCGAGAAAATTAATCTTTATTCATAAAAGTTGGGGTCTTACATAAAATATATATACGTCTCCGTGAATCAAGACTTTATATATATATATATATATATATATATATATATATATATATATATATATATATTAGGATATGATCTAAGAATCCTGTAATCATACTGATTCACGTTCAGGAAGATGAAAAGGTGCTTATATAAACCGAATAACATGAGATCCGTAAATTCATGAAGATAGTTCGTGGCTTTTAGAATTTCTAGCGTTTTTTTTTATTTTTTAATAAATAAATTTTATACAACAAATTAAGCCCAATTAAATTATTCTAAACACATATCAATATACATATCAAATTAAAACAATTAATAATTCGCATAAAAGTTTGGCTTTGATACCACTGTTAGGTTTGTAATACTCATGAACGCAATCAAATTACACAAAATAAACGGAAACGTGGTAAAATAGAGTTTTAAAATTTTATAAACCATATATCTGGATCATCCTTTATGCACAATTATTAATTAAACGAAAAGATAAAGAACAAGAATTATACCCTTGAAGATTCGAGATTCCTCATGTACAAGTTCACCTCCAAATCCTTTCGCGTTCAACTTGAATCCGTCGGGTTTGGTTCCTTCCTTTGATCAATGTTAGACATCCAAATGTTTGGCCTCTAGAGGTGATCCACCAAGGAAGAAGAAAGATTCAAGAAGATGGGTATTTGGCAAAAACTCAAGTTTTTCTATCTCTCATAGAAAAGGGCGTACTCTCCCAACTATTGAAATTACGTATTCACGTGTTTTGTGAAAGTGTCAACCACCCAACCCATAATAAGACTCCTCTTATTTATAGATGTAGGCAGTCCTCCTTAACAATTAAGGAATTTAGGTTTTATTTTAATTAATTAAACTACTTTAATTAATTAGGCTCCCAACCTTATTAGGAATAATTAATTAAGCTCTTTTAATTAATTAGTCTCCTAATCCTATTAAGAATATATGAGAGTACTTTTATTAATTAATTCTCAAACTCCTTTGAAAATTAAATAATAATAGTAGTAATAATAATAATAAGACTCGTCTTATTAATTTATATTTAATATTTCAAAAATATTAAATAATAAATATTAAGCTTTTTAATTTATTCTATTATCATAGATTAAATTAAATATACTTAACTTATTATTACGATTATGCCATTAACTTCTTAAATAATTATTCTTCCTTTTATGGTGTGACCCTTTAGGTTCTCCATATTAAACCGGTTGTGAATAAATTAATTAGAACAATTCTAATATTATTTAAATAAATAAATTAAACTATTAATTTATTTAAATAAATAATATTTATTCTACAATAGGAATAAACCTCCCTAGCGATTAATGACTTTTCAGATAATATAAATTTCAACATTAATCATAAAAGAACCTTTGAGTAAATAGTTACCGTACAATTCAATTCTTCCACCATACAATGTCTCAATTTAATATAAGGCATGAAATTACTGTCAAGTCTTATTTTATTTAATTATATGTATTTTGACTCTTAAATGCACAACTCCAAATAATGCAAATTAGAAACTCCTTTCTAATTTCATTCTGCCTTGGCCAAGGACTACTGGGTTGTCATTTATCGAATCACATAGGACATTTCTCTTCTTTTATTAGAAGTAGTAGATTCTTTATTGATCATACATTATCTCTATGTACGACTTATTATACCCAAGCATACCCTTTGATATACCCTAATGGTCTTAAGGAATAAGTCAAAATATAATTCATCATACACAAGATACTATGATGATCTCAAGTCCAAGGATCACTTGTACTACTATCACTACAGAAATTCCTATTGATAGACAAGTAAAACTCCATTAGGTATTCCTTAGCGAGTCACGTTCAGTGAACTTATTCTCTAATAAACACCTACATACTTGCTTTAGTGTCTCCACACAAATGATCATGAGATCAATCATCCTCATCCAATGAGCAAGCAATGTATGTACCAATCTATCCGGATTCACTAACCCCCAATTTAGTAATCCAACGATTGAGAATTATTTTAGTTTTAAGCTTTCTAAAAATTTAGATCTCATTAAAATGATCATCATCATTATTCTAAAAGTATTGCTTAAAACTATAGGTTTGTAAGACCCCAATTTTTATAAATAAAGATTAATTTTTCTCGAAATATCATTTTTAATTTTATGGTATGGTTTTGATAAAATGTTATAGTTGTGGGTATTATTTATAAATTTTGCAAAGTATGCAAGTTGTTATAAAATATTCGATTGGTCGGAAAATATTCGTTTTATTAGAGAATATTCGTACAACGGCGCAATCATTAGTGGACCCCATAACAGAATTATTGTCGGAATGAGAAAACGACAGAAATATCTTTTTATAAAAATAACGGCGAAAGTTTTACTGTTAAACTGTTCAAATACCAGGTGGTAAAAGTACAGTAATACGCGTGGTTGCATAGTAGCACACGGTATTGATTATTGATGCTTACGTGAGAAGCCACTCAGTTTTATTTAATTATTGCTACAGTAATTGCTGCATTGTATATCACGTCATTTGATTCAATTATTGTCAATATTCTATATTATTAAATCAATAATTGAGACGACAAAGTTATTCATATTATTATTTGTAATATTGACGATGTCTAGAAAGTTCTGTCGAGGAGAGGTTTGGTCACCTAATTGCGCGTCAATAGGGAAAAATCCTTATTGGAAAGTTCTCTATTTCCTGGGAACGATCTGGTTGTTAAATATTACGAATTATAATAATGATGATAAATGTTGTTAAAAATATTTAGGAATTTTTTTTTATGAAGTTTTTGTGATAATTTTGGCTTATTTTATGGATCCCCATTTATCCATTTTTCAAAATAATCAGTAGAGTATATATATATATATATATATATATATATATATATATATATATATATATATATATAGAGAGAGAGAGAGAGAGAGAGAGAGGGGGGGGGGGGGGAGAGAGAGAGAGAGTAGGGATCAGGTGCTTATCCTGAATAGAGCTTACCCAGCTTACCTATAAATAACGCGTCTTTTTTTTCTCTCTCCTCGCCCAAACATTTCGCGTCTATCTTTTCTCCCCTTTTATTTCTCTCATCTGAAAGGTCGCGAACTAGGATTCATCTTCATCCGAAAAATCCACCGACAAATCGATTCCAAATCTGAAGCTCGATTGACTGATTCGTCCCTGTCCCTCATCCTATTCTCAAACATGTGCTTCCAAAACAAACCCTAAATCCTGGTATGTCTCCAATCCAAATCATTTTTATGGGTATTCCAAATCAAGCCCTAATAGAAAGTGTTCTCTCTCATTTTCTCATTTTCAGACAAAGCAAACCCCATTCCCTCATCCGACTCGGTCGAAAGGAACGAATCTGTGTTCGATTTCTTCCACCCGAATCAGTTCAAGCAACCCTAAATAAGCTTTTAAGGTGCGATTTCTTGTGGGTTTTGATTTTAATTTCAACTATATACAATTCTGACATCTGGGAGGAAAATTTACTGAAAATTTTATCTATAATCATGCTTTTATCTGTGTGCTTGAATTTGGTGTACTAGTATATGTTATTCTTTCTTTCTATTCCTCTTATGAGAATCCAGTCTCTGCAATTTTTCAAAAAATGAGAGTGCCATTTTGAGCACAACAAACAGAGCAATTTTTTGGTCACATAAAGACATTTATTTGTTGATTCCTGTAAACATGTTAAGAAATATTTGGGCTTTCCTTTTTTGGGAAATATTTGTTTTGATAACTGTGGTAGTGGATTGATTTTCTTCATTGATTTTGTTTATTGAGCTTTTTTAATTGTAGTTGAATTTGGTATTGTCAGTCTCAATTATTTTGTTTATTATATATTCCCAAGCTATTTTCACTTATACTTTGAGAAAATGAGTAGTATGAGTGTCATGGATTATATAAATTTATACTTTCAGCTATATGTTGTTGCTGCTATCTCTAAGCATATCTCTAAGCATACTTTTAGCTGAGTGTTCAATGACTCAGTTCCTTTCATTGCTAGTTGTGTAAACATGATTGCTTAATGTGTAGCTTTTATCATGTGTGGACAGGATATCAGTAATTGTATTCGTGTTTGAGAAAGACTTTCTCACTTGAGCAGTTATGAACGCACATTGTGATTGTGAGAGGCGACCTCAACTTAAAACAACATGGACCGATTCAAACCCAGGAAGAAGGTTTTTATCATGTCCGAATTATGGAAAAGTAAGTGTGTTAAGGTTTCAATTTATTTTTATATCTTTTCCATTATATTTACTTTCAAACCTTCTTTGTTTACAGAGGAATGCTTGTCAATTTTTTGCTTGGTATGATCCTCCAATGTGTGATAGATCAAGACAAATAATCCCCGGATTACTTCGAAAGATTAACGGAATGGAGGAAGAGATGGAGAAAATGCATGCACTAGGCAAAATGCGAAGAAACAAATTTATTGCTGCACTTGTTATTTCTTGGATATTTATGTTAATCATGTTATTGTAATATTGTGTTGAATATTGTCATGTTCCTGAAGGATTAGTCATTCATTTTCAATCCTGTATTTTGTTGAATAGGTGGAAAAAAGTTGGATGCTTTTCTTCTTGTATATCAGCATTGTTGTACGTGATGTGTAAAACTACTTCTTTCTATTCTTGAAATAGTTAATACAGTCATTCAATTAGACACACTCTTGACAGCATTATGTCTTGCTTGTTTTTGTTAAACAACCCATATATGTCATACTGGCTCACAACATCCTATAGCTGCAACAAACTGATACATTGAGCACAACTACCCAGGCAGTTCAGTTTCTAAATTGCTATAAATCCAAAAAAGCAAACAGAAAAACGGATGTAACACGGTATCTAACATCAGTATACTTACACTTCCTGAATATAGCAAACAGAAAAACGGATGTAACACATTATCTAAAAACGGATGTAACAACAATCTTGATTACCAAAACGATATACTATGATAACGGTCACCACAAAATATTTTCTTAAACAATCTATTAAATCCCAATCAGCAAGAATGTAAGCCATACTATAACAACTTACTACACCCATAACTGAGTCAACATAGAAACTAAGGTGCTATCAACATCTAGATACTATGATAAAATCGACACTTGTTCAAATGCTGTAGTTATCCACCTCTTGTAGCTGGATACAAAGTGATAGAAGTTTATCTCCTTGAACTGCCTTCAGTCTTGCTGCCTTCAGTCTTTTGTGTAACAACTGATTGCCTGACATGAAAATCATAATGCACTCGCTCAGAATAAAAATCAATGGCTCATATGCATAGTATATAGAGAATGGTTTTGATATGCATAGTATGCTTTAAAACAACCAATAACTTGTGGCTCCAACCGACATTGAGAAACAAACCAAGCAGCTCCTGCTATCTGAATTTGTTTTTAATTTTAATTTTTTATTTTTAAAAAGACATGCCCCTGATATGTGCAAATAGAACTGAGTGCCAAATATACCAACATAATGGAGGACCAAATGCAAAAGGGATGGCTTGAAACCAAAACTTCATAAACCAAGACTTTTAATTCCATTTCCAGTAACTAAATAGTCCAAAAATGTATGCTTTTGGTGAATGGACTCGTCAATATATATTATGCTTTAGAGTAGGGGACCTCAAGAAAACCACAGCAGGCATAGTAAATAATGTAGCTGTCCTACAGCCATTGAAAGTATCACCTTATTCTAGTAGAATAAAAATCACAATGCACTAGCTCAGAATGAGTATGCAGAATTACCTCAGAATTTAGATTTAATGATTCACATATTAATCTCGGTAGCATCATCATTATCTACACTTGGAGCCTGCGTAGCATCATCATTTGATACTCCAACTCTACATGTAAATAAATATTAAAGTCAAATAGAGAGCAAATACCAAAGTCACTTTAAAAATAATAGCAAAGTCAAAATATACAAATCTTTCTTACAGATTATTAAGCTTCGGACAGTTTCTTTTATCGTGTGTCACACCAACTTCCCCACATGCATGACAGCGTCTACTCTTGGCACTTTTTGCTTTCCCCAAAGCCCTCTCTTTGCCACCCTTTAGCCTTTTGCCACACCCTTTTGCTCGCACGTGGTTTGGCTCAATATAACTATGTTCATGTGTAGAAGTCATGTTAACTGACTTGGATACACTAATTCCACCACACTCCATTTCCTTGTTTCTTTCGGAATCAGGTTTTCCAATAATTTGCTTCACCCTCTCATATCCATTATCTAGACATTCTTTTACAAAATTTGTGGCTTCTTCATTTGTGAGAGCACTATCAATCAAATTTAAAGAACGTTGAATCAATTGACTCTGCAAGAGTAAGTATGACTTGTCATCTTTTATCGCCACACCATTATCATCAATTACACTTATTGATTTTGTTGTCTTTGTCCATCTCGATAAAATGTATTTTGTAGGCAACTTGTCAAGATCATGATACTTATTCAAGTAAGCTAGTACATGCCGACATAGAATTCCCAAACTCTCAAATTTTTTGCAAGTGCATGTAACATAATCCCAAGATTTGTCATAATGGATTTCTCTTACATTACACTTGTTGACATTCCTTCGACAAATCTTATATACATGGTAGTTGACATCCTCTTTCATAAGCTCAAACTTATAATTCAAAGACTTACACAACTCGTCTTCAAATTTGTAATACATAGAATATGTATAAATGTCAACCATTTATACATTCTCGGTCTCTCAATCAAATCTTTGTTATCTGATTCCAACTCTACATGTCGTTGATGTTAAAGGCCCCGACCAAATTGAATCATAAAATCTACTAATGAATTTCCTTTAGAAACAAATCTTTTAAAAAACGCATGAGAACTCTCCGCTCGTTGGCTACTTGACATGCCAGCTAAGAGAACATGATTCACATGTGCGGGTGCCCATCTACAACGGATGTCATACATTGATTGTAGTCATTTATTAGTAGTCAACCCACTTTTCTCCAACAACTCCACCCAAGTAGAGTCAAACTTTTCCATAGTCTCTGAATTCCAAATGCAATCTGCAAATTCTTTATAATAAGCACTGTATTTTGCTGAGTCAATCTTCTCTGAAAATTTGGTTAAAATGTGCCAACTACAATACCTATGAAATGTCTTAGGAAGGATATGTGAAATGGCGTTTGTCATAGCCGGATCCTGATTAGTGATAATCATCTTAGGTGCATCACCTGGCATTGCATCCAAAAAACACTTGAAAAGCCAAACAAAAGTATCTATGGTTTCATCACTTAAGAAAGCACAACCAAATACAATAGTTTGACCATGGTTATTAACCCCCATTAGTGGTGCAAATATCATTCTGTAACGATTGGTATTGTACGTGGTATCAAAAATGACAACATCTCCATAAAATCTATAAGCTCGTCTCGAAGTTGCATCAGCCCAAAAACAACGAGTAATCCTTTTTTCATCGTCTGTATCAATTGTAAAGGTGAATGCAGGATTTTTCTATTGTTCTAACTTCAAGTACTCATTCAACATATCGCCATCTTTTCCCTTCAGCTCATTACGATTGTCTCTTTCAAAGTTATATAAATATCGTTGCGTGCAACCGATATTTTCAATCCCCCCCGCCTGCACTGCAAGAAAGTTGTATTGTTGGCATTGTGGTATATTTACCATGCCAAGTTGTTGACTCAAACATTTTTGGGCAGCTGACACGTTACGGTGCGATCGTAACAGATGTCTCTTATGTGGGGTTGACAATGGGTGACAATGGCCCTCTTCAGTTATGGTAACTACGTACAAGTCATTTCTTTTAACCACCACAATTCCTGCACTACAACCTTCTTTACGAGATCCACGTTTTCTTTTTGCATCCACATTGGCGAATAGTTTGCCCTTTCCTTGCTTATAACAGACATACTCCTTCCTCACAATCTCACCGCTTCCCTCCTTTTTTTTCTCAGTATGCTTTCGCACACTAAAACCAGCATGTACTGCATACGTATTGTAAAAAGTTTGAATGTCCTCTAATGTTTGAAATTCTTGACCTAGCTTAGGCGTAAATTCATCGGCTACTTGAGGATAGTAGAGTACAGATATATCATTGTTCACGTCCAACCCCTCTTCAATCAAGTCATTCCTCTCCATCTCCATTTCAAAATTATAAATGCAATCTAAATTCATTTCTGCATTATCTCCACAACTATCAATTTCATGGTTCATAGCATCCATAATAAACAACAGTTCCCTGAGAATAAATTTAAAAGAACGATTAAGTCCACACTCAATACAGAAAATTCTCTGAAACGGTTAACCAATATGGGTCTATCAGAAAGTTATCAACATGAATCCTTGCTTAAGAGAAATAGAGAGCAAGATTACAGTTATTTACACTTTGGAGTTAGGATACATACCAGATTTTAAGTATTGGACAACTTTTGTTCCTTCAAAATTTGGAGAAATAAGTAATACTTGTCATTCAACTTCCATAAAAATCCACTGTCATAACATCCACTGTCATAACATCCACCATATTTTCAGTATCCGAATTTGATTTAAAAAAATTCTTTGTCATATCTGGAAAAATGAGTCAATTTTAAATAAAAGGGAAAAAAGTACCTGCGTGAGAGCTCAAGAACGCTTTTGGCTTGAGAAGCATCAGAGGACACTAAAACTAATAGAATTAGGGCGTGTTTTGGAAGCGAAAGAGAATCGGTAGCCGAGAAGAGGGTCACGATTCAGTGCTTCTCTTTGAAATACACGAATCAGTCAAGGGGCGAATCAGATTTGAACTTCCAGGGTTAGGGCTTGTTTTGGTCGCACGTGAGGGGAGGGATTCTCTTTGAAATGGACGAATCAGTCAATCGAGCTTCAGATTTGGAATCGATTTGTCGCTGGATTTTCCGGATGAAGATGAATCCCAGTTCGCGACCTTTCAGATGAGAGAAATAAAAGGGGAGAAAAGATAGACGCGAAATGTTTGGGCGAGGAGAGAGAAAAAAGAGACGCGTTATTTATAGGTAAGCTGGGTAAGCTCTATTCAGGGTAAGCACCCGATCCCTACTGTATATATATATATATATATATATATATATATATATATATATATATATATATATGATTGTGATGTGTGTGAAAGTGACGTGTGGGTGGAAAAATGTGCGTGTGTGAATGTGTTATACGGGTGGGAAATGGGGGGGAAAGGGAATGCCTTGGATGAAAGCTAGTATATATATATATATATAATGATGAAAGCGACATTTGGGAAGGGGCAAATTTTTGTCACGGGTGTGTTATATGATATGTTGCTTTCTTTGAATATTTAGACTTAACTTGATTATATATGGGGATATCCCATTTCCTCATTGTCGTAAATGGCAGGTAATATATATATATATATATATATATATATATATATATATATATATATATATATATTATAAATTTTGTTTTACTTGAATATTATATTATTATTTTAAAATCAGACGTATGTGAATTCGATTTATTCGGCCCACTATTGATCCGTGAAAATTTTTTAAATAGTATCATTTCCATTCTTCTATAAATAGGATGCTTAGTTAGAATTGAAAATCACACCAGAATCAGAGAATTCTTCTTCTATAATCTTGAGCGTATTTCTTTAGAGCTTAAGAAAGCTTTGAGCGTAGTAAACAGTTCAAGTTTTCTTCAAGAATATCCCTATCCTACCAGTCGGAATACTCTTCTTTTTAAGGAAATGAGAATATAGCTGGGACTAGTCGGGGAACAGAATGACGGTCCAGATGTTTGCATTAGTAGTCCTCACTATTCTGTAAAATAGTGTGATAATAAATGTAATGAGGACTTATTTTGAGTTTGAATACTGTCTAGACGACAATATTTGTATTAAAACTCACAGCTCATGTTGTATATTTAAGTTTGTATTTGTATTATGTACCATGTATTTGGCGACTCGGAATGGGTGATGTATACCTATTTTGGGGGCGTCACAGGATTTATTACATATTATAAAGTAGCATCATGTAGATAATTAAAGCTTTTAATAAATTAATATTTTTTTATTAATAAATGAATAAGATTATTACAAAGTATATGCTTTATCATCAAACATGATTGGCTTGTGTGCATACTACTTTCACAATCGTCAAGGAGCCCTCCCTCAAGATAGCCTCATCATCAGACTCCACGACCTGAACAGCAGCAAATTATCATGGCGCAACCACTAAGGAGTCAAGGGCCATCTCCCAGCTCACAATGGGTAACCACTACTGGCCTATATATGCCAATTGGAGACCCTACCTTTATGAATAGACATGATCATGGAAAAAGGTTGAGTCAAAGCGAACTGGAAGATATTGCATGGAGAGACGAAACCAGCAGGAGAAGGAGAGATACATAGCATGCCAATCCTCCAAGAAGTAAAAGGCAGAAGAAATAGAAATAAGTTGGAACTCATTTCTTATTGATGTAACTAAGCTTTATTATAATATCTGTCTTTACAAACATCAATAAATTCATGTTTATTCTCTAGAGATTTCAGCTGGTCATTGAAACACTAAGTCATATTTACTTTCTAGCAACTGCATCTAGAAATTGATGATCATGATACAAATCTCCTTGGTTATGTCAACATCAAATAGGGGGAGATTGTTGGGAAATTGCATATTTAAATTTGATGTTAAAAGTAAATATTCATGCTTATATGTAAAGTCCTTCTAGGAATACATGTACAAGGACTTAGTGGTAGATAAAACTTGTTAGGTTGATCTGAGCTTTAATGTTTATCATTCTGTAAATGAATGAATAAAAGAAAAAATTAAAGCTGTTAGGTTGATCTATGTCTTGAGATGTAATAGATAGGCTTCAACATAATCGTAGTCTGTTGAGCCAGTCAGGAGATTGCAAAAGCTAAGGCGGAATCGTAGAGCATCAAGAAATCGTTCTTTGTCTGCTTTGGAGGGCCTCTCCCAGAATCGTAGATTGGTCCAAACGCCTGCCGAGTTAACTTAAGAATCGTAGTGTGCTCTCAGAAGCATAGAGTCTGCGAATCAAGCATGCAAAGATCATAGTCTACCAGTACTTAAGAGAAATAGTAATGTTCTCATCTACTAGTACCAGATCAAGCACTAATGTTGCAAGACTCCACGATAACGATCGTAGTGTATCATCTTTCTGTATCAGAAGCATCGAGCCTTATCCATTTGTTTAAGAATAAGTTACAACAAATGTGGAATGGATTATAGACGTTGAGACTATCGGGAATCCTTATGACACAACACTCATCCTTAGTATATAACAAAGAGACTTATTGAAGAAGCTAAGGAAAGTACTACATGTCAGCCGAAAACACCTTTTCAGGTGTTAGGTGAGATAGCAGTCTGCTGTGTCAGTGGGCCAGACGGCTAAACAGTAGATTTGCAGAAAGTCACCATCAGTGCTCAGAAATGTCAAATATAATTAATATTTCAATGGATGCCTTCAACCGGATACATTTCAAAGGCACCTTATATTCAAATCAGATGCAGAAGTAAGGGACAAGAAAGCATACAACAAAAAAGTTGAAGAACACACAATGCTCAACTCTACGATCTGAAAAGAAAGCTTGCTCAGCTACTCAGTTCTTTCGAACACAAGCTTAACGGCAACTGAGTAGCACCATTCAAGAACTCAACTATCATTAAGTGAAGTAAGAAGTTCCAAGTCTACTGGACTTGAAGATTTCTAAGTGAACTAAGAAGTTCCAAGTCTGTTGGACTTGAAGAGTTCTAAGTGAACTAAGAAGTTTCAAGACTGCTGGTCTTGAAAGAATCTAAGTGATTCGAAGATTGTAAAAACATCCTTAGTGGATTTCCTACTCAAGGAGTAGAAGAGTGGACTAGGAGCTTCGAATGCTCTGAACCACTTAAATTCTCTGTGTCTTTTATATTCTTACTTTAACTGCTATACTTGATATAATTACCTGTTAACTATTAACTCTATTTATCAAAAAGGGGAACAAAAAAATCACATATTTCGCTGAAATTGATTAACAATATCTGACAAAGCATTTCGAAAAGAATTTTTAAAATATCTATTCAACCCCCCTTCTAGATAACTATTGTGCCTCTAGGAACTAATAAGAGGAAGCTGGAGATGCAGGAGATGGAGGTATAACTTGCATATTGCAGGGAAGCGGGTATACTGATGGGAACCCTTTTTCACCGGTTGTTGGACAAAAATGTGGGACTGGTAGGTAAGGTAGAGGAGTCTGAACAGAAGGAGTTGAGTGATAAAGTCGAGAAGTAGGCTCTTCGCACTTAGCTTGAGCTAGAGGTTATGGAGAGGATCCACTTCGAGGAGTAGTGGGAAGGAGCTATTGATAGGGCAAGAGACCTAGAAGATGAAGTGAAGTATAAGAAGAGAAAAATGAACAAGATGGGCTATGCTTTTTGCACAGCCATAGATAGATTGATTGATGGTGTATACCATTACCCAGCGGAGTAGGAACAGACCCGACATACCATGAGTAGGGACTTGGTGGCACACATATCGCAGGTTGAGTACTAGAGCGGAGTGGAGCGCGGAATGTTAGGTTGCGGTTATATGATAGTTGTCTAGTAGTGGTAGGTTGTATTTTTATGTACTGTTGTTGAATCCCAATCTTTTGTGTAAGATATGGGATAGTTAGGTAAACCCCTAGTATGTTCTTGTGAGAGGGGTAGTATGTTAGCATGTTAGTATGCTTCCCCACCTTTTGTAATACTAGGGGATAGATAATAACATTTATAACAGTATACTATAGGTCAACCACACTTGATGTAATGATTGGGCATATGAATATAAATGTTCTTATTTCAAAAACCGTGTTATAAAATTTTGTTTCCTTTTTGCATTAAAGAAATACTTAATTAATATAATTAGATAATAAGAATGAAATTTTTTGATGTAGAAAATGCCGCCCAACGTAGACTAACAACACCGAAAAAATCGGGCAATAACGAGAGGGAACAAGTAGACCCTATCCAACAGCTAGTAGAGTTGCTAGGAGAAGCCCCGCGGGAAAGAAACAACGAACCAGTACAACCCAATCCCCAAGCGGTTCCAATTATGAACTTTAAAGACTTTAGGAGCGTAGGACCTCCGGAATTTGAGGGTACTACCGAGCATATCGTGGCGCAAACATGGATCAAAGAGATGAAGAAGCCTTCGCCATTGCTCGTGTGGGTGAAGATCAGAAGACCGTGTTCGCTACGTACATGATGAGGGGTGAAGCAAATTGTTGGTGGGAGGCCAATCAATAGAGAGCGGGAGAAGGGAATATAACCTGGGAAAGGTTTAAGACTTTGTTCTTCGAGAATTACTTCCCGAAGAGCATGAAGAATAGGATGGAGGTGATGTTTCTAGGACTAAAACAAGAGGAGATGATGGTGGCGCAATATGTGGCTAAGTTCAACGAGCTCGCACGATTTGCAACGCACCAAGTAGTTACTGAAGAGAGGAAAGCAAGACGCTTCGAACTAGGACTGAAACCTTGGTTGTTCAACAAGGTGTCAGTTCTCCAAATCGACTCATTTGCCACGATGTTGGAAAAGGCCATCATTGCGGAAGGAGGAAGTGAGGCCTTGAGTCAGTATAACAAAGAAAAGAAGAGTAAGAACACTGGAGAAGAGGGTCGTGGAGAAAGCAGTAGTGGGGGAAGCAATCTAGGAAAGAGAAAGTGGGATAACAACAACAACAGAAACAACAATCAAGCAGGAAGTCACCAAGAAGGGTTTAAGAAGCGAGCAGAGGGATGCTCAAAGTGTGGTAAGAACCACCAAGGAGAGTGCTGGAAGGGGCGCAATGTTTGTTACAACTGTGGCCAGGAGGGACACATTTCACCAAACTGCCCAAAGCCAAAGAAGATCAAGGGATGTTTCGCTTGTGGCTTAACTAAGCATCAAATCAAAGATTGTCCAAATAAGGGGAGCAACGGAGGAAGCGTCCAACAAGGAGGAGGCAGTAAGTTGATGATCGGCGAACCAACGCAATCCAACTAACCAACTGCCAAAACCTTTAACATGACTGTCCAAGACGCAGTACGTGGTGTCAGGTATTATCTCAATCAATAATATAAATGCTTATGTATTATTTGATTCGGGTGCTACCTGTTCATTTGTATCTGAAGAATTTGCTAGTCGACTAAACATACCCCAAGAATGCTTAGAAAATCCGTTGAACATAGAGATTGCGAATAAGAAAGTAATTCTTGTAGAGTTCATTTACCGAAACTGTTGTGCAAACATTAGAGGTCATAAACTAAGCGTAGATTTGATCCCTATAAGATTGGGAGAGTTTGATGTGGTATTAGGAATGGATTGGTTATCCAGCCACACTGCGATAATTGATTGTCAAAAGAAAAGTGTGAACCTTCAGACTCCAAATCGGTCGAAGGTAGTGTTTTATGGTAGCTCATTGCTTAGGCAATCGTGTTGTCTTACGATGATACATGCCAAGAAATTATTAAAGAAAGGATGTGTAGGTTACCTAGCCTATATAGTGGATACTCAAATAAAGGAAGTAGAAATGAAAAATATATCGGTAGTCGGAGATTTTCAAGATGTGTTTCTAGAAGATCTGTCTGGCCTTCCGCCAGACAGAGAAATTGAATTCGTGATAGACTTAGCACTGGGAACTGCACTAATTTTAAAAGCACCATATTGTATGGCACAGGTAGAAATGAAGGAATTGATGATACAATTGTTAGGTTTGTAATATTCGTGAACGCAATTAAATTGCATAAACTAAGCAAAAACGTGTAAAATCAGAGTTTTAAAATTTTACAAACCATATACCCGGATCATCCTTTATGCACAATTATTAATTAAACGAAAAGATAAAGATCAAGAATCATACCCTTGAAGATTTGAGCTTCCTCAGGTACAAGTTCACCTCCAATCCTTTTCGCGTTCAACTTTAATCCATCGGGTTTGGTTCCTTCCTTTGATTAACGTTAGCCACCCAAGTGTTTGGCCTCTAGAGGTGATCCACCAAGAAAGAATAAAGATTCAAGAAGATGGGTGTTTGGCAAAATCCTAGTTTTTCTATCTCTCATAGAAAAGGAACGTACTCTCCAACTATTAGAATTACGTATGTTGTGAAAAAGTCAACAACCACCTCACCCATAATAAGACTACTCTTATTTATAGATGTGGGCAACCCTCCTTAACAATTAAGGAATTGGGTTTTATTTTAATTAATTAAAATCCTTTAATTAATTAAGCTCCCTAATCTTATTAGGATTAATTAATTAAACTCTTATAATTAATTAGCCTCCTAATCTTATTAGGATATATGAGAGTACTTTTATTAATTAATTCACAAACTCCTTTAGGAATTAAATAATAATAATAGTAATAATAATAATAAGACTTCTCTTATTAATTTATATTTAATATTTTTAAAATATTAAATAATAAATATTAAGTTATTTAATTTATTTCATCACCATAGATTAAATTAAATATAAACTTATTATTACGATTATGCCATTTGTTTCTTAAATATTTATTCTTCCTTTTATGGTGTGACCCTTTAGGTTCTTTATATTAAACCGGTTGTGAATAAATCAATTAAAACAATTCTAATCTTATTTAAATAAATAAATTAAACTATTAATTTATTTAAATAAATAATATTTATTCTACAATAGGGATAAGCCTCCCTAGCAATTAACGACTTTTCAGATAATATAGATTTCAACATTAATCATAAAAGAACATTTGAGTAAATAGTTACCGTGCAATTCAATCCTTCCACCATACAATGTCCCAATTAAATATAAGAAATGAAATTACTGTCAAGTCTTATTTATTTAATTATATGTATTTCGATCCTTAAATGCACAACTCCAAATAATGCAAATTAGAAACTCCTTTCTAATTTCATTATGCCTTGGCCAAGGACTACTGGGTTGTCATTTATCGAATCACATAGGATATTTTTCTTCTTTTACTAGAAGTGGTAGATTCTTTATTGATCATACATTATCTCCATATACAACTTATTATACCCAAGCATACCCTTTGATATATCCTAAGGGTCTTAAGGAATAAGTCAAAGTATAACTCATCATACACAAGATATTATGATGATCTCAAGTCCAAGTATCACTTGTACTACTATCACTATAGGAATTCCTATTAACAGGAAAGTAAAACTCCATTAGGTATTCCATAGCGAGCCACGTTCAGTGAACTTATTCTCTAATAAGCACCTACATACTTGCTTTAGTGTCTCCACACAAATGATCATGAGATCAGTCATCTTCATCCAATGAGCAAGCAACGTATGTACCAATCTATTCGGATTCACTAATCCCCAATTTAGTAATCCAACGATTGGAAACTATTTTAGTTTTAAGCTTTCTAAGAATTTAGATCTCATTAGAACGATCATCATCATTATTCTAAAAGCATTGCTTAAAACTATGGGTTTATCACATATTATAAAACAACATCATGTAGATAATTAAAAGCCTTTAATTAATTAATACTTTTTATTAATAAATGAATAAGATTGTTACAAAGTATATGTTTTATCATTAAACATGATTGGCTTGTGTGCATACTACTTTCAACAATTGCAAGAATTGCTGGATAAAGGATATATTCGGCCAAATGTGACTCCATGGGTAGCACTGATATTATTTGTCAAGAATAAGGATGGATCGATGAGGCTCTATATCGACTATCTAGAGTTAAACAGAGTAATGATTAAGAATAGATATCCGTTTCCAAGAACAGACGACGTTTTCGATCAATTGAAGGGAGCAAAATGCTTTTCGAAGATAGATCTACGAACGGGTTATCATCAATTGAAGGTACGGGAGGAAGACATACCAAAAATGGCGTTTCGAACCCGATATGGGCACTAAGAGTTTTTGGTGATGTCATTTAGATTGACTAATGCTCTAACAACATTCATTTGATGAACCGACTTTTCAAGCCATACTTAGATAAGTTCGTAGTAGTATTTATCGACGACATTCTAATTTATTCAAAGACCAAAGAAGAACACGATGAACATCTGAAGATGGTATTAGAGGCGCTAAGAAAGGAAAAGATGTACACAAAATTTTTAAAATGTGAATTGGATGGAGAATGTTCAATTCATAGGATATGTGATAGACAATGATGGAATTTTAGTGGATCCTGCAAAAGTAGAGGCAGTGAGTGATTGGGAACAACCAAATACACTGACGGAGGTGAGAAGTTTCTTAAGGTTAGCCGGGTACTATCTAAGATTTATCCAAGATTTTTCTAAGATATCAACCTCGTGACTAATCTAACTAGAAAGACGGTAAAGTTCGTGTGGACGGAAAAATGCGAAGAGAGTTTCCAAGAGTTGAAGAGGAGGTTGAGCGAGGCGCATGTACTATCATTACCAGCTGATACGGGAGGATTTGTGGTGTATAATGATGTGTCGCATAGAGGACTTGACTGTGTGCTAATGCAACATAGCAAGATCATTGCATATGCGTCACGACAATTAAAGGATTACGAAAAATGATACCCTACCCATGACTTGGAGTTAGCAGCTGTAGTTTTTGCGTTGAAGATTTGGAGGCATTATTTATACGGAGAAAAATGTGAGATATATACAGACCACAAGAGTCTGAAATATATCGTCACACAGAAGGAGTTGAACATGCGACAAAGGAGGAGGTTGGAATTGATCAAAGACTCTGACAGCAAAATTCTTTATCACCCAGGAAAAGCGAATGTAGTTGTCGATGCACTGAGTGGAAAGGGAAGGGAGAAATTGTTCAAATTGACAACTCAGGAGGAGTTAATAAGAGAAATGGAGAAATTGAAAATAGAAGTAAAGGGACCTAGTAGGTCTGAGGAAAAATTATTTGTCATGGAAGCTCGTCCAACCTTATTGGATAGAGTAAATGAATCACAATAGAAGGACGAAGAGTGTGAAAATGTAAAGAAAATTAAGGATAATAGAAAATGAGGGAGAGATGTTCAAAATGGATAAGGATGGTATCTTGAGATTCGAAGGAAGAGTATGGGTGCTAGCTGTAACTGAACTGAGAGAGGAAATCTTGCACGAAGCACACAATACGACGTATTCTATTCATCTAAAAGGCACGAAAATGTATCGAGATCTTCGACAGCACTTTTGGTGGCCCAATATATGAAACGGGAAGTCGCGGAGTGCGTCATTAGATGTCTCACTTGTCAACGAATCAAAGTAGAACACCAAAGGCCGAGTGGTCTACTTCAACCATTGGAGATACCAAAGTGAAAATTAGAGTACAGTACGATAGATTTTGTGGTGGGACTTCCAGTCATGCAGAAAGGTTATGATGACATTCGGGTTATCGTGGATCGACTAATGAAGATAGCTCATTTTCTACCAATCAAGATCCGTTTCAACCTTAATCAGTTAGCAAGTCTGTACGTAAAGGAAATTGTTTCACGACATGGAGTGCCAATGTCAATTGTCTCTGATTGAAATCCGTGCTTCACTTCAAATTTTTGAAAAAACTTGCAAGAGACAATACAAAAAAATGGTGATTCGGCAACAATCAATCTTCGTTGCTAAAATTTTGTTGCTAAATGTCATTTATAACGATTTTTTGGTCGTTGGACCATTCGTTGCGCAATGAGCGTTGCTAATTATCTAGTAATGAAATTATTTTGATCATTGTAGAAAGTGAGATATTTCGCAACGAAAGTTGATTTTCATGTAAAAACATAGATCATTTAACAACGAAATGTATTGTTGCAAATTTATTAAGAAATTGTTACTGAAAATCAACTTTCGTTGCAAAATCCTTCTAATTAGCAACGAAAATAACTTTTTTATCAACGAAGATGAAATTTCATTGTGGTTGAGACACTTTTGTCTGAATAATATGAAATTGTTGCCTTGCCTAGTTTTCGTTGTTGATTGTATACTTTTTGGCAACGATGCTCGTTACCAAATGTGCAGAATATATCGATCATATATTATTTTGCAACGAGATTATTCGTTGTCGTTGGTCTCGTTATGAAAAATTATGATCAATTAGCAACGATAATGTTCGATGCTGATTATTTTTCGAGCAACGAAAGTTGTCGATTAGCAACAAAACTAAATGTTGTCGTTTACTTTAAATGTGCAACGAAAGTTGTTATGATTTGCAACGTACGAAAGTTGTTATGATTTGCAACGTTATAAATGTTGTCTTTTTCTTTGTTATGTAACGAATGTCGAAATTATTTTACAAACAAAATAAATTGTAGCTCAATGACCCCGTAACAAATTATGACAGAAGTACAAAACACTCAAATATTATTAATTAAATAAAATCATCTGATACATGATCATTCATCTTTACAATCAAATATCTAAATGATTTATTGAGGCACATGTATAAATTGGTGCCTTCAACAAATTGTCCATAAAATATCAGACAATTACTTAACTAGGAAAAGAACTGTTCAGTCTAGTACACACAAGCATGACTGCTACTCGTTTTCACAACATTCAGAGCATGAGTGCTCAAGGTGGAGGGATTACCAAAATTTACTAGCTTCAAAAATACTTCATCATCATGGTCCTTATTGACTTGCAACATATATTTAATTACATTCCTCATGTATGGCTGTAGTCATATAAGTAACAAAAGATGAATAGGAGGGGGATACAAGTATCATGTAAGACGTTAATTATATGAAATTAGAGGAATTAATTCAATTTCTTTGTTTGAACACATTAATTCCTTACTAGCAGAAAATTATAAACACTTGAGTGAAATATTAGACCTTTAGTGGGTAATAGGAAGCAAAATTACCATTTGTATCTCTTAGTTGATAACATCCATTAGTGTTGATCCCATCAACTTTTGGATCTGCAAATAGTTGATGAGAAAACTAAAGTTGGTTAGACCAAATCAGGATACTCATCAGTAATATAATATTTCCTCTTTTTTGAAGAGGAATCGGATTTAATACCACTAGTAGAAGCTCTTTTAAGCATATTTAAACTCTATATGCAGTGAATGTGAATATATAAGAGGAAAGTACACAAAATGAGTTCCAGATGGCCTATATATACAAAGTAATCATGATATATATATATATATATATATATATATATGTATATATATATATATATATATCAACAAGCATGTCATTGATCAGATAGGGGTCATTAAGGAATACATGCACAAGTAAACATTTAATGCTGAATAGAGAACTATAATTAAAAAAGTAATCAAATTCATTAACTCCACCGGTTCAAATTAAAGCACAAGAACAAAAATAATGGAATGAACAAAAATATCCCAGTAAATAAATACTACAATAATAATAACAATATGGTGTTTTTATTTTCTTAATTTATTAATTTTTCTTATCAGGTACCATACATTAGAAAGAGTGTTCATTTTACATTTGCTAAATAGGATCACTAAAATTTCAAGTATCTTCTTTTCCTCAGTCTCTTATTCACATACTATAAATATCCTGTTTAGTTTAACTTTCAGGTAGTTATTTAACCAATGATAAAAAATTCGTGTACAAAGTTTGCATGGGCATCCCACATAAGGAAACTATATATAATAGGAAAGTATATCATGAACCAAGGACACACGTGTGCAAACATGCACAGTCTTATAACATGTAAAATACAAGGGAATCAGACTAAATGAAATACCCACGCTGATGTAACCTAATCGCAATGCAAAGTAATTTAACTTTTGTATTGAACTCTTAAAACGTCGGAGAAAGCAAAGCTGAAACAGCAAACAAAAAAAATAAACCATGGTAACATATAACATTGGACCAAGTAAAGAAAAGATTATGCATGATTTCTGTTGAAAGGTTACTAAAGTCAGCATTTTTAAGTTGACCCTTTTCTGATTAAAGAGTGTGTGTCTACAATCTGTAACATAGTAACATGATTTCTATTTTTCGATTTCTGTTCTGTATATAGTTTTGTTTATTAATGAAATTAAATAATTATTAGTAACTGTATTTAATACTTCGTATAAAGCAGAAGCAATTGCACTTGCCTCAACTTCTGTCTGTCAAAGTTATGGCCCAATTTTAGACTAATTTCAACTAGCAAGACTAATAGTAATATTATAATTCAGACATAAATATAAATATATAAGATCTAGCATAGTAGGGCACCATGCTTGATAATGCAGTCTTTGTACTCACGATATACACGTTTGAGTTCCCGTATATCACTCTTTTCCTTCCTTTTTGTTATAGTAACTTCTTAATCCCGTAAACTTTAAAGCAAGAGAAATAGGTCTATAATGCAAGTCCTAAAAGGAAAGTTTGAGGGTAATAAAGGAAGGCTTACAAGAAATATCTGTCTGCTGGTATTCCTCAATTCAGTTGAAGGTTTCAGCTTATATGATGTGGCATAAATACCCATATACCAAAACTAATTAACTTATAAATATTGAAGAAGTGGTTGAATTGAGGGTTTCTACGACCAATGAAGATGAAAATAATACTATTTAAAGATACTCTGCATGTTCTAGAAGTTATAGAATGAACATTCAGGGATTCTTTAAAGAGGTAAATTTCTAGTATGTCGATTTTTAAGATAAACCAGAGTTTTGGAGTACATCAACAATTCTGCAGAATATAGAAAGTTACTTTTTTCAAAATTGAGGAAGGGATTTGCAGAAAGCCTAAATATTAAGCAGGATGATAAACTAAGCCTCATACAGATTTGAGGAAAAATAACTATTTAAGGAAGCTCAAGAAAGCATGCAACAATAGGGGGGCCAATGAGTTTACGACATGGTAAATGAAAACAAAATGCAATAACCCACCTACTCAATTATTTGATGAAACAAAATCCCAAAGGCCAAAGCATTATGTAATTCAATATAAAGTTTATAGCTCATAATCACTTGTTGAATATGTGACTGCGTAAAAGTAGTGGCATGAAATAGTTTTTTGGCAAACAGAGTGAAGACAACAAATTTTACCATCCAAAGTAAGACTCCAAACTTTCCACCACCCAAAGGTCAAATAGATGAACGATAGTCTGGTTCGAAGAGGACTCTGGGATTCATTATAAGGCATAAAGAGATGAATTTAATATCGACTATTATTTCCCTCTTCTTACAACTTACACTCATAGTTATTTAAAAGCCATCTTTTAAAGGTTATAGTCATCCTAATGGTTTCTTAACCTAAAATAAGAATCTCATCCCAGTTTATAAAGTGATACTTAAGTTCTGAAATAACTATAATTTATTAAAACTAATCACATACCATAAGAATCAGTGAAGGTTAAGAATACAAACACAACTCAATCCAACTTCAATTAGCAATTAAAAAAAAACACATGACTAACAAACGACCACGATTGAATCCAGCAATTGAAATTCTTAATGAAATTCTTATCCAGATTACCTTCACTCCAAGACACCAATTCTATGCATGTACTGAACACCAGTCTGTTGGATAAACTTTCAGAAATTTCAATATCAATTATATTTCTAAAGTCTAGTTTAAAGAGAGGTTGACAAAGCTCTAAAATGTTTTAAGATCAGTTTCCTTTTCCAATCGTTTCCATCTGCTCTTTCCAGACTAGATGACAAAAATGTTTTGCTTATACAACACCTCTCTAAGGTTTTTCAAATTCCCAAATTATAATTTGAACCCGAACAGGTTTCGCTTCATCACTCTAAAACCTAAACACAAATATGCATACATAAACTAAGGTAATCAATACATATATAAAGAGAACACCTACAGATCTTCGGGAAGATACTCGTGTTTCATGGAGAGATCTATGGCACGCAATAACCGTAGGTTTCTAGCATCAAGGATTTCACGAGGCAAGCGTTTAAGCATTTCCTTGATGTCCAAATCTTCATACGGATTGTACAGATCCTCGAATCTCAACCCTAATTTTTACCAAATTCAACATCCAAACACAAAAATCATCATTAAAATTTGTCATTACTGTAAATCTATAAAAATATATAGAGACATAAACGGGGAAAAGGAAGGTTAATTACCGAATTTGCGGAGACTTTTAGAGACAGAGTTTTTGTGCATAGATGCGAGAAAGTTCTTTGATGGATTAACAGCCATGATGAAAGCACCATCTTCGATTGATTTCACTTCTTTAATCTCTCTTGTTCGTCAATATCCCAACCTCTCGTCGCTCGAAGGTTACCGGCCAGCAAAATAAAATACGGTTATGGGTTTGGATTTTAAGATACGGTAACGGCTAAAATCATATTAAATATTTTTAATATGGATAATGTGCATGAATCTATATGGTTATGTCTATATGGTTATGGTTTATGTGAAGATTTCGAATTCAGATACTTGAAATCCGAACTCGGTTTATCACCATATTATTTCTATGAGCGGAATAATACTAATAATAATAACAATAATATAAATATCAAACTTAACTTACATTTATCAGAATCTAATCCCAAGTATGTAACCTTTAAACATTCATTACAAACCATGATAGATAATATATATCATACTTGTCTTAAGAGTATTAAACTATTACATAAGATAACGTTCATTCATTCATTCAGCAACCTTTTCCCTTTCCCTTGCTCTTAGCAGAGCTCTCTGATCATTCACACTTAGCTAAAAACATTTAAATTAAGTAAGGATGAGCATTTGAGTGCCCAGTAAGTAATAGCAATTATATATATATAATCTGAAAGAATTTAAATATTTTCTTTGTACTATTCTTCTACAACAAGTCAATAGTTGTGAAATATTCTGAACCGATAATAATAACATAACAACTCTCTTTCAAATTTTTTGAAACTACATAATGACTATAATTGGGGTTATGGTGACATGCCATGAACATTGTTTTCATTTTCGAAAAGGTTAAATAGAAATTCATCTGTAAACCGTCATAACTTACGGGCGTTAGGTTGTACTTCCCATGGGTCCTGTATTGATCAATACTACATTACACGAACGATAGGATCGTGCACTTTGTTCCGCCTTGGGCGCATAAAAGTTTTCCCGTGTAGGGATGTTCATACTTGTCTGGGTTCTAAATCAAAGGTTTTATCTTGTTCAACAATAATCTATAATTCAACATATATGTATACGGGTAATTGACAAAGGTATATCAACATGTGATGAAATACAATGATTATCCAAGTGGGGACACTTGTTTAATCATTTCTAGAAATTAACGAACAGAATATATATATCTGAATTGTCATATACTAACATGTTGATAATCAATGAGCTTATATAATATAAGGTTCATAATCTGTACAGTAATAATATAATTTAAAAACATTCTTACTCATGTCCATTGCATAAAGAAAATGCAAAGGTAAGATACTTGCCTGAAGCGCTGCTTACAGTTTGTAATTTAGATTTATCGCTTATCTCACGACCAATCATTAATAAGATCGTTCGTTCGATTAGAATGACATACTATAACACATAACACTGCTTATTACAGTCAGCACATACCCTAATCACATTGACACATATGTTTAATAACCATTGAATCACAAATAACCACATATCTCAATAAATTATTTAAGTCCAGATCAATTTCTGAAACATGTCGGTGTACCGACGACTTTATCGGGTAATTATCGAGTCTAAGACTCTATCCTGTAATTCCACATCTATAAGTATCGGTCATATTATTTGTAAATGACTTATAATAATTTTTAAACATTTATTATAATTTATCATGAATTTTCAAACCTCAGAATCATTATTAAATGATTTAAATATTACACAATTCTATTATTATTACTATTTAATTTATATTAAACTATTAATGAAACCATTGCCAAAATGTTAAAGTTATTTATAATAACTTAAAAGACTTTTAAAGTATTAATACTACACTTAAATGATTTTTAAAAGAATTAAAATTATTTTTAAATAATTATCATTAATATTAAAGTATTAATATATTATTTATCAAAATATTAAAAGTCATTAATTATAACTTGAAATATTTTTAATTCATTTATAACATTTTTAAATAATTTTTAAATAAATAAAACTATTTTAAAACTATTTATTTAATATAATTATTAAATAAATCTAATATCATTTAATATTAAATTAATATCATTTATTAATGAAATTATCCTTTAAATATTAAAAGTTATATTTTATAACTTAAAATATCTTTAAACACTTTATTTTCATTTAAAATGATTTTTCTAATATAAAAATCATTTTTAAACTAATATATTTAATATGAGTATTAAATAAATCTAATATCATTAATATTAAAATATTAATATTTTTCATGACAAAATATCAAAAGTTATATTTTATAACTTAAAAAAATATTTTTATATCATTTTTCTAAAAATTTTAAATCATTAATTCTATTTTTCATCATTTATTTAATACATTTATTAAATAACTTAATTACCATTAATATTAATTAATTAATGAAATTTCATCACAAAATATTGAAAGTTATCAAAAATAACTTAAATTATTTTCTTATACCATAATATAATTTTAAATGATTTTTCATGTAATAAAATTATTTTTAAATAATTTATTTAATATTATAATTAAATAAATTAAATATTTTTAATATTTTAAAAATATTAAATATTTATGAAATATATTAAAAATAATTAAAAACTAATTTTTAGAATTTTAAATAATTTTTAAAACTATTTTTGTAATTTTTAGAATTTATTTTCTATTTTTAATGATTTTTCGAAAATTTAGAAAATAAAAATAAAGAAAACCGTCGCTATAGGCTTTTAGCGACGCTTGGCATCGCTGTTGGTGTTCTTGAGCTCAAGAACACTGACAGCTTCGTGCCCGAGGGGTCAACTTTGACCACTTATAATTCCTTTGTTCCTGCATGATCTGATCGATCTCAAGCATTGGTCGTGTAGTATAAATGTAGAACTACAATTATTCGCAATTATTTTGGTCATACAACAACTCAAATGTAAGATCTAAGCCGTTAAAACTATTGTCAGGTCTGTTCATCAAGTTCTGGGCTGCCCAGGAAAATTCGGTCAATGCCGGTCAACGACATTGGTAGCCTTATTCAGGTCAATCAGTTGATGAAATGGTGGTGATAGACGTTGGGCCTCATAGAGGAACGAGCATGGTATCAATATTGATCATTTCTAATGTCCAGATATCATTAACGTACAAGATCTAAGTCTCTAAAACAATTGCCAGGGCTGTTCTGGGTTTTCTGAGTAACCCAGAAACCTAGACAGTTCCGAGTAGGCACTTTGTGGCTTAAATTTATATGGGGTCTAGTTAATGTTATGGTGATCTATTAGTTTAAGATTGTAGTATACATAACCTAGTAAAACTATGCATCATCAGATTGAAAACAACAACATCAGAATCACATGATACAGCCCGGTCAACCCATGTTAGAAATCTGTTCTTCATGAATTCTGGAAATTCCCAGAAATGTCGATTCAGTGTAAATGGCCTACTTTGGCCGCTTGTCACGGTTGATCTGTTGATTGTTTATGGGATATTAAGACATAAATCTACATTCCACATTACCAGCTACAACATGTAACAAACAAAAATATTAAATCACTTAAAACCTGACAGATCCAGACTTTCAAAGTTCTTGTCAGACGCTGAAAAACGATTTCTGGGTTACCCAGAAATCTATCGGTCATGCTCGGTCAACCGAGTTTGACCACGAATAACTTGCAATCTACTCATATCCTGACCATGATACCAGTTCGACATCAAAGATATCATAACATACTACAACTTCAAACATTTAAACAACAACAACACGTAATATACATGGATCTACAAGGACTGACATTCGACTGTCAGACTCAAAAACAAACATTTTCAGATTTTGAAAATTTTCAATTTCGAGCACTTTGATGTTATGAATCTAACATGTGCTAACCCAGATCATCTATTGACACCAGAACCAACATTTTTAACAGTAAAAAAATTAACATCTAACAAAGGATCAAAGTCAGATTTAAAATTAGGGTTCTACCTCTTTACACCTTAATCCTTGATTCTGATCTTGTGATTTGTTATGGATACTAGTGGGGCTCGGTTTTGGGACTGGTATAGGTATAAATTTTGTGGGTCTTGTGCTTGAGAGCATTTGGTTGAGTGTATGAGAAAATGTAAGTAACAAATGAATTTTCTCTCTCTTCCAATATATTTATAGAAGTCTAGGATGCATGAATTGGCTGATAATGGACTGATGTGCTGGAGATTTTGTGTCACATGGCTGATGTAAGTTGTCCAACAACTCCAATTTTAGCAAGATTTGCAAGCAAGCGTCAATTATGCAATAAGGGCAAAATGGTCTTTTCGCTTGTATTTTTAATGGTATTTGTGTAATCTTGTTACAAACCCTTAAGGTTTAGGGTTTGGTTTAGGGTTTGGACCATTTTAGAGTTTAAAAAATAATTTCCTAGAATTTACAATTTAGGGTTTGCACAAAAAAATAAAATAAGATAAAATAATAAAATTTTAGTTTCTACAATACAAAATTAAGGTTTCTTAATTAATTAGGTTTTTAATTACTTAACACCTTACTAATTAGGTTTAAGATACACTAATTAGCATTAAGCTTTCCAAATCAACAATTAGAGTTTACAATTTAAATAAATTAGGGTTTATAAAATAAATATTAGGGTTTCTAGAAATTAATATTTCTAAATATTAATAGGGTATACCTAATTAATCAAAAAGTCATACATACCATACATGCACCATATAACATAGTTATATAACAGTGTCGAACTCATCCTGAGTTTTAAATTAGGGTTTTCATTTATCAATAAGTTAATTATTGATTTAAGGTTTCTAATTTACGAAATTAGGGTTTTCTCTTGATTATTAATAATTATAATTATCATGAATCACATAACATATTGACTTAACAGATTTTAAAGTCTCATGTGACTTCAAAATTAGTGTTTGTCAGTAAAAATTAGGGTTTTATCATAATACCCCATAATTGACCAACCATTGTCAGTCCACAAAAATACGGTACATAATTACAGCACTGAAAAATCAAAATATAATATTATTATATTATTATTCTTATCCATTGATAAAAAATCCAAAATTAGGGTTTGAATTCCATATCTGATTTATCTGACCTATATACCATTAATAATTAAGTTAAAATAAATAACTTAATTATTCTAACATAAATTCATATAATAAAATAAATAATTATTATAATAATTCTATAATCATTTCATATATTATTTAAATAATATAATAATCATATTTTCATGAAAAATAATTAATAAAAACATTTCTACTATAAAATTAATTATTAAAAGAATATAATTTATAATAATCAATAATTCTAAATAAAATAATTTGTAAACATTCATGTAATAAATATATTTTTATTTATTACATATACACATTATCTTGTACAAATCCTCATCTTTGAAATAAAAAAAAATATTTTATATGCAAAATTTATGATTTAATTTTTATAGAAAATATTGGGTTGTTACATTCACCCTCCCTTATAAAGATTCCGTCCTCGGAATTACCGTTTTAAAAACCTATACATACACGGTTACATAGTATACAAAATCTTTGTAAGTAGATCTTGATCATCGTTTGATCGAACTGATCTTTAACTATACACATAAAGCTTATCTTTCTGATTAAACGGAAATTTGATTTCTAAAAGAACTCAAATTTCTCCCTCAAAATTTCCTATAAAATAACTTACTATATTTATAAGAAAATAATATATAAGAAAATAAAATGGGTTTGAATAATACCTGGAGTTGCATCCCCGGCTGCCATGATATCTTAAACGGTCATGTTGAAGACGCTTGCGATTGATTTCGTTGGTTTGATTGTTGATGTTGGTCCCGTCGTTGCCAATGTCCTGCTGTCTTTTCCCGTATTCACATTCCTTTCCTTCTTTCTCCTTCCTGAACAGTCTTTCACCTTATATTCCATTTATTCTCACTGAAATCACGCAGACTTGCCCTTTATCTCATTTTCTTTTATCGTATAGATGACAAAACTATCTTTTGTCCCTTCATTATCTTAGCTATCACAAATGTTACTACAGGTCAGTTGATCCATCGAATCCTGGCAGTACGATGGCCTTGAAGTCTTTGACGTTCGTCGATCGATTATCTGGCTGATCTTTCGGCGACTGGTATTCCGTTCTGCATAGCTTGATCGTCCATATTCGCAAAATTCTGTATCGGGTCTGGTTGTCTTCCAGCTTTGTTGACAGGTTCTTCTGTCCGTGTATTTCATTTCCGTCTCCTTGACAGCATTATCACTATTTATTCTTTATTCTAAGCCTTATCGTATACGTATAATCATATAACACAAAACTTTCTATTCCAATAATCATGTACTCAAAATATTAGATTTTGAAAATTTGGTTTACTGTAGTAACCAGTATACAGATAAATATCTACTATCTTTATACCAACTTATTTCATTAATCCATCATAGACTCGTATTCATAACACTTGATAAACCATAGCACATATTGCTTTTTAATCATCCGATATCCCTTTGTGACTCAAAAGTCAGGAATCGCTGACACAACTTATATAAAATTTGAAAAATATTACCTTATACAAACATACCCATCATATACACTACATAACATAGAATCATACCTATTCAAGTAATACTAGTACTACTTATTTCTTACGCATTCACTAATGATCAGTTGCTTAGTATTCTATATAGTCCCATCATCCTCAATAATCCATTCACTCCTAACTACACCTAGTTCGTCCAACTTACCATACATTATGAGTTTAAGAACTCTACGAGTTTAAGAACTCAACATTGACTACATATTCTTTAACTATTCTTTACCTATTAGTCATACTATCGTTTTAGGGTCCGGCACTACACTTTTCAAAATAACCACCTCTTTGAGATATATAGCTTTCAATGTGAGCCTCTATTTCAGCTATTGGCTTTGATATTGGCTCGGTAATGAAGGTTGACTTCTTCTTTACAATTTAAGGGTATTCTAATTCTTTCTATCCGACAGCTATACACAAAAATTATCTAGACTAGCATACAATATATACACACATCAATTAATAGTTTTATAAAAGTTATCTTTTATTTTGTTTGACAATGAATTTATTCAATTCATCTCCTTTTTAAACTCTATATGAGTTAATTGTATTTTCAACGTTTTCCTCTGTTCCAAGGTTATAGCCTAAGGTCTAACCCACCTAAGGTTTCAAACCCTAATCTTTGATACCAACTTGTGAAGACCCCGAACTCAGGTACTTAAAACCCGAACTCGGTTCATCACGATACCATTTCTATGAGCGGAATAATACTAATAATAATAACAATAATATAAATATCAAACTTAACTTACATTTATCAGAGTCTAATCCCAAGTACGTAACCTTTAAACATTCATTACAAACCATGATAGATAATATATATCATACTTGTCTTAATAGTATTAAACTATTACATAAGATAACGTTCATTCATTCATTCAGCAACCTTTTTCCTTTCCCTTTCCCTTGCTCTTAGCAGAGCTCTCTGATCATTCACACTTAGTTGAAAATATTTAAATTAAGCAAGGATGAGCATTTGAGTGCCCAGTAAGTAATAGCAATTATATATATATATAATCTGAAAGAATTTAAATATTTTCTTTGTACTATTCTTCTACAACAAATCAATAGTTGTGAAGTATTCTGAACCGATAATAATAACATAACAACTCTCTTTCAAATTTTTTGAAACTACATAATGACTATAACTGGGGTTATGGTGACATGCCATGAACATTATTTTTGTAAGACCCCAACTTATTAATGAATAAAATCAAATTTTCTCTAAATATTATTGTGAATAATAAGGGGTTAATTTGATATAATACTTTGGTTATGGGTGAAATGTGCAAATTTTGCAAAATAAGCAAGTGGTTATAAAATATTCATTTTGTCGGGGAATATTCGTTTGGTCGTGGAATATTCTTGCTGTCGGGGAATATTCGTACGACGGCGCAGCCTTGTATGGGCCCCATAACGGAAAGCGATTGGATGAAAAAAACGACAAGTATAAGTTATTTATAAATAACGACGTAGTTGTTACCGTTAATACTGTTGGAATACCCGGTGGTTAAAATACAGTAGCACACGGTATTACACCAATTATTGATTCTTACGAAGGAAGGCAGTACTCAATAATTGTTACAGTAGTTACTGTTCAATATTTTATTGATTCAATAATTGCTGCATTGATATTTTATATTATTGTTGTTTCAATAATTGTCACTGCACAATATTTTCCTTTATCAGATCATTAATTCATATTATTTGAATAATATTATTAGATAACATTATTGGCAATGTCTAGAAAGTTCTGTCTAATGAGAGGTTTGGTCATCTAATTGCGAGCCAGTAAGGAGAAATTCTTATTGGAAAGCCCCCTCTTTCCTGGGAACGGCCTGGTTGTCATAAATGTGATTCTGTAATATTATTTGTGAATAATTAATTATTGATTCATATGATAAGGAAATATTTATTTTATGTGAATATAAATGAAGGATATATTTTTGAGGTTAAAAATGAAGGAGTTAATGTTGAGGTTTTTATCAGTATTTTTGTCGGAATGGAGGTATTAAAAATCAGGATTTTTGAGATATTTTGCGGGGGTTATAATTTTTAATCCGACCGTTGGATCGTGGTAATTTTTGGATATGTTATACATATATAAGTTGAGTATATGTCCATAAATTTTGAACCGTTAAAAATGAACGTATGATTTATTATGAATTTTACGAGATGGCTGGTTCAGAAATTGTTGAATTTTTGGAGTTAATCATTTTGGTAAAAAATTCTAGAATTGGTGGGCCCCACTCTTGGTTGGTGAAGAAATGTGCTGAATTATATTTCAAATGTGGTGGGTGGGAATAGTAGCAGGTAAAGCCATCAGGTTGCAGGTTAAGTCTGCTTCGGCGTGCTAACATTTTCCTATAAATAGAGGGCTAAGTTAGAATTGAAAATCACACCAGAAACAAGTTTTTTCTCTTTCTCTCTCTAGATTATTGAGTGTATTTTGTGAGTATTTAGATATTTTGAGAGTTTCTATTCATCAGAGCAAGTTTCTTTCAGCCTTATACCGGTATTCCGACCAGAAGTACTGATATTTTGAAGTAAGGGATATTATATTTTTCTTAATGATATTATTTTCTTCAATATCATTATGCTGAAATATTGATATGAGTTTTTATCAAATTTGGAAATTTTTGTGTCGGGGTTACTATTCACGTATACGGCACTATTCACGTATACGGTACTATTCACGAATATGGCACTATTCACCGAAAAATAAAATTTTCCCTTTTTGTCCAAGATGTCTATTATGGTTACTATCTTTGATTGTATCCATGTTCTGATATTTATTTTTGAATTCTGCTTCACAATTGATTATTATGAAGTATTATTGATCTTGGATAAACTGTTATACGAATCCCTAATATTTGTCCTTCTGTCTCACTGGATTCGTTCTCTTTAAGATATTTTTCATCATCCTCAGTCCTAAATGATGATATTACTGAATATCTTTGGCCTGTAGTGCAAAGATGTATGATTACTTGATGAATATCTTTGGCCTGTAGTGCAAAGATGAACAGGTGTTGAGATGAACATGACTGACAGGTGATACAAATGAATATCTTTGGCCTGTAGTGCAAAGATGAATATTTGGATAAAGATGATTATTAATTGATGTTACAGGGATAAAATATTGATGATGTACTTTTAAATCTTAGAAGATAGTAGAATTCTTTCTCTACTTGACTCTTCTAATGGTTTGTTGTTTCCGCTGCAGTTGTTGATCTAAAACTTGTTGTCGATTATATTCTATCAGATTTTTCCCTGTTGAAGACTAACGATAATTTATTGTATATTATCTTAGTCATAATATTCTTTACTGGGCTAGTTGAGCTCACCTTTTTCCTTTTTGTTCCATTTTTCTTCTCAGGAGGTGAGAACATAACAGGATCTAGTCGGGGTATGGAGTGATAGTTCTAGAAAGATGTTTTAGCAGTCCTCATTATTTCTGTAAAATAGTGTTTGAATAATTGTAATGAGGATTTAATTGAGTATGAATACTGTCTAGATGACAATATTTGTATTTAAACTCACAGTATATGTGTTGTCGTATTTTGCACGACAATTGTAATAATAAAGTTGTAGTTATTTTCTGTACCATGTATTTGGCGACTCAGAATGGGTTGGATGGATTGGACCTATTTTGGGGGCGTCACAGTTTTCATTTTCGAAAAGGTTAAACAGAAATTCATATGTAAACCGTCATAACTTATGGGCGTTAGGTTGTACTTTCCATGGGCCCTGTATTGATCAATACTACATTACACAAACGATAGGATCGTGCACTCTGTTCCGCCTTGGGCGCATAAAAGTTTTCCCGTGTAGGGATGTTCATACTTGTCTGGGTTCTAAATCAAAGGTTTTATCTTGTTCAACAATAATCTATAATTCAACATATATGTATACGGGTAATTGACAAAGGTATATCAACATGTGATGAAATACAATAATTATCCAAGTGGGGACACTTGTTTAACCATTTCTAGAAATTAACGAACAAAATATATATATATTTGAATTATCATATACTAACATGTTGATAATAAATGAGCTTATATAATATAAGGTTCATAATCTGTACAGTAATAATATAATTTAGAAACATTCTTACTCATGTCCATTGCATAAAGAAAATGCAAAGGTAAGATACTTGCCTGAAGCGCTGCTTACATTTTGTAATTTAGATTTATCGTTTATCTCACGACCTATCATTAATAAGATCGTTCGTTCGATTAGAATAACATACTATAACACATAACACTGCTTATTACAGTCAGCACATATCCTAATCACATTGGCACATATGTTTAATAACCATTGAATCACAAATAACCACATATCTCAATAAATTATCTAAGTTCAGATCAATTTCTGAAACATGTCGGTGTACTGACGACTTTATCGGGTAATTATCGAGTATAAGACTCTATCCTGTAATTCCACATCTGTAAGTATCGGTCATATTATTTGTAAATGACTTATAATAATTTTTAAACATTTATTATAATTTATCATGAATTTTCAAACCTCAGAATCATTATTAAATGATTTAAATATTACACAATTCTATTACCATTAATATTTAATTAATATTAAACTATTAATGATGTAATGACCCCAAAATAGGTCCATTCCATCCAACCTATTCTGAGTCGCCAAATACATGGTACAGAAAATAACTATAACTTTATTACAACAATTGTCGTGCAAAATACAACAACACATATGCTGTGAGTTTGGATACAAATATATACCAAATGTGACATTGAACACCATCATGTATCAGCTCCTCACAAAGGTACCTTACATAAAGGTACAGTCAAAAACTGTTTTAGAAACTAGAATATTTGGGAAGTGCTCAAGGAAACCTTCGTACATGGGAGGCCATGCGTCTAGGTTATGATAGATATCATATGGCCACAGAATTATTCTTGGTTGACCCAATAGACCCCAAAGAAAAACGAGAAGATTACTATCATATTCTTCCCAATGGTGAGTCTTCTCTTGACATATCATTATCTCTACTGTCTCTAATTGAGAATTATACTTCAAACAAACACCAAGATTATATAGGTAGTGCTCGTATATATACTCAGCAAGTGGATGAGCACATCCCTGTCTTATGATGACACGAGGTTGTATGTCGTTAGACATCTTGTATGATAGTGGCAAACCACCCTTTCAACGTTAGGTACACCTTACCCTATTGGATTCACCAAATAAAACTACTAAATGAACTTTTCTATACTGCTTCGGGAGAACATCCACAGCTAGAGACCACCGTTCTATTTCCCCGTTACCCTCGCTCGACCCAGCTACACTCTTATTACCTGAAAGGAATTGTGAAGCAAAAGGGTGAGCACAACTAGCTCAGTAAAGTATATCATGACTAAAGATAATTAAATTATCAATAGCCTTCATCAATAATAGTTCAGAGATTTAGAACATATGGTAAATGATAAAAATTTCAACCATAGTTGCAGCGGAACGAGCAATCCATTAGAAGAGTCAAATAGACTATAAAGTCTATTATCTTCTCCATATTAAAAATCCATCAACAATGTTTTATCCCTGTAACATCAATCAACAATTCTGGTCCACAATCATATGAATAACTCATAATCATAACTATAGTTCTAAATTCCTCTTCTCATCCAGGACGAAGATAATTTTCATCACCTATCTTTACCTGAAATATCAAAGATCATGGTTACACCAAATCACATTTCCTGTTCATAATCATACTAATAACTTCATCTTTGCACTACGGCCAAAGATATTCATTTGTATCACCAGTTGTTCATGTTTATCTCAACATCTGTTCATCTTTGCACTACTGGCCAAAGATATTCAACAACATGTCATCTTTGCACTACGGGCCAAAGATATTCATCAACAATTCATCTTTGCACTACAGGCCAAAGATATTCATCAATATTTCATCTTTGCACTACAGGCCAAAGATATTAATATCTCAAAGAAATATATAATCATTTCAGAATTTATATAAACAATAATTATAACCATGTTGATCAATTCACCTTTGCACTTAAGCTAAAGATATTCACTTATAAATTCAATGGTCATGATCATACCAATCAACGATTCAACTTTGCACTACTGGCCAAAGATAACCCATAGTCATGATCATACCAAAAATCTACCCATCTTTACACTCAAGTCAAAGAGAAATATCATCATTATGGTTATAAAAATGTTATATATAATAATAAAAATAATATGATCAACATCTAGTTTTAATCTCAAGAGTAATATTCGTAAATCAACTATAATTTGGTTAGAAAAAGAAACCAATTTTTATCGTGAATAGTAACTCGTGAATAGTAACTCATAAATAGTAAACCCTGACACAAAAAGGTAGAAATTCCACAATAAAATCCATACCAGTATTTCGGTATAATGATATTGAAAGAATAATATTTCTTAAGCTTATAAACAATTTATTTAAATTGTTTACACTTTACTAAATAATGCATTTAATCATTCTAAAATACCAAACTCATAAGATTTTATCACCAATAATCAAAACTCTCATCAAAAATCTGCATATACCTCATATAGGATTCTCAAGCCATAAAATCCTATTTTCTAATTTTCTTTCTTCACAAAACATATTTAATTTATTTACTCATAACTAGACTATTTTCATGAAAAATACCAAATCAGTTCCAAAAATATTTCTTTTCTGGGATTTAGCATAATATAGTCTCATAGTGAACATATATTTTTCTCAGAATTTTTAAAAGTTATTTACTATTTTTCATATGGCCAAAACAGCCGAATATTTAGACATTTATCAAAAATTGTACTTTTGTCCAAAAATTCTGAAATTTACAGAGTATACTTCTATCATATACATGTACTCTCAATAAAAATTTCATCAATTTTGGAGTTAACCACAAGGAATTATAAGCGGTTACTTTTAAAATAGTCTTTTCTCATAAAATTCATAACTCTCAATCTATACATCCAAAAATCACCATTTTTGGACACAATCAAGAAAACTCATCAAAATATCATTTCAAATTTTTCCAAAATTTTTGAAGGTCAGAAAAATTACGAAACTGAAAAACATAACAACCCTTAAAATCTCTTACTATCCCTTACAATCCCTTACCTCAAAAGAGCAGTACTTCTGATCGGTATGCAAAGCCGAAGGAAACTTGCACTGAATAGCAACTCTCAAAGTATCTAAATACTTACAAAATATGCTTCATAATATAGAGAGAGAAAGAGAGAAAACTTATGTTTCTGGTGTGATTTTTAATTCTAACTTAGCCCTCTATTTATAGGAAAATTTTAGCAAACTTGACCTCAAACCTGATGGCTTTACCTGCTACTATTCCCACCCACTATATTTGAAATAAAATTTAGCACATTTCTTCACCAACCACAAGTGGGGCCCACCAATTCTAGAATTTTCCATCAAAATGATAAACTCCGAAAATTCAACAATTTCTGAACCAGTCATCTCGTAAAATTCATAATAAATCATACATTCATTTTTAACGGTTCAAAATTTGTGGACATATACTCAACTTATATATGTATAACATATCCAAAAATTACCACGATCCAACGGTCGGATTAAAAATTATAACCCCTGCAAAATATCTCAAAAATCCTAATTTGATTTTTAATACCTCCGTTCCGACAAAAATACAGATAAAACACCTCAACATTAACTCCTTCATTTTTAACCACAAAAATATATCCCTCATTTATATCCACATAAAATAAATATTTCCTTAGCATATGAATCAATAATTAATTATTCACAATTAATATTACAGAATCACATTTATGACAGCCAGACCGTTCCCAAGAAAGAGGGGGCTTTCCAATAAGAATTTTTTCTTACTGGCGCGCAATTAGGTGACCAAACCTCTCCTTAGACAGAACTTTCTAGACATTATCAATAATGTTATCTAATAATATTATTCAAATAATATGAATTATTGATCTGATAATGGAAAATACTGTGCATCAATAATTATTGAAACAACAATAATATAAAATATCAACGCAACAATTATTGAATCAATAAAATAAAATATTGAATAATAACTACTGTAACAATTATTGAGTAGTGCCTTCTTACGTAAGAATCAATAATTGATGCAATACCGTGTGCTACTGTATAATAACGCGTATTACTGTATTTTAACCACCGGGCATTCCAACAGTGTTAACGGTAACAACTACGCCGTTATTTGTAAAAACTCAAATTTGTCATTTTCTTCACCCGACAGTTATTCGTTATGGGGCCCACAAATAGCTGCGCCTTCGTACGAATATTCCCCGACAGAAAGAATATTCTACGACCAAACGAATATTTCCCGACAACAATGATTATTTTATAACCACTTGCTTATTTTGAAAAAAAATTTATATTTCACCCATAACTTTAAACTTTTATCAATTTAACCATTTACTGAATAGTAATTATAAGAAAAATTGAATACTTTTATTTCATAAAATTCGGAGTCTTACAAATGAAACCATTGCCAAAATGTTAAAGTTATTTATAATAACTTAAAATACTTTTAAAGTATTAATATTACACTTAAATGTTTTTTAAAAGAATTAAAATCATTTTTAAATAATTATCATTAATATTAAAGTATTAATGTATTATTTATCAAAATATTAAAAGTCATTAATTATAACTTGAAATATTTTTAATTCATTTATATCATTTTTAAATGATTTTTAAATAAATAAAAGCATTTTAAAACTATTTATTTAATATAATTATTAAATAAATCTAATATTATTTAATATTAAATTAATATCATTTATTATTGAAATAATCCTTTGAATATTAAAAGTTATATTTTATAACTTAAAATATCTTTAAACACTTTATTTTCATTTAAAATGATTTTTTTAATATAAAACTCATTTTTAAACTAATATATTTAATATGAGTATTAAATAAATCTAATATCATTAATATTATAATATTAATATTTTTCATGACAAAATATCGAAAGTTATATTTTATAACTTAAAATATTTTTATATCATTTTTCTAAAATTTTTAAATCATTAATTCTATTTTTCATCATTTATTTAATACATTTATTAATTAACTTAATTACCATTAATATTAATTATTTAATGAAATTTTATCACAAAATATTGAAAGTTATCAAAAATAACTTAAATTATTTTCTTATACCATAATATAATTTTAAATGATTTTTCATGTAATAAAATCATTTTTAAATAATTTATTTAATATTATAATTAAATAAATTAAATATTTTTAATATTCCAAAAATATTAAATATTTATGAAAAATATTAAAAATAATTAAAAACTAATTTTCGAAATTTTAAATAATTTTTAAAACTATTTTTGTAATTTTTAGAATTTATTTTCTATTTTTAATGATTTTTCGAAAATTCAGAAAATAAAAATAAAGAAAATCGTCGCTATAGGCCTTTAGCGACACTTGGCGTCGCTGTTGGTGTTCTTGAGCTCAAGAACACTGACAGCTTCGTGCCCGAGGGGTCAACTTTGACCACTTATAATTCCTTTGTTCCTGCATGATTTAATCGATATCAAGCATTGGTCGTGTAGTATAAATGTAGAACTACAATTATTCGCAATTATTTTGGTCATACAACAACTCAAATGCAAGATCTAAGCCGTTAAAACTATTGTCAGGTCTGTTCATCAAGTTCTGGGCTGCCCAGAAAAATCCGGTCAATGCCGGTCAACGACATTGGTAGCCTTATTCTGGTCAATCAGTTGATGAAATGGTGGTGATAGACGTCGGGCCTCATAGAGGAACGAGCATGGTATCAATATTGATCATTTCTAATGTCCAGATATCATTAACGTACAAGATCTAAGTCTCTAAAACAATTGCCAGGGCTGTTCTGGGTTTTCTGGGTAACCCAGAAACCCAGACAGTTCCGAGTAGGCACTTTGTGGCTTAAATTTATATGGGGTCTAGTTAATGTTATGGTGATCTATTAGTTTAAGATTGTAGTATACATAGCCTAGTAAAACTATGCATCATCAGATCGAAAACAACAACATCAGAATCACATGATACAGCCCGGTCAACCCATGTCAGAAATCTGTTCTTCATGAATTCTGGAAATTCCCAGAAATGTCGATTCAGTGTAAATGGCCTACTTTGACCGCTTGTCACGGTTGATCTGTTGATTGTTTATGGGAAATTAAGACTTAAATCTACATTCCACATTACCAGCTACAACATGTAACAAACAAAAATATTAAATCACTTAAAACCTGACAGATCCGGACTTTCAAAGTTCTTGTCAGGCGCTGAAAAACGATTTCTGGGTTACCCAGAAATCTACCGGTCATGCTTGGTCAACCGAGTTTGACCACGAATAACTTGCAATCTACTCATATCCTGACCATGATACCAGTTCGACATCAAAGATATCATAACATACTACAACTTCAAACATTTAAACAACAAAAACACGTAATATACATGGATCTATAAGGACTGACATTCGACTGTCAGACTCAAAAACAAACATTTCCAAATTTTGGAAAATTTCAATTTCGAGCACTTTGATGTTATGAATCTAACATGTGCCAACCCAGATCATCTATTGACACCAGAACCAACATTTTTAACAGTAAAAAAATTAACATCTAACAAAGGATCAAAGTCAGATTTAAAATTAGGGTTCTACCTCTTTACACCTTGATCCTTGATTCCGATCTTGTGATTTGTTATGGATACTAGTGGGGCTCGATTTTGGGACTGGTATAGGTATAAATTTCGCGGGTCTTGTGCTTGAGAGCATTTAGTTGAGTGTATGAGAAAATGTAAGTAACAAATGAATTTTCTCTCTCTTCCAATCTATTTATAGAAGTCTAGGATGCATGAATTGGCTGATAATGGACTGATGTGCTGGAGATTTTGTGTCACATGGCTGATGTAAGTTGTCCAACAACTCCAATTTTAGCAAGATTTGCAAGCAAGCGTCAATTATGCAATAAGGGCAAAATGGTCTTTTCGCTTGTATTTTTAATGGCATTTGTGTAATCTTGTCACAAACCCTTAAGGTTTTGGGTTTGGTTTAGGGTTTGGACCATTTTAGAGTTTAAAAAATAATTTTCTAGAATTTACAATTTAGGGTTTGCACAAAAAAAATAAAATAAAATAACAAAATTTTAGTTTCTACAATACAAAATTAAGGTTTCTTAATTAATTAGGTTTTTAATTACTTAACACCTTACTAATTAGGTTTAAGATACACTAATTAGCATTAAGCTTTCCAAATCAATAATTAGGGTTTATAATTTAAATAAATTAGGGTTTCTAAAAATAAATATTTCTAAATATTAATAGGGTATACCTAATTAATCAAAAAGTCATACATAACATGCATGCACCATATAACACAGTTATATAACAGTGTCGAACTCATCTTGAGTTTTAAATTAGGGTTTTCATTTTTGAATAAGTTAATTATTGATTTAAGGTTTCTAATTTACGAAATTAGGGTTTTCCCTTGATTATTAATAATTATAATTATCATGAATCACATAACATATTGACTTAACAGATTTTAAAGTCTCATGCGACTTTGAAATTAGTGTTTATCAGTAAAAATTAGGGTTTTATCATAATACCCCATAATTGACCAACCATTGTCAGTCCACAAAAATACGGTACATAATTACAACACTGAAAAATCAAAATATAATATTATTATATTATTATTCTTATCTATTGATAAAAATCCAAAATTAGGGTTTGGATTCCATATCTGATTTATCTGACCTGTATACCATTAATAATTAAGTTAAAATAAATAACTTAATTATTCTAACATAAATTTATATAATAAAATAAATAATTATTATAATAATTCTATAATCATTTCATATATTATTTAAATAATATAATAATCATGTTTTCATGAAAAATAATTAATAAAAACATTTTTACTATAAAATTAATTATTAAAAGAATATAATTTATAATAATCAATAATTCTAAATAAAATAATTTGTAAACATTCATGTAATAAATATATTTTTATTTATTACATATACACATTATCTTGTACAAATCCTCATCCTTGAAATAAAAAAAAATATTTTATACGCAAAATTTATGATTTAATTTTTATAAAAAATATTGGGTTGTTACAGTTTAAATATAGGACGATCTATATTTTAAATTTTAAACATATCATTATTATGATCTAATTAAATAAATTATTATTAGATATATCATTTATATATAATCACTAAATATTATTTTTTTTGGAAGGGAGTGAGGGTGAGGGGTGGGGGTGGGGGTGGGGGTGGGGGGTGGGGGTGTTGGGTGGGTGCGTGGGTGGGTGGACGGGGGTGGGATGGGAGTGGCGTGGGTGGGCGTAGGGAGTGAGGTGAGTAGTGTATACATAATCGCTTAATATTATTTTTTTTAGAAAGGAATGTTGGGTGGGTTGGTGGGTAGGAAGGTGGGGTGGGGTGGGGGTGGTGTATACATAATCGCTTAATATTAATTTTTTTTGGAGAGAGTGGTGGGGGTGGGTGGGGTAGAAGGTAGGGGTGGGGTAGGGTGAGGTGGGGTGGGGTGGGTGGTGTATACATATTATTTTTTTTGGTGGAGGTGTGGGGTGGGGTGAGGAGTGGGGTGGGTGGTGGGGTGGGGTGAGGAGTGGGGTGGGGGTGGGGTGGGGTGAGGAATGGAGTGGGGGGTAAGGGGTAAGGGGTAAGGGGTAAGGGGTAAGGGTCCCTATACAAAAACCTAATAAGCGTCGTCCGTTTCAAGTCAATTTGATCTGAGAGGCCATAATCATTTCACTCATAGTCCGTGTGTTTGTTTCTGATTAATCCTTGAGGATGGTTGTCATCAACCAACTTTTCATCCGATCAATTTATTTTTTTACCTCAAAGGCCCATATTTATTTTAAGCATAAGTAATATAAAATTTTAATTTCAAAAATTAGGATAATATTTTAAAACTAACTTTTAATTTATTTGTATAATTAATTATTTTACCAACTATTATCTTTGTACTGTAATATTTAATTAGTATAACACATACATATACTTATAGAATTTATTATAACATATAATATATTATTTTATAAAGAAAATTATATACCTTTGCTATTTAAAAAATATTTCTAGTAAACTAATGTATATATCAATATATTAACTATGATTATGTAAAAAAATATATTTAAAAAAAACATTTCAAGTCATAATATCATATCCATATTCGTATCCAATATTCAACAAATTTTAAAAATACTATCCGTATTCGGTACTCGAAATAATTTCTGATTATAGAGAATATAAGTTTTCGTTTATTTTATTCGAACAAACAAATTATTCGATTATTCAGGTATCCGAATTCGTTTATCAATTACCTGATAAACAATTCTTTCAAATTATTTAGAAAAAAAATTGAATAATTACTGATCATCATTTAATGTTTAAATAATACATATTAATTAAACTTAGGAAAAGAAAATGTCAAACACGTTATCATCTATCATTGATGGTCATAAAAATCAATCAAAATTTAAACATCCTATAGAAAGTATCAATTAACAACATTTTCAATGAAAGATAATACTAATTTATCTTTCACTCTTGTTCTTGCACGCAAGTTTTTAAAATAAAATATTTGTAAAAAAACTAATAACTATAGTTTCGTTCTTTAGTATATCATTTTCTCATTAAATGAACATTTTAGATATTTTACACTTTACAATCGTAAAAATACAATAATTAAAATTAAATGAATCTATTTTCATTTATTAATATTATATTAAAAGTGTTATTTCATACTTTAAAATAATTTTTGTATGATAGTAAAACTAATTATTATATAGAGTAAAATACAGTGACACCCTCTCTAGATAACCATAATAACACTTACATCCCCTCTAGTTTTTTAAGTAACAGTTAGTACCCATGCAAGTTTTTAGGGTTGACTAAATAGATAAAATTATATATATATATATATATATATATATATATATATATATATATATATATATATATATATATATATATATGGGATTCAATCCATAGCAACCGGTTGCTAGAACATTATTCATGGCAACCAAGTTGCAACACCATGTAGCGGTCGCTTCACTATTTGTAACTAATATTATATTAAAAAAACACCACCGCTACTACATGTAGCGGCTATTGCTATTGATTTTTTTGCAAATTGTTTGGCATGAACAAAAAAAATTTGCTTGAACAAAAAAAATTGGTTTTTTTTTGCAAATTGCTTGGCTTGAACAAGAACAAAAAAGTACCGCACCGCTACACCATGTAGCGGCTGCTCCTTGAAAATATTATTATTATTATTATTATTATTATTAAGGACCGCTACTACATGTAGCGACTAAACAATATAATTTAATATGTTCTTATTTTGTTTCCTTACCATGCAACACATAATTAAATTTTCTATGTTGGGATAAAGGCATTGTAAGGCTAAGTTCAGTCTTTGTGTTTCTCAGTTTATATGGTTCAGTTTTTTTTATTCCATGTTCAAACATGAGTAAATGAGTCTCACTTTATCTGTAAATGAGTTTCACTTCCCACTTATTTACCAACCGCTACAAATTGTAGCGACTTGGTACAATTTTAAAAAAATTCTTTTTTTTCATGTTCAAACACGTGTAAATGTTCATACTTTATCAGATTTTATTCAAAAAAGGGGATTTTTTTTAAATATGGGAACCGCTACATGCTGTAGCGGCTTTTTACATTTTTTGACCCATGCAAGTCACCTTGGGAACAAGAAATTCAACTGACAAAGCCTCGGGAATTAAATGCTGGACAATGAAGTGACAAGTTAGCATGTCAGCCTCGGGAATCAAATGTTGGGAAGTCAGCTGACAAAGCCGCCTCGGCCTGTGTGAAGTGACAGTCACCGATAGCTATTTGACTTGACCGCTACATGTTGTAACGGTTGTCTACTTCTCCTATTTAACTCTCATTTTCCTTACCCCTTTCCCCCATTTACTTTCACTTATTATTTACTTTCACCTTCAAACATACCACATTCAACTACATTCTGCCAAACCATTTGTAGCGAGATGGCGGTTAGAAGAGGAAAGTTTATACAACAATTTGTAGCGGCTATAATTTTTAAGAATTTTTTTTATTTATGTAATATTATTATTGTCATTGTTGTTGTTGTTGTTATTATTATTATTATTATTATTATTATTATTATTATTATTATTATTATTATTATTATTATTATTATTATTATTGTTCTTATTATTTTCATTACTGCCATTATTATTATTATTATTATTATTGTCATGGATTATTATTAATGTTGTTGTCAATATTAATATTAATATTATTATTATTGTTATTTTTAATAATAATAGTAATAATATTAATATTAGTTATTGTGACGAACGAGAATTTTGTAAATTAATTTAATATTTATTGAATTAAATAAATATTTTTTGATGATTTAATTATTGGATTTAATAATTAATTGATGCAATTGTGGTAGATTAATTTAATTATATGTGTAACAATTATTAAATTAATGTAGAGAATTTTATTATCAAAGTATGTGATTATATGAGCTTATTGAATTAAATGAAATATTTAATTAAGCATGATGTTATTTAATTAATGTAATTATTAATTAGAGATTTAATAAATTATTATTATTTATTAAAGAGATAATTAATATTGTGACTATGTGAATTTATGAGAAATTATTATATTTTATTTAAAGTAAATTAAATAAAATATTAGATTTATCTTATAAGAGTGTGACATTAATTAAACTATATTGTAAAGGTGTTATTAAAATAAATAGTTTTAACTTAGTTGCTAGCCAAACATGGCACTAAGAGAGGTTAGGGTCAGTTAACCCATGACTGGGTAACTGACCATCAACGCGCGTCTGATCCTTCCTATTTGAATACGACGTATTTTATTTTCTTTCATTATCTTCTAAGTCTAAAATTATCAGAGAAAGATACAGAGAGTTTAGAGAGAAAGTGGGAATTTTGAGAGAAATTATAAGTATTTAATCAACAGGTACTTGTAGAAAGATTTCATTAACCATCTCCTAATCTATACTATGGGTAATTCTCTCCAACCCAATTTCAAAGTTACGTCTTTTTAGTTTTCATAAAATGGCTTCACAGTTTTCTGTAAATCCTTGTAGATTGGAATATGATATGATTATAAGTTTATATGTGTGTTATGTTGTATCAAATCATGTTTAATTATATATATTTCACAAACCATATCATCAGTATCATGAAAATATATGCCGTATATGTTTTTCCAAATTTACAGAGTATGGGTTATGGCCTTATACGTGATTTTAATATGTCAAACATAAATGATTTCATAAATTTCACACCCTTATATTATTGAGCATGTTAATACGAAGTGATCAAGCTTTAAACGAACGGATTTGGCCTTATAACGAATCCGTAGTGTTAAATTATAAGTTTTGTTCAAAATCCTCAAGAACTTCAAGAACAGTCTAAATTTTTATGATTTAAATATGTGATTATATGTTTTAATAGGTTAAAATCACTTTATAGATGTTGTATTATGATTATGCATGAATTATAACATGTGGGTATATGTGATTTGGTGAAATTAGTGTTAAAAATGTGTTGATTTCGCTGAACTCTGTGTTCTTCGCGAACTGAGATTCAGTTTCTGGGGTCTCGCGCCGCGGCGCCAGCTCTAGAACTGATTTCTCGCGCCGTAGCGCCACAGCGCTCGCAGCGCCAAGACTCGAGCCTCGGCGCCACAGCGCCGCAGCGCCAAGGGCCCGGCCACAGCGCCACCGCGCCGCAGCGCGACTCCTTAGCACATTAGTGGCGCCGCAGCGCCACTCTCCAGAAAATGTCAGAAATGTATTTTTAAAATGTTAAAGTCTAACAAGTGTTAGTGGATTGATGTAATGAACATGTAATCATGTTAGAGGTATTATGAGATGATAAAATAGTTGTTTAACATGTAATAAAATATTATATGTGAATTGAATTATTAAATACATAATTAGTTTGATAATTCATGAAGTATAAATTATGTGACAACGTGATAATTTGACTAAGTTTAGTCAATAATTAAAGTAGACAACGAGAATGAGTTTATATTGATTAGTTAATTTATAATTAACTGGTATTGTGTATATGAATGGTATGTAGAATTTAATTCAAAGAACGTGCTTAGTTAAAGTGTAATCTACGCACGAGGCAAGTATCCTATCCCTAACTCCATTCTATTGAGCAAGTTTATTTAAACTTAAACGTTACTTTTATGTTGAGCAAGTTTCCCTAACCCTACTTGTCATTATTGTTCAAGTTTATTATTTACCTTGAATAAATTACCCTTGTTATTATTCAAGTTCAAGCATGATATTAAAGATTAATTATCTTTCCAAAGCATGATTCAGTTATACAATAATTGTCCTATTGTATACTTTTGAGATTTTTATTCAAATCAAATATCAATTATTGTTGAACCTTATTAGATTAGTGAACCTTATTGATTCAACTAGTCCATAGTTGATGAACGTTCTAAATTTCAGAACCCTTGATGAATTTATCCAAACCAAACTTCCTTTGGTGCGGACTCGAATGTCAAACTGAGATGAACAACCCTGTATAGGGGATTATTTACGCTTTAGCGCTAAGATATTGTGCACAGTATGGTACTAAGGGCTGATCCCCCTAAGTACGAAAAGAAGGTCCATAGTCTTATGACTGTTAAAGGTTTCAAGTATAACCCTTGTTAACCTAGGACATAGTTCAAGGTCTTATGACCCTCAGAATTCTTTTGATTCTTGTTATTTATTCTTGATTCAAAAGTTGAGCTTTTATTCAGATGTCTTTGATTATTCTCATGTTATTATCTTGTTGTTTCATTGTTATACTTGTGGGCATTTGTGCTCACTCTTGCTATATAATAACATTGCAGTTAAGAATGAAAGAAGTGATGAACCTTCGACTAGTAAGGGCAAGGGCAAAGTTAGCAAGTGTTGAAGACTTGTATTTATTTTATTGGTGATGATTTATGTTTAAGACTTGAGTTATGATGTTGTTAAGACTTAATTGTTTAGAATTCCGCACAGATGTTTTAAGGTTAGTTTAAACCTGGGATTGTATTATTATTATTATTCGAATGTTGTAATCCTTTTAAGGAGAAGTTTTATTCTATCTATTGCATGGTTTGCATTTATTATGGGTAGATAGATAGATGATATTTGTACAGTGAACACCAAATCCCGTGGAATCGAAGTACCCGGATTTGGGGGTGTCACAATTATTATTGTCCTTCTTATTATTATTATTGTCATTATTAATATTATTATCATGGAATATTATTAATGTTGTTGTTGTTGTTAATATTATTATTAGTGTTAATATTGATAATGGATTAATGTTGTAATTTTATGTCAAATATGGACATGTGGGATTATGGGCCAATTGACCAAAGTGTTCTCCATGATCAACAAAATCAGATGACGTATATAATGTGAAAGAAAGGGGAAAATTATGCCTTATTCAATATACCGAACAAAAATACAATCAATGGAACTTGACAAAAGAACAAAAAATTCTTCTAGATAAAATTGGGTTTGTGATTTTTAAATTTTGAGGGGTTATACCCCAAACTGAACTTAGTCTAATATCTGCGAAGATATGGCGGCCGGAGACCAATACCTTTCATTTAAATGGTGGGGAAGTAACAAAAACGTTAGAAGATGTCCACTTTATTTTGGGGTTTCTTGTGACACCCCCAAATCTAGGTACTTCATTTCCACAAAATTTGGTGGTCACTATCCATACATTCATACTATCTACCCAAATAGATTAATATTTAAACCATAATCCTCCCTTTATTATAGGGTTACATCATTAAATAAAAAAAATATATCCCAGGTTGTCTAACCTTTAAACATCATTCAAGTGCGGAAATAAATTTATTACATTACATCATTATTAAAAAGTCTATGGCCATCACAGTAAACAAAATTACAAGTTTGCATCACTTGTACATTTTTCCCTTTCCTTTGCTAGTTGAAGGCTCATCTACCTTCTCAACTTTAGCTGCAATGAGTATATAAATATGCAAGGGTGAGCAAAATAATTGCTCACTGGATATAACAATAGATCAACAGAATAATAATAATAATAATTGCCAACAATAGGCTCATCAAAACTGAATAGTATTCTAATAATGATAATCAAAAACTGGAATCCAAAATATGGAATATATCTAACCGAGGGTCATAAGATCATGAACTATATCCACAGTTGCGAGTAATCTTTCAACTTCAACTTTAACAGTCATAAGACTATAAGGACTCCTCGTACTTAGGGGGATCAACCCTTCGTACAATGTATTGTGCACAAACATTTCAACGCTAAGCGTAAATTTCCCCCCTATTAATAAGGTTGTTCATCTCAGTATTTAGAGTACAAGTCCGCACCAAAGAAAGTTTGGTTTGGATAAGCTTTCAAGGATAATTCGAAGTTTAACAAACATCAACTAGAGGACTAGTTGAATCAATAGTATTTGATAACACAACAGTTGATCAATAATAACATAATATGAAACATTGAATACGTGTAAGCAAATTAACTATATATTGAACTCATGCTTAAGAACAACCACAAAGCATAAGTATTGGATGACAATAAACCTTGCTTGAATAAAATTTAAGCTAGGACTAGGTATTATTAAATAAACATTAAGTAATAGCAAGATGAAAATAAAGCTTGCTCAATATGAAAAGGAACTAAGATAATTCAACATTAGAAGCTAGAATTCGAGAAAATTGCATTCATAATACATGAAGAACAATACAGGAACTTGTTTGACAATAAACAAGTTAGAATACATCAATAAATATTGGAATTTAAAACTTGTTCGAGCAAAGTTACCGTCAAAGCTAGCTTGCTCAAATAATGATTAGGAATACAAAGATTCGATTAATGAAAGATTAAAGTAAGAAACTTGCTCAATGTAAATGAATAAAGTTACACAATGTGATAATAGAGTTAGAATACTTGCTCGATGTAAAATGAAAGTTTAGAAACTTGCCTCGAGCGTAAGCTACAATATTAAACTCACGTTCACCTACACATTGGTTTAGAACCACACTATCTATTAGATATGCTAACATACCACTGCATATACATTTCTAGTTAAACTTATCATCTTAGCACAAGTCTTATGCTACCATATATATTTCAGAATTCCCAAGTGTTAACATCACAACACCTATCTAACATTCATTGTATAACTAAGTTATCACATAATGTGTTCGTAACCTACTAATCACTTTTACAACTTTGAATTCATAATCCATACAACACCACTCTGTTTTAGCCTTGTTGTTACATGGTGGACACATTAACCTATCATTAATCTAAGTTAAATTGAACGCCCAAAGTTTGCATAATTAACAGACTTCATTGTCTGTGGCAGGGTACTCGCGCGGCCGCGCCAGTTTTATACTGGGTTGAGGCGCGCCCGCGCGACACACAGATTCCAATTTTGCAAAACATGGTTATGACAGTTTTCTTAAGCCAACTAATACGAATTTCACCCACTAAACAGTACTAATAACATGTAAAAATGGTATAAAACTATCACAAACATATTTGTGAACATATTCCACCAATTAGAAAAATTTAACATCAACTAAAACTATTTTAATTTCTCAATCTTCATGTTTTTCATATAAAACTCCATTTTTTTTATATTCATTCAAAAATTATCACTGTGAATTCAATACCTGGCCAAATCATCTTATTCAAATTATGTTATGTTCGTATCTCAATGAACCAACATATACAAGCGTCAATTTACAGTTTCACATACAAATTGGCCACTAAAATTGATACTTTTCATGAACATATGAAAAATACATATACTGTCAAAAATTTCTACTACTGTCAAACGAAATCAGCATGAATTTCTTGTTTTAAACATAACTCTAATAATTGCAAACACATACAATTTCAATTACCAACTATATAATCCACAATTCAATAATTGATTTTACAGAACATGAGAAAATTCTTGCCGAAAAACCCATATATGCTTATATATATATATATATATATATATATATATATATATATATATATATATATATGTATAACACTAAGGTTGTATAAGAAGTACTTTCAAATTGCTTTGCAATCCTTTTTGCTAAACTCTGCAAATGCTCTGAAATCCTTCTCTCTCAAATTCTCTCAACTCTCACAAAACTCAGTACTCTCAAACTTGGGAAATAGAATGCGTAATAAGAAAACCAAAAACTGAAAACCTTAATACGCTACTAATTAAAATATCAGTTGTAACGTATACAGTATAAATATATTATATTTATTATTTTAATTTAATTTATTTATTTTATTTAAATTCAAAATTAGAAATACCAAAAGCCATAAGGCTTGTTTGGCAAAACCCTTTAAATTTTAAAGAATTAATATCTTTGAACCTTGTTTGGATAAAACTAAATTAAAACTACTTTAATTTATTTTAATAACTCCTCATAATATAGCTATTTGTCACACTTTATTTAATCAAGCTTTCATATTTAATTTAATTAATTTAAATAACAATTAATTAAATAAATCATTTAATCACATAACTCAATACAAATAATTAACCATCAAATTGAAATATCAACATATTAATAATTTTCTTAACTCATTAATTATTTATTTACAAATAATTAACCAAATAAAAATCAAATCAATTAAACAAATATTTATTCAACGATAAACACATCCACTAAATATTTATATAATTCAATAAATATTTAATATTACAATTAAAATTCTGGAATGTTACATCATTCCCTCCTTACAAGGATTATGTCCCCGGAATCACAATTCAAACAATCAAATCGTCATATTTCTCCCCTACTTACAAAGATTCTGTCCCCAGAATCGTAGACACAGACTAAACAAATAACTCAGGGTAATTCTTCATCATATCAGCTTCGAGTTTCCACGTAGTCTCTTCGACATTGTGGTCCCTCCATATCACCTTTACAGAAGGTATCACTTTATTCCTGAGCACTTGTTCTTTTCGGTCGACTATCTGGATAGGAATCTCCTCATAAGACAAATCTTTACTGAACTGCAATGGTTCATACTCGATCACATGTTTATAATCGGGTTTATACGGTCGCAACACCGACACATGAAAAATATTGTGCACATGCTCCAATTCTGGAGGTAAAGCTACCTCATAAGCTACTTCTCCCACTCTTCGTAGTATTTCAAAAGGTCCAATAAACCTTGGGCTGAGCTTTCCTTTCTTGCCAAAATGAATTTTTCCCTTCCAAGGAGAAACTTTTAGGAACACGAAATTTCCTGCTTCAAATTCACGATTCTTCTTGTGTTGATCAGCATACTTTTTCTGTCGATCTTGAGTAGCTACCAGTCTTGCTCTGATGAGTTTTATAACTTCAGCGGTTTGCTGTATTAGTTCTGGGCCTAAAAGTTGACGTTCACCAACTTCATCCCAACATAGTAGAGTTCTGCACTTTCTGCCATATAACGCCTCGTATGGCGGCATGCCAATGCTTGCATGGTAACAGTTGTTGTATGCAAATTTCACCAACGGTAGATGATCATCCCAGTTTCTTTTGAAATCTATAATGCACGCTCTAAGCATATCTTCTAGCGTCTGGATTGTTCGTTCGCTTTGCCCATCAATTTGTGGATGATATGTTGTGCTCATCTTCAGTTCCGTTCCCATGCATTCTTGTAGTCTCTTCCAAAAATTTGATGTGAACCTTGGATCCCTGTTTGATACAATTGACACTGGAACTCCATGTCTTGAGACGATCTCTTTAACGTATAGCTTCGCCAACTGATCAAGATTAAATCTAATCTTTATTGGCAAAAAGTGTGCAGATTTTGTCAATCTATCCACTATCACCATATCGCATCGTATCCTTTCTGGGTCGTTGGAAGACATACCACAAAATCCATTGTGATGTGCTCCCACTTCCATTTCGGTATTTCCAATAGTTGAAGTAATCCGCTTGGTCTTTGGTGCTCGGCCTTCACTTTTTGACATATCAAGCACTTTGCAACGCATTCTGCCACATCTCTTTTCATGTTCGGCCACCAGAAATGACGCCTCAAATCTTGATACATCTTTGTACTTCCCGGATGAATCGAATATTTTGAGTTATGCGCTTCTGTCAATATTTCCTCTTTAATTTCCTGAACTGTTGGAACCCAAATTCGTCCCTCGAGTCTTAGCATTCCCGCAGTATCGACTTGGTACTTTACTTCTTTACCCTCGACCACGCTTTCCTTTATTTTTTTACATTCTTCATCCTGTTCTGTACTACTGACACTAACATTGCAGGAAGGCAGATTCGTCTTTTATGAGAGAACCCTGAAAGACGATCCACAACCATACCGGATACTACCAGAGGTTCAGCATCAACCCCAGATCGCAATCTGGGAGTAATCGTTCCAATCTTGGAGAACCCCGAGGCGTGCAGATCAATACCAGAACACATACCGGAGAAGACCGATTAATCTCAGAGATAACCTTGAGATATCCAGTCTCAGCGCTAAACATGGGAATAGCCTCTAACCTTGGTGATAGCCCCAAGGAAAGTAATTTCGGCATTAACCTCGAAAATGCTTGTTACAAGTGCAACCAGCTTCAATCTCAGCACTCACAACGAGATAAATTGTATCAGCTCGGCGATGACATCGGGAAGACAGACACACCTCAAAGATGACAATGAGGACTTTCAACCAATTGCAGCAGTCCAATCCCAGCAAAGCTGAGCAACGTCTGCTGTATCGACCCAACCCGGCAATAACACCTGTAAGGGGCAACATCGTCATCTGACCAACACGATGCCACGCCAAGTCGTCTCAACACATCTACGCAACAATGGCCCACAAGGCTAACCAATCCCGAGTTGCTATTGTGCGGGGTAACGGATGAAAGTTGAAGCTTGAAGACCGAAGGGCACCGTCCCATCTTCAAAGACTTCGTGCAAACTCTAACCCCATGCCATTATACAAACTCTCGACAACGGCGGTCCGAAATAGGTCTTGTATACCTCAAACGGATGCCCGGATTGCACTTTAGAAAAATCGAGTGGGCATTACAGTGCCCGCATGCACGTACTTCGAGATGACCCGACCCGACCAAACCGGGCCGACCCGACCCGACCCGCCTCTGGTACACCTGCGGCTGAGCCGCAGGTACACCTGCGGCACCTTTTTCCTATAAATAAGAGGCTTGGGGTGCTGATTTTTAAGAGAAAAAAGACGGGGAAACCCTGCAGAATTCGCTCTACACTCGCTATACAGTGTATTTGCCCACTTTAAACACCTGTGAGCTCATATATAGCCCTCTTTTATATCTACAAAAGCCAGTGTTTACTCACTCTAAAGATATAGAAGTCTTCTTTGGCAGCCCACTGTAAGCCTTCTCACACACTTTAGAGTCTTTCTCTTCATTTTTGCACACACCCTTCTACACGTTGAGAGTCGTGTTGCCTGCTTTTGCCTGGACTTCGGTCCGTGGTTTCATTTCAGTCTATATATATATATATATATATATATATATATATATATATGACTAACATTATCGAGTTATGCCTCGATTGAGCCTAGACTTCGGTCTAGAGCGTTTATTTGTTTTCCTATATATATATATATATATATATATATATATATATATATATATATATATATATATATATATATATATATATATGAACTGTGTGTCGAACTCTGTTCGATGAGCATAGACTTCGGTCTGGAGCGTTTACCTGCTTTAATGTATATATACTTATATATATTATCTGTGGTCGAACTCTATTCGATGAGCCTGAATTTTACATCCGGAGCGTTTACGTGCTTTAATATATATATACTTATATATATTATCTGTGGTCGGACTTTGTCCGATGAGCCTGGATTTTATATCCGGTGCGTTTACATGCTTTTATATATATATATATATATATATATATATATATATATATATATATATATATATATATATATATTTACATTTCGTCCCATCTGGAGTTTACTTCGTGGTGGTTGACCGTTTTTATATCTTTCTGTACATTTCGTCCCACCTGGAGTTTACTTCGTGGTGGTTGATCGTTTTTACAGCTTTCTGTACATTTTGTCCCGCCTGGAGTTTCCTCCGTGGCGGTTGATAGCTTTTACATCTTTATTTACATTTCTGATCCCCCATGGAGGTACTTCGTGGTTGGTGATCATGTCTGTATATATATATTTACAGCTTTTATATATATACCTGCTTACTGTATTTATATCAATTGCGGCATCATGTGAGCCTAGGAATCATGTGATCACAGATTCATCCCATTGGATCTAGATTTGGTTCCCGTGATGGACATTTTCAGCTGTAAGCAGCTTGTAAATTATATCTGTGATGTTTGGATTTCCTCAGATGGTTTTCATACCCACAAGGAATTTAGCACCTTTTGTATATTATTTTCGTACAGATGCCTCGCATCTGTCAAATAAAATCAATCCAGCCGAATACAGAATAAAATGGGAGTGTAAAAGGTCTCAATTACTATTGAGCATCAGGGTTTGAAAAACCTCTTTTATAAAACATCACTGCCATATCTTGCTAAAATTGAATTTTTACATAAATGCAAACCCTGTGTATATAGGTGCGAACGAGGCCTCGCACTACTTCCAAATAACAGCACATTGACCCACACACACACATTCAGATAATAGTTTCTTGAAAAGAGGCGATCACCGTGGTAACACGTATGTCGGGGGGTGCCTAACACCTTCCCCCCCATAACCAAGTCCCCGGACCCTAAATGAATCTCGGTTTCACCGACCCGTATAGCAGTGTCACATCACTGGGTCAATGTGCAAATCTTTTCTCGGTTGTGTTGGTACAACCATTTAAAAAACCAACTGGAGACTCTTAACAGTCCATCATCGACATTATACATGTCGGACCTTTTTCACTTGTTTTTTCAAATAAATCTCACCTAAAATGTAAAACCCCAGATTTTATGAATAAAGATTTAATTTTTCAAAATATTTTTTTAAATATTATGGTGTGAATTTGAGATAATGTTATAGTTGTGGGTAGTATTTATAAATTTTACAAAGTATACAAGTTGTTGTATTATATTCGATTGGTCGGGAAATATTATTTTTGTCGGGGAATATTCGTACGACGACACAATTATTGGTGGACCCCACAACGGAATTATTGTCGGATTGAGAAAACGATAAAAATATTTTATGAAAATAACGGCGGAAGTTTTACCGTTAATACTGTTGAACTACTCCGTAGTAAAAGTACAGTAATACGTGTGGTTGCATAGTAGCATACGGTATTGATTATTGAGGCTTACGTGATTAGTCACTCAGTTTGATTCAATTATTGTCAATTAATAATATGAATTATTTAGCGATAATGAAGTTTTGTTTTATTCGTATTATTAACGTAATAAAACAGAAACATCTTTTTATATAAAACAGAATACTTTATTAAAGTTATTCTATAAATAGAATATATTATATTTTATTTAAAAGATTTTTCTTTAAATATGGACCGTCAGATTAAAGTTAATCAATCTAGATCGTTCATAGATTAGTTACTATGCATTCCATTTTCCCATAAATAGAAGCTCATTCCTTCATTATTTTCTTACGAATTCACTGAACTCTAGAGAAAGAAACTATAGAGAGAAAGAAGAAAAGTATTCTGCTACTTAACTACTTCTTTATTTCAGTTCTTCTTTAAAACGGTAAGGGGCATTATTTCTTTTGTATTCATAAAGAGAACTTCTGTTATTCCATTATTTATTATTCTGTTGGAATAACCTGCATACGCGGTCTACCCTATACTTGGTGACATTCTTCTATTATTCTGTTGGAACATCCTGTCTGTGTGTTTTACACCGGACTGGTTCCGTCTTTATTATTATTCTGTTGGAACATCATGTCTGTGTGTTTTACACCAGACCTGGTTTCGTCTTTATTATTATTCTGTTGTAATATCCTGTTTGTGCGTTTTACGCCGGACCTGGTTCCATTATTTATTATTCTGTTGGAATAACCTGTCTGTGCGGTCTATTGCATGCATGGTGATTTCTTTTGTTATTCCATTCTTTATTATACTCAGTTGGTTAAAACTTTGACTTCTATACTCCATAAAATTAGTAGAATATCCTTGATATTTGCGCTTCATTCAGTATCTTTTCATGGAAATATTCTTCTGAGCATTCTTGAATTTTACTCTACACAAAAGTATCATGTTGACAATTTAGACGTTATTGGTTCCTGGACAAATTAATTCTTGAACTTGTTTTATTGAATTCTTATATCATTGTCATCATCCTCATGTTTATATTATGTTAAAAGTCATCTGTGGCCTGTAGTGCATAGATGGACTTGGTATGATTATGACCAGGGATTATTCGGTGTAATCATGATCGTAATGTTACAAATGATGTGAAAAAAGTCCTCATTGGCCCGTAGTGCATTGATGGACAGTTTTTGGTATGATTATGGCTATGGATTCTCTTTAGCCGTAGTACAAAGATGAATTGTTTTATGGCATGATCAGGACCGTTGATGAAAACACGATTATCTTTGGGCCGTAGTGCATGGATAATTCGTGGTCGTGATACTAAAGAATATCCTTGGCCGTAGTGTAGGGGTGATTCGATGATGTGGATTATTTATTAAGCTGAGTCCCAGCGATAAAAGTCATGAAAAACCTTTTAAATCATAAAAGATAGTAGATTTTATTCTCTACTTGACTCTTTTAATGGATTGTTGGTTTCGCTGCAGTTAAACTTGATGTCTATTGTATTTTATCAGTTTAACATTGTTGAAGACTAATGATAATTTATTCTGCATTATCTTAGTCATAATATTTCTTACTGGGATAGTTGAGCTCACCCTTTCTTTCACTGTTCTCTTCAGGAAATGAGAACGTAGCTGGGACTAGTCGGAAAACAGAGTGATGGTCCTAGATGATAGCATTAGTAGTCCTCACTATTCTATGTAATAGTGTGATAATAATTGTAATGAGGACTTCTTTTGAGTATGGATACTCTCTAGAAGACAATATTTGTATTCAAACTCACAGTTTATGTTCTATTATATTGTACACGACAGTTGTATTATTAAGTTGTATTTGAATTAATGTATCTGACGACTCAAGATGGGTGATGTATACCTAATTTTGGGGGCGTCACATAAAATGAGAACACCAAAGAACAAGTTACGGAAAGGGACATCTAAAAATCCCGACGTCGACAGGTGGCGACTCTGCTGGGGACTCCAGTAAGAGGACTTAAGCCGCTATTTCAATCTTTTCAAAATTATTTTCTGCTTGTGTGTGGATGTTGCATTTACATTGGATGAATGTGTACGAATGCATGTCTTGTTTATTTAGTGCCTCGCACTATAAACTGCCTGTGATGTTAGTGCCTCGCACTATAAACTGCTCATGATATTAGTGCTTCGCACATGTCATCATTTCATACGATGAGAGACGCGATGTATGTGAATGTATGTTGTGTGGTCCCTCCATCAGGAGGCTATCCCGTCGGTGTTTGATTACTGGACTCGTGAGAAGCCTGATTCTCCGAGGCTCAGGAAAGGTACCACCCAAATTCGCTCCAGTTGAAAGACCGGATTAACTTCCCGTCAAGTAGATTGCGATGATTTGGGAACCTTCATGCCAAAAAGCCGCGAGAGTAACCTAAGATAGGTCAGCCTCTTATAAACCCAAAACGGAGGAAAGTCTCTTCATGCTCTCATTTTAAATTACACAATTTCATGACATATCTATCTCCATGTAAATGAGAAATATGAAGGAATGTGTACACATATACATACATGCTACAAACAACTGACATCCGTTTTTGCAGGATAAAATTCCTAAAATGGACTCATCACATTGCATATTAATATTCACCTTCCCTAAGGACTAAACTATGCAAGTCTTTCGCAGGGAGTCAATCGGGCCTACTACCCGTTCAAAGTCCAAAAAGGCAGCAAGCCTACAGTCAATTATGTCGTCATCCGACCAGACTGAACTTAATCCAGTTTCTCGCAAAGAATTCGACGGATTAAGCAAACAAATTGCAGATTTGGCTGTTCTGCTCAAAGAATTACACCAGTCTACACAGGGTCAGAAAATACTCGTACATGCTGAGTCCTCCACACAAGGGGGAAGCCCGGTCATTACCATACCGGAACTGCAGTTGAATCCAACTGATAAAACTCATGATGCTACCCATCCCACTGGAGACCCAGACACTGGTGACATCAAAAAGAAAGTCCTCCAAATGGAAGAGACCCTTCGCACTATCAAAGGAATTGGAACACACAGGAGTTTTTCATATGTTGATCTATGTATTTTTCCTGGTGTTCATTATCCAAAAAAGTATAAAACTCCTGACTTTGAAAAATATGACGGGTTAGGAGATCCTTATACACACTTAAAAGTATTTATTGGAGAACTTGGATCTTATGCAGAGGATGAAAAGCTCAGAATGCAATTATTCCAAAAGAGTCTAACTGGAGAAGCTCGTTCATGGTACACAAGATTAGACAACTCCAAAATCCACAGCTGAGAAGAGCTAGCATATGCCTTCCTCACTCAATACAGCTTTCAAACTCAAATGGCTCCTGATCGGTACCAAATTACCAAGATCAAAAAATAGCCTAATGTGTCTTTCAGAGAGTATGCCCAGAGGTGGAGACGCCTGGCTGCCCAAGTGAATCCTTCCATGACCGAATCAGAAATGGTCATAACGTTCATAGACATACAAGAAGCTCCCTTCTATGAGAGAGTTTTAGCCGGCATCGGCAAACCGTTTTCTGAAATGGTCAAACATGGGGAGATGGCTGAGATGGGATTGAAATCCGGAAAGATTCAAGACCTAGCTGCACTCAAAGCTGTTACTGATCACATCCAGTTTGGAAATTATGGGAACAACCCCAGGAGGGTCCATAAAAAGAAAGAGGAAGATGTTTCCCTGATACTACAGGGTTAAAAAGGCAGTCAAAATATGCCTGTTCAGAGGAAAAACTATACTCCCTTTCCAGCACAGTCTGTAAACCCTCCAATACCAAAAGGTGGAGAAGCCAAATGCCCTCGAGTGTTCACACCCTTAGGGGATACCCTCTAGAATATCCTTAATCTTCTGACAACACAAAAGAAGATTACACATCTACTTCCACCAGCCAGCCCAAATGGAAGGGGTTTTAATGCTGCTCAAAAATGTGCTTATCATGCCGGGGCACCTGGACATGATACGCAGGATTGTTGGGCCTTGAAACACAAGATCCAAGACCTGATAGACAACGGTGAGATAGTGGTCACTAAACCAGATCAACCTAACGTTTAAGACAACCCTCTTCCTCAGCACAAAGAAGAAGAGGTCAACATGATTAATTAGAGCAGTGGACAGAGTTCCAACTTCAGCTGTGATTCTTCCCAAACCATCAAAGACGGTGATAACAGATGGGATTATGCCAAGTTCCAGTTCACAATGGAACAAAAAATGAAAGCTCTCTGCAAACAAATTGAGCAATTGGCGGAACTGGTGACTTATCAGCATCAAGTAACTCGTCAGCTAATCAGCCAGGAGCATGTCAATCTCCTACCCATTGTCATGAATATTCCCTCTTCACTTTCAGAAAATGAAATGCTGGAAGACAAAGTGACGAAGAGAGAAAATGCCAAGGCCCGTCGGGATTTCACCAACAAAAGGGAATTCACCTATTTGGGTCAACCTATGGAGGAGATACTTCACATGTAAATCAATGAAGGAAGAATCAGTTCCCTTCTACCTCCAATCAACCCCCGTTCGGGACGGTACAATTCTGAGGGAGTATGTCAATATCATTCCCAATCTCGTGGTCACATCACAGAAGAATGCTGGGCACTTCACCACCTTATTCAGAACCTAATCGACAGTGGCGTACTGCGCCTGGCAGATGACGACATTGTGCTACGCGCCAGTGAGAATGCAGGTCCCACTAAATGGAAGAGTGTGGTAGCCGTCATATCTACTGAAGCTGATTAATCACTCGTCATGCCAATAATTCAACTCAAAGGAAGCAACAATCCTTTGAAAGTGGCCGCTCCCGAGCCAATCAACTTACCATGCAGAGCACAATATCCTATTGTTAGCTTGCATAAAGTTCCGTGGAATTATGGAGAAGGTGAAGGATCCACCTCACATACCACTACTGCAGTGTCGAAAGAAAATCCACTGTACCTTCCCCAACGGATGATGAAATATGCCGTCAAATCAAAGGGAAAAATACCCACGGAGAAGATTGAAGAATTCCTCCGCACTATGGGTCATAACGAAGCTACGGTGGTTTTAAGATTGAAAGAAGCTCCACAACAGATATCAATTTTGGTCTTGGTCCTCACTTCCGAGAATCACCGGAAGATCTTGTTAAAGGTTTTAGAAGAAGCCTATCTCCCGACATCCGTGGATGAGGAAAAATTTCAACATCTGGTTGATCACATTTTCAACGACAATGTGATATCCTTCACTGATGATGACATTCCGCCTGAAGGGACCGGTCATTGCAAACCGTTGCACATCGCAGTCTTGTCCTCCGGATATATGGTGGCTGGAGTCCTGATAGATGGAGGCTCATCCCTAAATATCTGCCCATATGCTACCTTGGTAAAGATGAATATCAATCCTAATCGAATCCGGAGTAGCCATACTATCATCAAAGCTTTTGATGGAGCCCGCCGGAATTTGGTTGGAGTAATTGAGCTGCCAATTGAGATTGGTCCTCATACATTCTGCGTATCCTTCCATGTGCTCAAGATAGAGTCGGGATACAACCTGCTCTTGGGACGACCATGGATCCACATGGCTGGGGCAGTCCCCTCCACCCTTCATCAACAATTAAAATATATTGTCAACAACAGCCTGGTCACGGTCAACGCCGAACCAGAGTGTCCTCAACACGAGGATTTACCGGTCATCAATGCTATTGCGGACATTGGACCAGTCAGTTTTCATGCTTTGGAAATAAGCAATACCCAATACCATGCTATTGGAGCACCCACTGCCCGAATCCAAGATTTCTACCGAAGTGATGTCAGCCACTCAAGAAATGATGTCGTTGGGTCATAAACCAGGACATGGGTTGGGTGAAGATTGTCAGTGTAACGCCCGAGAAAATCGAATTTTTATTACAATTAAATTTTTATTTGATTATGTGAATTAAATGAATTTAATCGAATTCTTTGTGAAATAAACTATGTGAAGGTCGTTCTATGACCTAGAATGTGCTAACGTGGTTAGTATTCTGGCTGCGCGGTAGAAATAGTTGTTTGGAATTTCCAAGACGATAATAATTGTTTTCTGAGAAGTTTCCGTAAAAACACTATTCATCCGTTTCTGTCCGAGGAATTATTTTAAAATTCTGAGAAACGTGTAATGATAGAATATCGTGATGAGATGGAATATCTAATAATATTTCATTTATAGCAAAAACGAAGTTTTCGCCTGCAGACTTAAAACCTAAGGGTTGAGTATATTGATTTCTGAGAAGGAAATAATATGCGTAGAAGGAATGGCGTTAGCTTTTATTCAAGTGTTATACAAGTTGTGGTGCTAGTTAGTACCTATGTATAATACGTTAAGTAAATACGAGGTACAATACGATTATTGTACTTATGGTATACAAAAGGAATACGTGAAGCATACGTGTAGAATACGATACGTATTATAGAATTAAGTTATGACTTAATGAGTAATTCATTTGTATTGGATTATGAGTAGCCCAATCAATTGATGGACTAAGCCCAATGAGTTAGGTGGAAGTCAAGGCCCAATGTTTATTTACTTAAGCCCAATTCATAAAAACCAAACCGTGGGTCGAACCGGTGGGTCACCCAATGGGTATAACCCATGGGGCAACCCATGGGAAGTCATAAAGAGGAGGTGGGCCGGCCACCTTGGGGTGGACTCCAAGTATAATACTTGGTCACCAAGTGTTTTACTTGGTGACCACACATGAATAGTAAGGAGGTGGGGGTATATTGATCATTAAGCCCTCCATTTTCATTTCCTATAAATAAGAAGCTAGGTTGTTGCATTTTAGAGTTTCAAAGTTGGCAACCTAGATTATATTGAGAGAGAAAAGAGAGTTAGACTTATAAGTCCTTCACTTGGGAAGCTTTGACAATTATTCTTCCAAGAGATTTTCTTAAGGAACTTGAGGTAATACTTCTTGTTCTTCATTATCCATCTCTTTGATTTTCTTTTATTATGGAGAGTCACAAAGGGGTGGTATATGCCTTGTATGAGGGAGTAAAGATGACTTACCATAGATTCAATCTCTATAAGTTATAAGCTTTCAAAAATAATAAGGTTTAATATAGTTGTTAAACCATGAAAATATTAATTGTGGGGGTTCGATTGTTGATAAACGATTGAGCTCCATCAATACGATAGTTATGCATCTTGTTTGGTTAGGAATATTCCATGTGATTTAGCTTAGAGAATGTTAGTAACAAAGTTATGGCGAATTTTACGGAATTAGACGTTAATCGTCGAAAACGTAGAAATTTCGGATGGGTAGTCAAAAGTTGTCGTGAAACTTGAAAATGTTGGTTTTCAATGTCAACACGTGAGATAGGGTGATTAAGAGTCGTGGGTTCGAGAATCATCGGATTTCGACTTAAAACGAAGAAAACGAGCATTAAACGCTCATTAACGTTTACGAACGTATATAAAATGAACTCAATAGTAAATTATGAGTTAACGAATTCGAAAGTGTTGAATTCTTATATGAACGCGTAAAGGTTGTAATTCCGGACTTGTAGGAATTTGAATGGGTCAATTCGGATGTAAAACGAACAAATTAGAAAGCCGGGAGTTTCATTAGAAAACCAACAACTGGTTTGTCAACTGATACACAGACTCGGCGCCGCAGCGCCAAAACCAGTACAAGATGGTGGCGCCGCAGCGCCAGACTCGGCCAAGCCTCTGTAAACTCGCGCCCCAGCGCCAACGTGCCGCGCCCCAGCGCCCATGTTGTGCAGGTGCCGCGCCCCAGCGCCAAGGTGCCGCGCCCCAGCGCCCATGATTGTGCAAGGTGCCGCGCCGCAGCGCCGACAGTAAGAAAAAGTTGACCCAGTTATGCTTTAGACTTTAGTCGGTTAGGGATTAATCGAGGTTGAGCTTATATACTCAATAAATGTATAAAGACTAATCCTATACTACATATACTAAGGTATATGATATGAAACTTAGGAGTCTAAGGTAAGTAACCAAAATATGTAAAATAAACGAAGTAATACTTTATTAATGAAGTTGAGTCCGGTTAATAAAACGGCTATAGAGAGGTAAACCGGGACGAAGGGTAATAAGTCATGTCGACTTTAATAAAAAATTATTATGTTAAAGACATAGAAGAGAAAGAAGCTGGTAGGAACAATGTGAATAGTTGTTTGATAGCTAATTACGGTGTGCTATGTGAATATATCATGTAAATTCTGTAAAGGCTGTGGTCAGTCGAGTGAGTTATTGAAGACGCTGAAAGGCAAGTTTTCTTAACACTTGTCTAACTTCCATGTTAGCCAAGTTTTATGTGATTCGTTGAATGAATTGCAAGCTTTGTTTTAAAAGAAAGGGTCGATGCCAGATTTCAAACTCGGCTAGACTATTCGTAAGATATAGATTGATGATTATTCATATCATTCTATATAAAAATGTTAACGCTATCCTATGCCACGTAATTGGTACGGAGGTGAAGGTAAGGTTTGTCTATGAACAAACAAACGTATTTTTCATCGATATTTCGATGGGCACGCGAGTTTGCCAAAAATATTAAACGTAAATACGTTTAATGAATGTAGTGTTGATCAACATATAGTACTATAGGCTGATCACCTAGAAGTGCTCGTAAGTTATACGGATGAACGGCCTTAGTGCTGTGGACTCCTTTTCAAGTATGAAAACTTAAATTACTGTTCATGGTCTATTGGCCGGTTCAGAATTTCTAATCTATTCTATACATTGGGAATTGATGTTATAAACTGTTATGATATTATTGATTCATAATACTTTATAACTATTGTTCAGTTATGTTGGAATTGTTATATAATTCACGAATGTGGTATTCCTGTTATCCTTGATTAACTTACTGAGCTGTCATGCTCACTTCTTGCGTGAATTATATAACTGCAGTTAAAGGTGAACGTACTGAGAATGCCAAGAAAGATAAGGGCAAAGCTAAGGTGGATGCTTAGGCATTGTGTAATAGTTTAGTAAGTTTGTATGTATTATACCTTATGAACAATGAACGATGTAACCGGTTTATGAACCTGGGAAAGATTATACTTTGATTTTAATAAGAATATCGTAATTACTCTCGTTTTGTTGTATTTCAATGGAATGATGGTATTGATGTTAGTATAGTGGAGCACCATCTGTCGGGTTGGAAGATACCCGGATTTGGGGGCGTCACAGTTTGGTATCAAAGCCTTAGGTTATAAAACTTAAGGGGGGAAAACCTTAGGCTAATAACCTTGTACGGAAGGTAGAGTCCTAGAAATTAAATTCAAGTCTAATGAATTAAGAAGATATTGAGATAACTCAGTATCAAAAGGATTAAAAGATGAAAATTAATCTTAAAGATATTAAATGTGATTTGTGCTTATACTATTGTGTATTATGTACTAATCAACGTGTTATGTGTTTGTAGATGTCAACCGATAGCTTGATGTTTAGAAACGTGGAAATGATAAGTGAGGACTCAGTTAACCAAGTTGAGGTAGTACCAATGCCAGTGATGGAAGTACCGATAGTTGTACTAGAAGACTCAGACATTGAGGAGTACATCTCTGAGGAGGAATACTCTGAGGAGACTATGGGTTTAGCATCATACCTTAAGGAGATGCTAGATGTGGAGGAGGAAATGGAGGTAACATTGATTAACACGGTGTTACCTACTCTGGAGCCAGCATCTTTGGATGCAACTAGAGCACTGTTTCTAGTGGTGTTGGATAGGAATGTGCACTTATGTACTCAGGTAGAGGCACAGATTGAGGAGATAACTGCCCTATATGAGGCGAAAGAATCTGCAGAGGCAGACTTTGAGTCGGAGCACGATGAAAAAGTGCTTATGACTGATAAGGCTCATAGCTATAAGGATGAGGTCCTCGAGCTAAAGCAGAAACTGATTGAGAAAGATCAGAAAATAGCTAGGATGTCATACATCCATGAATGCGCTCATGAGGATTTCAAGATGAAAATTGCTTGTTATTCTATTGAGTCCGGGCAGACTCGACATACCATAAGTCGAGATATAGTGTCGATTCTGGCAAATCAGAAATATGAAAATGCCGTTCGACAGTGTTAGAAGGTCGCTAGAATTTTTTTGTATATAAGTAGTGACGTAAAACCCTCTTTTGTATAATTAAGGGTAGTCTTTTTGTAAATCCCAACTTTTGTAGAAGGCAGTCGCGGGATAGTACATGATAGCTTTTGACTAAGGGAACATGATGTAAATAGTTTTGACTATGAAAGCATATTAATATAATGACGTTTTTATTTAACATGCTTGTGTGGTATGAATGGTTGTTGTTAGTTTAAAATGTTAACCGAGTAATTAAATAGATAATAACGAAACTTTATTTATTTAATCAGAATTATGCCGCCAAGAAGGAGACAACGGAACCAAGAGGCCGAGTCTCATAATGAAAATCAAGGGGGTCCTAACAACCCTATGCAAGAGTTCGTTAATTTATTAACGGCTGCATTTAACCAAGTGGGGGGTGGGACTCCTGTAGCTCCTGGGGTAGTAAGAACAACTACCTTTAAGGACTTTAAAAGTGTGGGTCCTCCCGAGTTCCGAGGAACGACGGATCCACTAGAAGCCCAAACATGGATTAGGGAAATTGAAAAGGCGCTTGTGATAACAAACGTAGGCGAGGCGCAAAAGACTTCTTTTGCGACTTACATGATGAAGGGAGAAGTCAACTACTGGTGGGAAGCTCACCAGGGTGGGGCTAGGACAGAGGCTGTTACGTGGGAACAGTTTAAGAAGGTTTTCTTCGAGAACTATTTTCCTACTAGCATGCAGGGTAGGATGGAAATTAAGTTTCTAGAACTGAAGCAGGGGGATATGACTGTTCCCCAATATGCCGCCAAATTTAATGAATTGGCAAGATTTGCTCCACATCAGGTGGATATGGAGGAAAGGAAGGCGCGCAGATTTGAGCAAGGCTTAAAACCTTAGCTCTATAGTAGAATATCGGTTTTCCAGAGTGCTTCCTATGGAACCATTCTAGAGAAGGCGATAATAGCTGAAGGTGGTGGTGAGGCCTTGTCTCAGTACCACAAAGAGCGGAAGATTAAGAGTAAGATAGAAGGAAGTAGTAAGGCGGAAGTTGCCAGCGGAAGCGGCAACTTGCCAAAGAGGAAGGGTTTTAATCCCGGGAATACCGGGGTAAAATAAGGAGATCCCAAAAGGAGAACGGAAGCATGTAAGACATGCGGAAAATCTCACATGGGAGTCTGTTTAAAGGGGAAAGCAGTATGCTATAACTATGGGCAGGAGGGACATTTGTCACCCAATTGTCCTAACCCTAAGAAGAATCAAGGGTGTTTTGTCTGTGGGTCAAAGGACCACATGGCAAGAAATTGCCCAAAGAAGGGTTTAGAGGGGAATAAGAGTTCTGGTAGTGGTAAATTAGCCATTATTGGACCAACACCATTAGTGGGTAGACCCTCGGCTCGTACGTTTAATATGACTGTTCAAGATGCAGTTGCATCAACAGATGTGGTAGCAGGTATCATTCCGGTCAATGAGATAAATGCTTATGTGCTATTTGATTCGGGTGCTACTTGTTCTTTTATAGCATGTGAATTTGCTAAACGATTAGAGTTAATTCCTGAGAAGTTACCTATACCCTTAGACGTTAAGGTAGTACGAGGAGATAATCCCCATTGAACATATTCATAAGAACTGTTGCGTAGAAATTAGGGGAAATAAGTTATCGGTAGATTTGGTACCGATAAGGCTAAAAGAATTTGATGTAATTCTTGGTATGGATTGGTTGGTGAACCATGAGGCAATTATAGATTGCCATAGGAAAAGTATAAACCTTCGACTTTCTAAGAAAACCAAGGTAGTGTTTTTCGGTAGTAATTCACCGAGACACTCTTGTTATCTGTCGATGACACAAGCTAGGAAGATGTTAAGAAAAGGGTGTGTAGGTTATCTATGCCATGTGGTGGATACCCAAAGAGTGGGGACATACTTGGATCAGATACCAGTTGTGCAAGAGTTCGTGGATGTATTTCCGGAGGAATTATCGGGTATTCCACCGGATAGGGAGGTAGAATTTGTAATTGATTTGTTACCGGGAACGGAACCAGTTTCAAGGGCACCATATCGAATGGCGCCAGTTGAAATGAAGGAGTTAATGGTTCAATTACAAGAACTGTTAGATAGGAAGTACATTCAACCAAGTGTTTCTCCTTGGGGAGCACCGGTGTTGTTTGTAAAGAAGAAGGATGGGTCGTTAAGACTTTGTATCGACTATCGAGAGTTGAACAAGTTAACGATTAAGAATAGGTACCCTTTGCCCAGGATCGATGATCTATTTGATCAGTTGAAAGGGGCAAAGTATTTTTCTAAAATAGATTTGCGTACAGGGTATCATCAGTTGAAGGTGAGGAAGGAAGATATACCTAAGACCGCATTCAGAACTCGTTATGGTCACTACGAGTTTCTGGTGATGTCGTTTGGGTTGACTAATGCGCCAGTCGCATTTATGGATATGATGAACAGAGTGTTCAAACAATATTTGGACAAGTTTGTAGTAGTGTTCATTGATGATATTCTAGTCCATTCAAAGACGCTAGAAGATCATACGAAACATTTAAGAATAGTTTTGAAAACGCTAAGGAAGGAGAAGTTGTATGCGAAATTCATAAAGTGTGAATTTTAGCTCGAGAGAGTGTAATTTTTAGGACATGTTATTGATAAAGATGGCATTTCCGTAGATCCGGCCAAAGTAGAAGCAGTTAACGAATGGGAACAATCGAAGACGCCGACTGAGATTCGGAGTTTTCTGGGGTTAGCAGGGTACTGTAGAAGGTTTATTCCAGACTTTTCTAAATTAGCTACTCCGTTAACCAATCTGACAAGAAAGTCAGTGAAGTATGTGTGGACTGAAAAATGTGAGAACAGTTTTCAGGAATTGAAGAAGAGATTAAGTGAGGCACCGGTATTGTCCTTACCAGACGATACCGGGAATTTCGTAGTGTATAGCGATGCTTCGTATAAAGGATTGGGTTGCGTGCTCATGCAGCATGGCAAGGTCATTGCGTATGCATCACGTCAATTGAAGGATTATGAGAAGGTTTATCCTACTCATGACCTGGAATTGGCAGCTGTTGTTTTTGCCCTAAAGATATGGAGACATTATCTTTATGGTGAGAAATGTGAGATATACACGGACCACAAAAGTCTGAAATATATCTTCACACAGAAGGAGTTGAACATGAGACAGAGAAGGCGGCTAGAGTTAATAAAAGATTATGATTGTGATATTTTATATCATCCGGGAAAAGCAAATGTAGTAGCGGATGCGCTAAGTAGAAAGGGTAGAGAAAAATTATCAATGTTAACAACTCAGAATGAGTTGGTAACAGCAATGGCAAAAATGGAACTAGAAGTTAAGTTACCGGGGGAATCGGTAGAATTGTTATTTTCCATGGAAACCCAACCTACCATAGTGGAGCGGGTTAGGAAAGTACAACTGAGTAATGAGGGGTGTAAGAAGATATTGAATAAGATAGAAAAAGAAGAAAAAACTGAGTATAACCTCGATAAGGAGGGATTACTTCGTTTTGAGGGAAGAATTTGGGTTCCTAATGATCCTGAATTAAAAGAAGAAATTATGATGGAAGCCCATAGTTCGAGGTACTCGATACATCCCGGTAGTATGAAGATGTATCAAGACCTTCGTCGAAACTTTTGGTGGCCGAATATGAAGATGGAGATAGCAGAATATGTTAGTAAGTGCTTAACTTGTCAAAAAGTTAAGGCTGAACATCAACGACCGAGCGAGTTGTTACAACCGTTAGAAATTCCAGAGTGGAAGTGGGAGCACATCACGATGGACTTTGTGGTGGGACTTCCAACAACAAGAAAAGGATACAATGCTATTTGGGTGATAGTGGATCGATTAACGAAATCGGCTCATTTTCTACCAATAGGAATTAGTTATAACTTAGAGCAGTTAGCTAAGTTGTATGTCAAGGAAATTATTTCCAGACATGGAGTGCCTGTGTCGATTGTGTCAGATCGTGATCCACGATTCACATCGAACTTTTGGAGAAGTTTGCAAGAACAAATGGGAACGCAGTTAAGATTAAGTACGGCGTATCATCCTCAGACGGATGGTCAGAGTGAGCGGACAATTCAAACGCTTGAAGATATGTTAAGATCTTGCGTTATGGATTTCAAAGGGAGTTGGGACGAATTTCTACTATTAGTAGAATTTTCGTACAACAATAGTTTTCACGCTAGTATAGGCATGCCGCCTTACGAAGCGTTGTATGGTAGGAAGTGCCGATCTCCATTGTGTTGGGATGAGGTGGGTGAACGTCAGATGTTGGGACCAGAGATGGTTCAGCAGACGGCGGGCATGGTAGAATTAATACGTGCTCGATTAGTTGCGGCTCAAGACCGGCAGAGGAAGTATGCAGATCCTCACAGAGAAAATAGAGAATTCGATGTAGGGTCTTTTGTTTTTCTGAAAGTATCACCTTGGAAGGGGAAAATACGTTTTGGAAAGAAAGGAAAGTTAAGTCCAAGGTTTGTAGGACCTTTTGAGATTTTAAAAAGGATAGGGGAGGTAGCTTACGAAGTAGCTTTACCTCCAGAGATGGAACACGTTCATAATGTATTTCATGTGTCAGTGTTGCGTCCTTATAAACCAGACTATAAACACGTGATAGAATATGAATCTATTCAGTTTGAGAAGGACTTGTCCTATGAGGAACTTCCAATTCAAATTATTGATAGGAAGGACCAAGTTTTAAGAAATAAGGTCATACCTTCAGTGAAGGTGTTATGGAGAAACCACCATGTTGAGGAAGCAACGTGGGAGCTCGAAAGTAAAATGAGGGAAGATTTTCCTCATTTTTTTATGTAATTATAAGCTAAGATTCTGGGGACAGAATCCTTATAAGGGGGAGAGAATGTAACGCCCGAGAAAATCGGATTTTTATTACAATTAAATTTTTATTTGATTATGTGAATTAAATGAATTTAATTGAATTATTTGTGAAATAAACTATGTGAAGGTTGTTCTATGACCTAGAATGTGCTAACGTGGTTAGTATTCTGGCTACGTGGTAGAAATAGTTGTTTGGAAATTCCAAGACGATAATAATTGTTTTCTGAGAAGTTTCCGTAAAAATACTATTCATCCGTTTCTGTCTGAGGAATTATTTTAAAATTCCGAGAAACGCGTAATGATAGAATATCGTGATGAGATGGAATATCTGATAATATTTCATTTATGGCAAAAACGAAGTTTTCGCCTGCGGACTTAAAACCTAAGGGTTGAGTATATTGATTTCTGAGAAGGAAATAATATGCGTAGAAGGAATGGCGTTAGGTTTTATTCAAGTGTTATACAAGTTGTGGTGCTAGTTAGTACCTATGTATAATACGTTAAGTAAATACGAGGTACAATACGATTATTGTACTTATGGTATATAAAAGGAATACGTGAAGCATACGTGTAGAATACGATACGTATTATAGAATTAAGTTATGACTTAATGAGTAATTCATTTGTATTGGATTATGAGTAGCCCAATCAATTGATGGACTAAGCCCAATGAGTTAGGTGGAAGTCAAGGCCCAATGTTTATTTACTTAAGCCCAATTCATAAAAACCGAACCGTGGGTCGAACCGGTGGGTCACCCAATGGGTATAACCCATGGGACAACCCATGGGATGTCATAAAGGGGAGGTGGGCCGGCCACCTTGGGGTGGACTCCAAGTATAATACTTGGTCACCAAGTGTTTTACTTGGTGACCACACATGAATAGTAAGGAGGTGGGGGTATATTAACCATTAAGCCCTCCATTTTCATTTCCTATAAATAAGAAGCTAGGTTGTTGCATTTTAGAGTTTCAAAGTTGGCAACCTAGATTATATTGAGAGAGAAAAGAGAGCTAGACTTATAAGTCCTTCACTTGGGAAGCTTTGACAATTATTCTTCCAAGAGATTTTCTTAAGGAACTTGAGGTAATACTTCTTGTTCTTCATTATCCATCTCTTTGATTTTCTTTTATTATGGAGAGTCACAAAGGGGTGGTATATGCCTTGTATGAGGGAGTAAAGAAGACTTACCATAGATTCAATCTCTATAAGTCATAAGCTTTCAAAAATAATAAGGTTTAATATAGTTGTTAAACCATGAAAATATTAATTGTGGGGGTTCGATTGTTGATAAACGATTGAGCTCCATCAATACGATAGTTATGCATCTTGTTTGGTTAGGAATATTCCATGTGATTTAGCTTAGAGAATGTTAGTAACAAAGTTATGGCGAATTTTACGGAATTAGACGTTAATCGTCGAAAACGTAGAAATTCCAGATGGGTAGTCAAAAGTTGCCGTGAAACTTGAAAATGTTGGTTTTCAATGTCAACACGTGAGATAGGGTGATTAAGAGTCGTGGGTTCGAGAATCATCGGATTCCGACTTAAAACGAAGAAAACGAGCATTAAACGCTCATTAACGTTTACGAACGTATATAAAATGAACTCAATAGTGAATTATGAGTTAACGAATTCGAAAGTGTCGAATTCTTATATGAACGCGTAAAGGATGTAATTTCGGACTTGTAGGAATTCGAATGGGTCAATTCGGATGTAAAACGAACAAATTAGAAAGCCGGGAGTTTCATTAGAAAACCAACAACTGGTTTGTCAACTGATACACAGACTCGGCGCCGCAGCGCCAAAACCAGTACAAGATGGTGGCGCCGCAGCGCCAGACTCGGCCAAGCCTCTGTAAACTTGCGCCCCAGTGCCAACGTGCCGCGCCCCAGCGCCCATGTTGTGCAGGTGCCGCGCCCCAGCGCCAAGGTGCCGCGCCCCAGCGCCCATGATTGTGCAAGGTGCCGCGCCGCAGCGCCGACAGTAAGAAAAAGTTGACCCAGTTATGCTTTAGACTTTAGTCGGTTAGGGATTAATCGAGGTTGAGCTTATATACTCAATAAATGTATAAAGACTAATCCTATACTACATATACTAAGGTATATGATATGAAACTTAGGAGTCTAAGGTAAGTAACCAAAATATGTAAAATAAACGAAGTAATACTTTATTAATGAAGTTGAGTCCGGTTAATAAAACGTCTATAGAGAGGTAAACCGGGACGAAGGGTAATAAGTCATGTCGACTTTAATAAAAAATTATTATGTTAAAGACATAGAAGAGAAAGAAGCTGGTAGGAACAATGTGAATAGTTGTTTGATAGCTAATTACGGTGTGCTATGTGAATATATCATGTAGATTCTGTAAAGGTTGTGGTCAGTCGAGTGAGTTATTGAAGACGCTGAAAGGCAAGTTTTCTTAACACTTGTCTAACTTCCATGTTAGCCAAGTTTTATGTGATTCGTTGAATGAATTGCAAGCTTTGTTTTAAAAGAAAGGGTCGATGCCAGATTTCAAACTCGGCTAGACTATTCGTAAGATATAGATTGATGATTATTCATATCATTCTTTATAGAAATGTTAACGCTATCCTATGCCACGTAATTGGTACGGAGGTGAAGGTAAGGTTTGTCTATGAACAAACAAACGTATTTTTCATCGATATTTCGATGGGCACGCGAGTTTGCCAAAAATATTAAACGTAAATACGTTTAATGAATGTAGTGTTGATCAACATAGAGTACTATAGGCTGATCACCTAGAAGTGCTCGTAAGTTATACGGATGAACGGCCTTAGTGCTGTGGACTCCTTTTCAAGTATGAAAACTTAAATTACTGTTCATGGTCTATTGATCGGTTCAGAATTCCTAATCTATTCTATACATTGGGAATTGATGTTATAAACTGTTATGATATTATTGATTCATAATACTTCATAACTATTGTTCAGTTATGTTGGAATTGTTATATAATTCACGAATGTGGTATTCCTGTTATCCTTGATTAACTTGCTGAGCTGTCATGCTCACTTCTTGCGTGAATTATATAACTGCAGTTAAAGGTGAACGTTCTGAGAATGCCAAGAAAGATAAGGGCAAAGCTAAGATGGATGCTTAGGCATTGTGTAATAGTTTAGTAAGTTTGTATGTATTATACCTTATGAACAATAAACGATGTAACCGGTTTATGAACTTGGGAAATATTATACTTTGATTTTAATAAGAATATCGTAATTACTCTCGTTTTGTTGTATTTCAATGGAATGATGGTATTGATGTTAGTATAGTGGAGCACCATCTGTCGGGTTGGAAGATACCCGGATTTGGGGGCGTCACAGTCAGGGTATCAAGTACCCTGTTCTCTTAACCAAGCACACTGGAACAGCTGGACTAGGCTATTCGGCCAGCTCTAGTCACAGGAACCCTCATAAACATCCACAGGTTCCTTCAGCTTCAACTATGTGGCGTTTATCTTCGCCTTCAAGTGCTGAGTCCGTACAACCTCCTGTAAAGGTGCCAGCCAATGTCATGGCCATGTTATTTCCCAAGCCGAAACCGGTAGAGGAGATGAAAATTGTTATTCCAGATCCTGTAATTGAAGAAGAGGAGCGGAGAATCAGGGAGAACGTTGTCCGAATAATGTCGGGCATGCGTATCATCGTCCATGATGAACATACCAACCGATACACCCCAGACGATGATTGCTCAGACATAATGGCCATCATTCGGGACAGGGAGGATGATGACAGTCCCTCCATTACTGCGGTTCACCCGAACTTTGCTCTTGCCAATTGGAACAGCATTCCTTGCATTGGTCGTCAAGGGTAAAGCGGGCAGAAGTTCTTTCTGCCCTGTAGATATAATAACTGCTTACTTTTCTGTACAGTATTAGCAGTTTATTTTGCCCGTATATGCTAATACTGTGTATGATCAAACACGTTTCATATATACTAAGTGAAAGCATATTTTGTTTCAGGACTCTGAATTTAGATGTGCATGTACTTGCTGATACGATGCCTCTCCTACACAGGGATTGTACCTTTGATGTAGAGATTAATTCAGCCTTGATGGATACACAGGATGACACTGAGGTGCCTCCAGAAATTCAAGAATGGGTCAAAGATACACCTAAACCCAACCTTGATCAAACCACTTCTTTCAATCTCGGAACCTTAGAAAGCCCTAAGTTAATCCAGATTGGTTCAGACCTTACCCCAAACCAACGGAATGACATGGTTACACTATTAACCCAATTCCAGGATGTGTTTGCATGGTCTCATGAAGACATGGTGGGTTTGTCCACTGACATTGTCCTTCATCGCCTTCCCATTAAAGAGGGATTTAAGCCAGTCAAATAGAAACTCAAGCGATTGAAACCTGAGTGGAGTTTAAAGGTGAAAGAGGAAATTATGAAACAATTTCAGGCTGACATCATCATGGTGTCTACATATCCTGAGTGGATATCCAATATCGTGCCCGTGCCTAAACCTGGAGGGAAGGTGCGAGTTTGCGTGGATTACCGGGACTTGAATAAAGCTTGCCTAAAAGACAGCTTTCCCGTGCCATTTATCCACATTCTCATTGATAATATTGCGCAATACGACATGTACTCCTTTGCTGATTGCTTTGCGGGGTATCATCAAATCATGGTTGCCGAGGAAGATCGTGAGAAGACTACCTTCATCACTCCTTGGGGAACTTTTTGTTATAGACGGTTGTCATTCGGCCTCATCAATGCCGGAGCTACCTATCAACGAGCTATGATGGCTCTTTTCCACGACTTAATACATAAAGAGATTGAGATCTACGTGGATGACATCATTGTCAAGTCCCGGAAGGAGGATCACCATATAGACCATCTCAGAAAGCTATTCAACAGGTTGCGTAAGTACAACTTGAAGTTGAATCCAGCCAAATGCGTCTTTGGCGTTAAATCAGGCAAGTTGCTAGGATTTCTAGTCAGCCACAAAGGGATTGAGCTGGATCCTGCCAAAATCCAAGCCATCACGGAAATGCCCATTCCTCAGACAGAAAAGGAAAACCGGGGATTTTTGGGAAGAATCAACTTTATTAGCAGGTTCATCTCCCAACTCACAGCAACCTGTGAACCAATCTTCAAACTATTAAGGAAGAACTCCTCCATGAAATGGAATGATGAGTGTCAGAATGCCTTCCTTACAATCAAGAAACAGCTAGTCAAAGCTCCTGTGTTGGTACCACCCAGGGATGATGTTCCTCTGTTTATGTACCTGTCCATAAGTGACAATGCTATGGGCTGCATGCTGGGGCAGAAGGATGATAGAGGTCAAGAACGAGCTATGTATTACCTCAGTAAAAGGTTCAGCAGCAGTGAACACAAGTACACTCTGATTGAAAAGACGTGTTGTGCTTTAGCATGGGCTTCCATGAGGTTACAGCATTACCTCCATGGTCACACAACCCATCTTATATCCCGCATGGATCCTCTCAAGTACGTGTTCAACAAACCCATGTTAAATTGTCGGCTATCCAAATGGCAGTTGATCCTACAATAATTTGACATTGTATATGTGACTCAAAAGTCCATCAAAGGTCAAGGAATCGCGGATCAACTAGCCGACGCACCTTCAGGGGATTTCAAACCCTTAGAAACATATTTCCCTGATGAAGGAGTAATGACAGTACAGCAACACCATCAGTACGATACGCGCCAATCATGGAAGATGTATTTTGATGGAGCTACTAATATGGAAGGTTCTAGAGCTGGAACAGTTCTAGTATCTGATACGGGGGAACAGTATACCGTCGCCGTCAAATTACAGTTTGACAGCACCAATAATACGGCTGAGTATGAAGGCTGTCTCATGGGGCTAAAACTTGCCCGTTCAATGGGCATCAGACGGTTAACTGTCCTTGGAGATTCAGAGTTGGTAATCCGACAATCCACCGAAATCTATCAAACCAAGGAACTACATTTGCTGCCTTACCATCGGCAGGTTTTAAAGATGGCTTTGGAGTTCGAAGAAATCTCCTTTCTACATGTTCCTCATAATAGGAATGACTTTGCGGACACATTAGGAACTTTGGCCTCCTTGGTTCATATATCAGACAAGGAGCAATTGCCAAGCATCACAATTTCTCTGAACAAGGCCCCAGCCTATGGGAATTATGTTGGAGAAGTATCGGATGAGCTACCTCCCATCCCACAGCCTTGGTATCAGCATATCAAGGAATATCTGCGAGATGGATCTACACCCGCTGAGGCGAACCCGACCGAGAAAAGGCGGATCCATTGACTTGCAATGAAATTCTACTTGAGTGGAGATGCGCTCTACAAAAGAGATGCAGGATTAGGCCTCCTTCGGTGTTTAGACAAAGATCAAGCCCAAAGGCTCATGGATGAAATCCATGGCGAAGTCTGTGGCCCCCACATGAGTGGCCCCCTCCTTATCAAGAAAATCCTCAGAACGGGACATTATTGGCTATCTCTCAAAGCTGATTGCCATGACCACGTCAAAAGATGCTATCAGTGCCAGATTCATGGGAATGCTATACACACCCCTCCACGGGAACTCCACAATATGAGTTCACCTTGGCCCTTCTCAATGTGGGGAATGGACATTATCGGGCCCATTGAACCTAAAGCCAGTAATGGACATCGGTTTATATTCACCATGATCGACTACTTCACAAGTGGGTAGAGGCAGCCTCCTTCCCCAGGGTCACTAAAGAAGTCATCATTGCTTTCATCAGAAACAATGTTGTTTGTCGTTATGGGCAACTAGAGGTGATTGTGTCAGACAATGCCAAAAACCTCAACAATAAGATGATAGAGGAATTGTGCAGTAAATTCCACATCAAACATCTCAACTCAGTCATCTATCGTCCAAAGATGAACGGTGCTGTTGAAGCGGCTAACAAAAACATCAAGAAGATTATGCAAAAGATGTCCGCCAACCACAAAGATTGGCCTGATGTATTGCCTCTGACTCTGTTAGCCTACAAAACATCCATGCGTACTTCAACTGGGGCAACCCCCTACGCACTAACCTATGGGATGGAAGTAGTGCTCCCCATAGAAGTTGAGATGGAATCTCTCAGAGTGTTGATAGACGCTCAGCTGGACGAAGATCAATGGGTACAAGATAGGTATCACCAATTGTCTCTAATAGACGAAAGGCGAACCGCGACTATCTTCCATGGTCAGTTATATCAGCAAAGGATCGCCCGATCCTATAACAAAAAAGTCCGGCTACGGCAATTTAAACAATATGACTTGGTTTTGAAGAAAATCCTGGACAACCAAGATCAATCTAAGGGAAAATTCGCTCCTAACTGGGAAGGCCCGTTTATTGTCAAAGAAGTATTGACGGGAGGCGCTCTCAGATTGCAGGAAATGGACGGTGATGAATTTCCACAACTCATCAACTCAGACGCCGTGAAACGGTACTATGTCTGAAGTAACTCGCAAACTCCCTGGTGTCAAACCATCAAATCACCAGTCATTCCGGTTTTTTAACCCTTTACCACATACAACTTTTCTGCACTTTGCCCCTCAAGGAAACATACTTTTCAAGCCAGCAGCCTAACTTTCCTTTGCGCTCATACAACTTAGGTCATCCCACCGTGGATCGAACCTCTTACATTTACAGTTTGGCTACCCATACCTGGGATCAAACTTTTCCTCTACAGTTTATCCTCAACTTAGGATTAAACTTTCTCATCCCCGCACTCTGACCTGCACATGGGATTACGCTTTCTCTTCTCGCCCTGAGGAGCGGACTACGTCGACCTGATCTCCTCTTCAATAGGAGTACGTAGGCAACCATTTCATATGGCCCGGTCGCAATAAAACAAAAACAATAAAAACATTTCTACCCTTCACTCCTCACAAAAAACAACAAAAATATTCCTACACCATTTCTGCCACATACAGCGTTGAACCTCTTACACCAGGTTCGAACTACGCAAACCTGATCTCCTCTTCAATAGGAGTACGTAGGCAGCTATTCATGGTGCGGTCTCACCCCCTACCAAAACACATACCCTTGTCAGTTGGTATTGGGATCAAACATCAATCCACTACATTTCATTCAGCTTCAGACCAAAGGGATGGAATTACCCAACCTCTCCTCCCAAATAGGAGATTCGGCGACCATTTAAGTTGCGGTCATACCTTGAAGAGTAACGCCAATCCATAAAAGATGGAATTAACTAGGCTTCTCCTGAATAGAAGTACTGGCGACCATATGTGGTGCGGTCAATCTCAGAGAGGAAAGCCATACTCCTCTCCACATTTCCATACAGAAACCAGTCCCAAGACACCAAAAGATGGTAGGGATACACAGATCGATGATCCATTCTGAACTATCCAGAAACAACTCAATGTACATCCACCCAGGAGGAATTCAGAATGCATCAAGATCACAAGCCCTGAAGCAGCAGGCAAAATATCAAGCAAATAGCAAGGTGTATCTAAAAGGGAAGTGATCCAAAAATATATTTCTCTGTCATATATAATGCTGTTTGATATACATGAGGTAAATTATACATGAAAAAATGGCTAAGCTAGTCTGTGCAGGTAAGTACAAGCTAATCTATGAGTTAGGATACACGCGAGCTAGCAAGCCCAACATAGCATCCCTCTCAGAAGAAAGAGGTAAAGCTGTGGTCTCCTGTATGAGAGTATCCACACGACCCAATAGATCAGAAGCCGTCTGCATGATGACCATATGCTCATCAATATATGCGCTCATCTCGGCGATTATATCAGTGGTAAGGGACCTCGCTGCAGTACTGTCTGTGACAGCTACATCCCGGGCAGATATGGCACTATCCCGCTCAACTATCACTGCATTTCTGGCTAATCTGGCCTCATCCCGCTCAACAATAGCGGTATCCCTGCGAGCTAAGGCCTCATCTCTCTCCAACAGAGCAGCATCCCTCACATCCAGAGCAGTCGACATCATAGATCGAACCTGATCTCTCTCAAAGGTCATCAGTTGAAGACTCTGCTCTAAGTACTGTGCCGAGTGCTGAATCGCAACAGTGCTGGTACTAGGAGAATCCAGAAGAAATGCTGGCAACCCAGCAGCGGGCTCCTCCTCGAAGTGGGTATCAATGTCCTCCACAGGCTCCACACCCTCTGCGTCGCTATCCGGTACTGCAGTTACTGCTGCAGCCGATAAAACCTCAGTCTCCATCCAGGTGGAATACTCTGCGAAATAACCTGGACTGCTCACTGAAAAAGCAGCTCCCTCACGATGGTCCCAACAAGCGTATACACGAGATATGTCCTCGGCTGAGAGGTATCGGGCAGCTGAACGCTGACCTGTCGCCCCTGTGAAAGGATGAAAATCCTGAAACTGGTCGAACTACGACATCACGGCCAATGGGTGATAAGTAGTCACACCCCTCAAGCCGGCCAGAGGGAGGAAATCCATGCCCGGAGCATGAGTAATAAAGTTGTATGGTGAGCTAAGCCCCGAGCACAGCAATATGCTAAATGGGTCTCTGATGTCTGCCAAAAATGCGGACCAGGACTGAGCATCTATACACTCCGATGGCTGAAAGGAGTATGACATGGCCACATCGTGGGTAAACCAATATCCATGCCGTCTGAGGGTGCCAATCGGTCTCAAGTGTGATATGAACCAAACATACAGAAGGACTGAGCTCCCAGTAAACACTTCTGATGGATAAGTACTGCAGTAGGATGCTGACCGCAGAGTCTCTGCCAAGATCATAGGCACAATGGTATGACCCTCCCTGAGAGCTCTCACAGCCATGATAACACCTATATCTATCTCATCCATATACCGCGGCATGTACACATATGATAGTACACATAACATCAGTACGTCAACTCTGGCTAGACGCCAATGATCCTCCGGTACGGTGAAATCCCCGGAATGTCGTCCTCTGAGCCAAATCTGTCGTACAAAAAACGTTGAGAGATCACATGGCCAGATGTCAGCTCATCCTGCACTACTCTGCGCCTTAATCCTGTGAGAGTCATGAATCTTCTACTCATGTCTCCCAGAGCCATATACGCGTAAGGTCTGTCCAAGGGCAACATCGTCAAACGTGCATACTCCTCCAGAGTAGAAGTCAACTCATGGGTGCCAAAGAGAAATACCTGCCTGTCAGGTCGCCAATGCTCTAGCATCCCATCTACGAATCCTGCAGGAACCTGAAATGCCAAAAAAGTCATGGTATGCTGCAGTAACATATCTACGGTCACCCTGTCTGGTGGTGATATACTATCATACCACGATCGCATACCCGATGCCACCACTGACGGTGGGGTATGATCTATACATCTAACTGTCGAAGAAGACATTTGTGAGGGCCGTGTCATAAGACCATCCAGGGGTCAATGCCGAATATCTCTGGACATACATACATATGCATAATATGATACATGCATAACAGATAATGGATGACAATATGATATAGGGAATGGAAAAGACTGTACATACATTCCTAAGTATATCATCATCTAATACATCAGCTCTGTACAGCTACAAATACAGGGAAATGGGGCACAGACGCCCTACTACTAACAGAGGCCTATCAAAAGATATAGCGAGAATGGGGAACAGCCACCCAATATCTAACAGAGGCCTATCAAAAGATATAACGAGAATACATCAGAAGAAGACAATGGTGTTGATATCCACATCATCAATCCTGTCCACCTGATATAACTCCTCTTGAGTCACTGGATCTCTATCAACTGGGATGTCAGGCCTATAAATAGGAGGATCTGCGCCGGCAAAACCAAATGGGTCATCCGAGGGGCCAGCGCCTGAGCTGGAAGGAACAAATGACTCCGCCTCTGCTGGATCTCTGCCCAAGTGCCGAATAAATATATGTTCATGGTCCAACTAACGGGTCAAGCTATCAATCTGGGTCACATGAGTCGGATCTCGGACAAAAGCTATCCAATCCGTCATCATCAAGGATCCAGGAACCATGTCCCCCATAAACTGTGTGGCGCGAGACTGGACTCCAATAGTACAAGGAAGCCACCAACGCTGGAATATCTCCTGAGTACATGGACCCTCTGATAATTCAAATCCATCAACACCCAACAACGGGATATCAATGGCGGGTGACTGCAATATAGGCCAGTGACACCTGACAGGAGGTAAGATCGGTATACGAATCTCCCCTGTGGTGCTCCTGATAGCACACTCTCCTAGATAGAGCTCCCAACTGCCATCTGTGAAGAGTGGAACTCTCCTGGTGGAAATCAAATACTCGACCCCAGTCGGATATCCATCCTCAAAACCCACTGTCAAGTGTTCCCCAGAATAGGGAAGCCAGGTGATGGTGTCGGCCGTCAGCAACTCCAGCTGCATACGGCAATGAGTGAATCCCTCCGCTACAGGGACCTCGGGCAGAATCGAATGATGCCATCTTCGTCCTCGTGGATAGGTATCTAAACCTTACACACTCACGGGACGCAAACAGGGAAGCCTCTCATAGGCCTAAAACTGCCAACACAATGGTAAGACATCTGCTATTAGTAAACACTCTTAACATAAAAATGGGAAAAGACAAGAGAAATACTCACCAGCAGAAACGGGTAAAATCCTAGCCAAGCCTCGGTCAAACCCTGTGAGCGCATATGCATGTCCCGGAGGAAATAGGCAAAGGTGTAGAAGCCCCAATCGTACTCTCCAATACGGTCCATGTCACGCGTAGCGCTGACCAAAGCAAAAGATACCGTGGAAGAGTTATCCGCTATGAAGCAGCCTCGAATGATCATCAGGAACAATCGCCGCAGAACACAATCCCTGATCCTGACATCATCAGGCATGGGCTCACTCAATAGCCCGCTCATAGCATCCACACTCAAAGGACCTGAACGGACGGTCCTGCCTTTGAGCGCCGCCGTCGGAACTCCTAACAAGAATCTAACGATAGTAGGGGTAATATTCGCCATGCAAGGCACTGGCTCCCCTCCAAACTCCACGCCGGTGATAAATCGCCAATCCATAGGCGTCATCATCACCTCGCATTCCAGCAGGTGGAGTGACTGAGTCTGGTGAAACCACCGCTCAGATAATGCCCTGAGGTAACCCCAGGGACAACGACGGGGAAGGATGGAGAAGAATGCCCCAAATCCCCACTCATGCACTACTGCTCTATAATCAGGATGAAGCGCCTGGTACATGGAGTGGATGCTAAACCAGTTCCCTCGAGGCTGTGTAAAACCTGGAACCTGCATGAAATGCAAATCTACGTCAGAACCCTTTAATCCTCATCAATAGGAAATAAGGAAAAGCAAAGTCTAACGCCATACCTCGTTAGCATGTAAGTACATCGATGGATGTCCGCCCAAATCACCCAGCAACTCTGGGTTCGCCACCTGAATGCTCGGAAGCTCCCTACGAGGGACAGATGCAGTAGGAGCGGGGTCCTCAATATCCACCTCCTCGTCCTCAACGTCCGGAACATCTGCCTGGACAGGACGGATCACAGCCTCCACCAACTGACGAGGCTGTCTGACAGAACGGGGACGAGGCACTTCAGAAGCCCTCCGCCGTACGCGAGAAGCGGTCCTATAGGAACTGCTCGGCTGATCCGGATCCATAATATCTGGACAACAAGTCTCCAAATTACCTCAGAAAGGGTGTGGTATTTCCTTACCTGGAGCTTTTTCTAATGCATTTATGATTATATGCATGCATGCATTTACTTTAACAAAAAATAGAGTTAAAATGCATGACTACCCAATGCCTACCTTTTGAAAAATTTTGCCATAGTCCCCTTTGAAAATAGGACTATCCACATGCACTCAGGCATGTTTAGGTGGCCATTCAGTAGCACACCTGTCCCAAAGTTATTATATACACAATATATGCATTAAAAATCAAAAGCATCATGCATAAGGCCAACCTCAATGCTAGGAGTACTTTACCTTTCTACCTTTTGCTCATTGGACCTCAAATAGGAGAAAAAATAGCAGAAAAAGGTGCCAATTTGACTGTCTCAAAAGTCAAATTTTTTCACATCATTATATTCATCATGGTTTAATACTAACATTTACTATGTTGAATATTTTTTATCAAGTCATTTGTGCATACATAACCACTACTATGTGTTTAGATGCATTTCGTGCGATAACTCACAATCTAACGGACAGAAACTAAAGAAAATATAGGCATACGTTACCAGGATAGTGTGGAACACTTGCACGATGATAGAATTTGCAAAAAGCAGCCCGAACTCAGCAGATCTGAAGATGGCTCGCGGTTTTCTCTAAGCGAAACAAGTTGAAAGTGACTTATGAATGCTGCTGGCTGATGGATATATGATCCACGCCTGGTCGCAGGCCTATCTGCGGCTGCAGCAGGTACACCTACGGCACCCCCAAGGAGGTCTTACGAATTAAAAAGGTCAAATCGAGAATAAAAACGCCATGCGATTGAGCAAAACTGCATACAATCCTGGTCTTCTCTGATGAGACTTTGAATTGGTACATCACGCATTGGTATTCGCCCACACACAGGGTACACTATACCAGTGATCTCAAATGATCTCAGTCAAGCTCGGCAATACCGTACGCAGGTCCAATGTCGCTTTCTCAGGATTATCGTCCTTGTCAACCTAGATCCCCAACGGGGGTTACAACGTGAGTCCCCAACGGGGGTTACAACGTGAGTCCCCGACGGGGGTTACAATGTAGATTCCCGACGGGGGTTACAACGTGTGTCCACGACGGGGGTTACAACGTGAGTCCCCGATGGGGGTTACAACGTGAGTCCCCGACGGGGGTTACAACGTGAGTCCCCGACGGGGGTTACAACGTAGATCCCCGGCGGGGGTTACAACGCGTGTTCATCCATTGACACACAAATCAACGAAGGTCAAGAAGCCTTGACATTATCTCAGCCGATGGCAAGTAAACCCATCAGAGCATACACAGTTGTTCGATCAATGCATACGTCCCAGTAGATCTCCCGAGGGGTTTGCAACGTGAATTCACGGCAGGGGATTACCACGTACATTCAAGCCGTTGACACACACATCAACAAAGGTCAAGCAGCCTTGACATCATTCCAGCCGATAGAGGGTTAGACCTATCTGAGCTCTGGAGCCATTCGGGGTTCTTACCACCCGATTACCCATATTCCCCAGCGGGGGGGGGGGGAGGGGGGTCATAACGCAATTTTTCGTTGATCTACACGATAGCAGAAGTCTAGCAACCTTGACAGTATATCCCACAGGATTTTTCAGCTGTTGATTCACATATCGGTGAAATACACGTCAACGAGGGTCAGGCATCCCTGACAGCATTTGCTGTTGGCAGTAACTCCAACAGAACCCTGACATGTCCTGACGATACAAACCAGGAGATTGTCATCAAGGAGGATGGATGATTGAATATGTTATACACATCCTCAAACAGATCGAGCTTTATCCCTACAGATCTCTTACACATAAGAGGTACCTCTGTAGGATCCAGTCCTTATCCAGGAATTTGATGATAACTCCAACATCAATATCCTGACAGACTCAGATTATACATCAAATCTGGTCATCATTGCCAATCCCCGGTTGAAACAACAGGGAGCCAACAATTATCCTCAGTGTGTTGGGCTACAACCCCGTACACATGCTTCATACATCTACATCATGTTGCTATGCATAGTACCCTGTTCGTCTTATTACGTTTCAAGTGTCTAGGATTCTTTATCCTACCCATACATCGCCATGCATGAGTATTGAGTATGATAAAGAGGGGCATCTGTAGACACTCGAAATTTTCTGTACTACTGACACTAACATTGCAGGAAGGCAGATTCGTCTTTTATGAGAGAACCCTGAAAGACAATCCACAACCATACCGGATACTACCGGAGGTTCAGCATCAACCCCAGATCGCAATCTGGGAGTAAAATTTGGGCTTTAAAATTAATTGGGCTTAATTTATTTTTGAGTAATAATAAATCTTATTAAAATTAAGAGAAATAATAAAATATATAAATAATTAGCAAAACCTAACTGCGTCATTCTATCTGATACGAGCGAATTAAAGGGGAAGAAGGGAGGCGGCAGCTTGAGAACATAAGGAAGAAATTGTGTGCTATATTTCTTAAGGTACTTGAGCATGGCTAATATGTTAAAAAAAAAATTCTCAATTGATGTGATTATTAGAGGTTAGGAAGAAACAAATGATGATATGATAGATTTCTTGTATGGATGAATTAAATCATTATTTGGGCGGAAGTTACTGAACCTATTATGTATATATATATTATAAAAGGAATGAACCAAGCTAGCTACTATATAGAATCTGATTAGTTATTTTTTTTATATTATGTCAGTATATAAACAATAGGTTCATATGTACTGTTATATATGTAGGAATTAAATTGATTTTCACTTATAAATTAAGTTAGTATATCTAATGTATGAAATTCACTTTATAATTCTTTTAAAATCTGTAAGGTATGATTTTCACTGTATGTATGAAATTTATTTTATAAATTAAGATACTATGCGGAACTATTTAAATATTTAAAATAAAATTTATGAGAGCAAAGAATAATAATAATAAAATGAGTTAATTAAAGGTTTAAAGATGGAAAGAATAATTTTGCAAACATATTTATATTAATTATTATTTTGTTTAATTAGATCGAATGGAGAAAGTCTAAACGAGTAATAATTGGAATATACTTTGGGTATTACGTTGCTTATTCCAGGTACGGATTTCGTACTCTTTCAGCGATACTCTTGTTAAATTTGATTTGTTCATTTTGTCCCTTGTTTCGAACTCTGTTATGATTTCACATAGTTGTTTCTTTTGAAATTCATATATTAATTTCATTTTAGAGTTAATACATATGACTCGTATTTGTACTTTTTGAATTAGGTTATCATGCTTAGTATTTATTTTTGATAATTGTAGAGCAGTACATGTTGCTACCTTCTTTTTGAGATATTGTGACTATAATTTGATTTAGTTCAACATGTACACATAGAACCCTTTTGTTGATATTATGTCGCATGTGTTGTGACATGGTATTTTTGTTAGAATATATCATAGGGTATACCTGAGCTATAACCACCTGTGAGGGTACCACAGGCATGTCGTCTTGGGACGAGAGACATGACACTTTCCGTAGCGGTGTGATTAGTCCACGGCGTCTCCGTTTGGGCTCCGGAGGAAGTGGGTCATTTGGTGTTTTGTTGTGGGATGTAAGACCCCAATTTATTAATAAATAAAATTAAATTTCCACTATTTATTATTTTGAAATAGAAAGGGTTGATTTGATTAATATGGTTAGTTATGGGTAAAATGCGCAAATATTTCAAATAAGCAAGCGGTTATAAAATATTCATTTTTGGTCGGTGAATATTCGTGTGGTCGTGGAATATTCTTTCTGTCGGAGAATATTCGTACGACGGCGCAGCTATTTGTGGGCCCCATAACAGAAAACGATTGGATGAAGATAACGACAAAAATTGAGTTTTTATAAATAACGGCGTAGTTGTTACCGTTAACACTGTTAGAATATCCGGTGGTTAAAATACAGTAATACGCGTGGTTGCACAGTAGCACACGGATTGCACAGTATTTTAGAATTATTGATTCTTACGAAGGAAGGCATTACTCAATAATTGTTACAATAGTTACTGTTCAATATTTTATTTTATTGATTCAATAATTGCTGCGTTGATATTTTATATTATTGTTGTTTCAATAATTGTTGCTGCACAGTATTTTCTATTATCAGATCAATAATTCATATTATTTAAATAATATTATTAGATAACATTATTGGCAATGTCTAGAAAGTTCTGTCTAAGGAGAGGTTTGGTCATCTAATTGCGCACTAGTCGAAATCCTTATTGGAAAGCCCCCTCTTTCCTGGGAACGGCCTGGTTGTCATAAATGTGATTCTGTAATATTATTTGTGAATAATTAATTATTGATTCATATGATAAGTAAATATTTATTTTATGTGGATATAAATGAGGGATATATTTTTGTGGTTAAAAATGAAAGAGTTAATGTTGAGGTGTTTTATCTGTATTTTTGTCGGAACGGAGGTATTGAAAATCAAATTAGGGTTTTTGAGATATTTTGCGAGGGTTATAATTTTTAATCCGACCGTTGGATCGTGGTAATTTTTGGATATGTTATACATATATAAGTTGAGTATATGTCCACAAATTTTGAACCGTTAAAAATGAACGTATAATTTATTATGAATTTTACGAGATGACTGGTTCAGAAATTGTTGAATTTTCGGAGTTAATCATTTTGGTGGAAAATTCTAGAATTGGTGGGCCCCACTCTTGGTTGGTGAAGAAATATACTGAGATTTTTATTCAAATGTGGTGGGTGGGAATAGTAGCAGGTAAAGCCATCAGGTTGCAGGTTAAGTCTTCTTCGGCGTGCTAACATTTTCCTATAAATAGAGGGCTAAATTAGAATTGAAAATCACACCAGAATTCATAAGTTTTTTCTCTTTTTCTCTCTAGATTATTGAGTGTATTTTGTGAGTATTTAGATACTTTAAAAGTTGCTATTCAGCACAAGTTTCATTCAGCCTCATATCCGATATTCAGTCAGAAGTACGATTATTTTGAGGTAAGGGATATTATTTTCTTCTTAAATGATATTATTTTCTTCAATATCATTATGCTGAAATATTGATATGAGTTTTTTTTTATCAAATTTAGAACTTTTTGTGTCGGGGTTACTATTCACGTATACGTTAATATTCACGTATACCTATTCACGAATACGGCACTATTCACCGAAAAATAAAATTTTCCCTTTTTGTCCAAGATATCTATTATGGTTACTATCTTTGATTGTATCCATGTTTTGATCTTTATTTTTGAATTCTGCTTCACAATTGATTATTATGAAGTATTATATATCTTGGATAAACTGTTATACGAATCCCTACTATTTGTCCTTCTGTCTCATTGGATTCGTTTTCTTTAAGATATTTTTCATCATCCTCAGTCCTAAATGATGATATTACTGAATATCTTTGGCCTGTAGTGCAAAGATGTATGATTACCTGATGAATATCTTTGGCCTGTAGTGCAAAGATGAACAGGTGTTAAGATGAACATGACCGACTGGTGTTACAAATGAATATCTTTGGCCTGTAGTGCAAAGATGAATATTTGATTCAAGATGTATATTGATTGATGTTACAGGGATAAAATATTGATGATGGACTTTTAAATCTTAGAAGATTGTAGAATTCTTTCTCTACTTGACTCTTCTAATGGTTTGTTATTTCCGCTGCAGTTGTTGATCTAAAACTTGTTGTCGATTATATTCTATTAGATTTTTCCCTATTGAATACTAATGATAATTTGTTGTATATTATCTTAGTCATAATATTCTTTACTGGGCTAGTTGAGCTCACCCTTTTCCTTTTTGTTCCATTTTTCTTTTCAGGAGGTGAGAACATAGCAGGATCTAGTCGGGGTATGGAGTGATGGTTCTAGAAAGATGTTTTAGCTGTCCTCACTATTTCTGTAAAATAGTGTTTGATTAATTGTAATGAGGACTTATTTGAGTGTGGATATTGTCTAGAAGACAATATTCGTATTTAAACTCACAGTATGTGTTGTCGTATTTTGCACGATAATTGTATTATTAAAGTTGTAGTTTGCTTTTTGTACCATGTATTTGGCGACTCAGAATGGGTGTTGTATACCTATTTTGGGGGCGTCACAGTTGGTATCAGAGCTTAGGGATATGATCCCTGGCTGAGATGTGAGACAAGAACTAGGAGGGGAGAGACGGGGAATTCCTTCGCTAGTATGACCTGAATAAGTTTATTTAGTAATTATTTGGTCGGTCAGATATAGGGATAATATGTGACATGCCAATTAACCCTTGTTTTGTGACAGTATTTGAGAATGGCAGCAGAAAACGTTAACAATAGAGTGAATGAGACTGTCGAGACACCTTTAATCACCACCTAGGGGAACATGCAACAGGAAAGCAATATTTCTCCTGTAAACAATGTTACCGAGCAAACGATGAATGATGGAATGTTTAGGAGTTTTTTTACAGTTCATGCAAAATCAGACGAGGGAGACTCGTGTGTAGAATACAGGTGGAAATGATAACAACGCGCGGTTTGTCACAACCAAGCAGTTCAAAGAATTGGGACCACCAGAATTTAAGGGAAAGCCGGATCCGATCATGGCGGAAACGTGGGTCAAGCAAATTACCAAGATATTCGATGTCTTGGGATGCACAGAGGAACAGAAGGTTCCATTCGCCACCTTTATGTTTTGCGGTGAGGCAAACTACTGGTGGGAGTCTGTGAAGCGTACCCAGCCTGACGCACTCAACATGTCCTGGGAAACGTTTTAGAAACTGTTTAATGACAAGTACTTTCCTGAAAGTATTCGTCATATGAAGGAGGTAGAATTTATTAGACTGGAACAAAACAACATGACGGTGTCCCAGTACGAGGCGAAGTTTGCAGAGTTATCCAGGTTTGCACCTCATTTGGTCGAGAATGAGGAACGAATGACAAGGATGTTTCTGAGAGGTTTAAAACCCGAGATTCGGCAATATCTTATCTCTCATAAATTTTCTTTATATTCAGATGTTGTAAACAGGGCTCAATTATTAGAGCGAGATAATGAGTATGTTCAACCGAGGGACCACAGCCAGGGTCATACTGGTGACAGCAGTCATCGGAGCGATGAGAACCAGCGATGAGGGAAAAATACAGACAAAAGTGGTAACCACTCGGGTGGTCATCGTGGCCATGATAATAGGAGAGGTGAGTCAAGTGGAAATTTCAAGAAGAGAAGATTTAACGATGACAGGAAGACATCGACAGCAGCACCAGCACCAGGAACAAATTCTAGGGGAGGAGAACGACCGCCAGTTAGATGTTACAGATGCGGAGAGGAGGGACATATAAGTCCAAACTGCCCACAACAATTCAAGGTATGTTATAATTATGGAAAGAAAGGACATATCGCTCGAGATTGTACTATAGCGAAACCAAGTCCAGCTGGGACGGTGACACCAAAGGCGGATACGGACAAAATAAAGTCGACGGTTTCTGGAAGAGCGTTTGTCGTGACTGCCCAAAACGCGAGGAACCCGAACGAAGGTGTAACGGGTTAGTTAATTATAAATTCTTGCGAAGTTTATACCTTGCTAGATACCGGTTCTACCCATTCTTTTATCTCTCCTACTTGTGCTCAACGTTTAAACTTGACTCCGGAGAAATTAGACTTTGACCTATCCGCGGAGACTTCGTTAGAGAAACTTTCATTACATCTATAGTTTATAAATCTTGCTTAATCCAAGTTGGCACAATCACATTACCTGTTGACCTTATCTCTTTAAAGATACCTGCTTTTGATGTGATTTTAGGAATTGATTGGTTAACTACTCATCATGCCAAAATTGATTATTTTCGTAAGGTTGTTAGTTTTCATATTCCTAACTAACCTGTTATGCGAATTCAAGTAACCAAACCACTAAAATCAATCGTTGTCATACCAAGCCATAAAGTCATTCGTTTATTGAAAAACGGATGTCAAGCTTTCTTAGCCCATGTCATGGACTTAAACAAAAATACGTCAGATTTGAATGATATTTCTGTTGTTAGTGAATTTTCTAACGTATTTCCTGAAGAATTTCCTGGCCTAACCCAGAGCGTGATATTAAATTTTTGTATTGATCTTCAACCCGATACAAAACTCATTTCTAAAATCTCATATTGAATAGCTCCTATTAAACTTCAGGAGTTAAAAACCCAACTATAGAAGTTGGTACCCGAGCCTCTATCTGGTGACTTCTTTTGTGGAATGCACCAAAGCCAGACTCTCCGTAAGGGACTCTATATTTGTGTGGTGGTAAAACAATAGGTGCCATTGTGACGTGCTATCCAAGATTGGGATATGAATCACAATTGAGAGCAACCGAAGTCGGTGACCAAAGTACGTAGCTTTCTGGGCTTAGTTGGTTACTATCGGAGATTCGTGGAAGGATTTTCTCGAATCGGTACTCCGTTAACTTAGCTGACTCAGAAAGATACAAAATTCGTATAGAGCGAGGAATGCGAGAAGATTTTCCAATAGCTCAAGAGGCGACTCATTCGGAACCTGTTTTGACCATACCATCCTGGAAAAGCGAACGTGGTAGCTGACGCGTTGAGTAAAAGATTGTACCCGAGTACGAGTGCGATATTGTTGAACACAAAGACCTATTTTGTATAATTTATAAATGATAGAGATAGAGTTAATGACTCTAGGGACCCACGTGATGATATACGAGTAAAATCAACTTTAATCGATAACGTTAAAGCCGCTCAATCTACAGACCTGGAGCTGATGAATATAAAGAAGAAGGTGCAAGAATGTGTTATTCTAGAAGTAAGAGTCGATGAAGAGAAGAAAGCTTAAGCCTTCGATTTATTTGAAATCCTCGATCGAGTAGGAACTGTGACCTATAGACTCGCCTTAACGCTAAGTATGTCGCGTGTTCATAACGTTTTTCACGTATCGATGTTATGTAAATTTGTGGACGACCCAAATCATATTATTGCGTTAGAACCAGACGAGATAGCCAAAGATTTAACGTACGAGGAGGTACCTGTTAACATATTGGATAGGAAAGAACATGTCCTATGCATGAAGGTTATACCATAAGTTAAGGTTTTGTGGAGAAACCATGTTATTGAAGAAATGACTTGGGAGTTGAAATCAGAAATGAAAGTGAGGTATCCTCACCTTTTCGAAACACCAGGTATGTACGTCAATTTTGAGGACGAAATTTCATAAGGAGGGGAGGTTGTAAGACCCCAACTTATTAATAAATGAAATTAAATTTCCTCTATTTATTATTTTGAAATAGAAAGGATTGATTTGATTAATGTGGTTAGTTATGGGTAAAATGCGTAAATATTTTAAATAAGCAAGTGGTTATAAAATATTCATTTTTGGTCGGTGAATATTCGTGTGGTCGTGGAATATTCTTTCTGTCGGGGAATATTGGTACGACGGCGCAGCGATTTGTGGGCCCCATAACGAAAAACGATTGGATGAAGATAACGACAAAAATTGAGTTTTTATAAATAACGGCGTAGTTATTACCGTTAACACTGTTGGAATACCCGGTGGTTAAAATACAATAATACGCGTGGTTGCACAGTAGCACACGGATTGCACAGTATTTTAGAATTATTAATTCTTACGAAGGAAGGCACTACTCAATAATTGTTACAATAGTTACTGTTCAATATTTTATTTTATTGATTCAATAATTGCTGCGTTGATATTTTATTATTATTTTTGTTTTAATAATTGTTGTTGCACAGTATTTTCCATTATCAGATCAATAATTCATATTATTTAAATAATATTATTAAATAACATTATTGGCAATGTCTAGAAAGTTCTATCTAAGGAGAGGTTTGGTCATCTAATTGCGCGCTAGTAAGGAGAAATCCTTATAGGAAAGCACCCTCTTTCCTGGGAACGGCCTGGTTGTTATAAATGTGATTCTGTAATATTATTTGTGAATAATTAATTATTGATTCATATGATAAGGAAATATTTATTTTATGTGGATATAAATGAGGGATATATTTTTGTGGTTAAAAATGAAGGAGTTAATGTTGAGGTGTTTTATCTGTATTTTTGTCGGAACGGAGGTATTAAAAATCAAATTAGGATTTTTTAGATATTTTCTGAGGGTTATAATTTTTAATCCGACCGTTGGATCGTGGTAATTTTTGGATATGTTATACATATATAAGTTGAGTATATGTCCACAAATTTTGAACCATTAAAAATGAACGTATGATTTATTATGAATTTTACGAGATGACTGGTTCAGAAATTATTGAATTTTCGGAGTTAATCATTTTGGTGAAAAATTCTAGAATTGGTGGGCCCCACTCTTGGTTGGTGAAGAAATGTGCTGAGATTTTTATTCAAATATGGTGGGTGGGAATAGTAGCAGGTAAAGCCATCAGGTTGCAGGTTAAGTCTGCTTCGACGTGCTAATATTTTCCTATAAATAGAGGGCTAAGTTAGAATTGAAAATCACACCAGAATTCATAAGTTTTCTCTCTTTCTCTCTCTAGATTATTGAGTGTATTTTGTGAGTATTTAGACACTTTGAAAGTTACTATTCTGCACAAGTTTCATTCAGCCTCATATCCGATATTCAGTCAGAAGTACGGTTATTTTGAGGTAAGGGATATTATTTTCTTCTTAAATGATATTATTTTCTTCAATATCATTATGCTGAAATATTGATATGAGTTTTTTTTATCAAATTTGGAACTTTTTGTGTCGGGGTTACTATTCACGTATACGTTACTATTTACGTATACGGTACTATTCACGAATATGGCACTATTTACCGAAAAATAAAATTTTCCCTTTTTGTCCAAGATATCTATTATGGTTACTATCTTTGATTGTATCCATGTTTTGATCTTTATTTTTGAATTCTGCTTCACAATTGATTATTATGAAGTAATATTGATCTTGGATAAACTGTTATACGAATCCCTACTATTTGTCCTTCTATCTCACTGGATTCATTTTCTTTAAGATATTTTTTATCATCCTTAGTCCTAAATGATGATATTACTGAATATCTTTGGCCTGTAGTGCAAAGATGTATGATTACCTGATGAATATCTTTGGCCTGTAGTGCAAAGATGAATATTTGATTCAAGATGTATATTGATTGATGTTACAGGGATAAAATATTGATGATGGATTTTTAAATCTTAGAAGATAGTAGAATTCTTTCTCTACTTGACTCTTCTAATGGTTTGATGTTTCCGCTGTAGTTGTTGATCTAAAACTTGTTGTCGATTATATTCTATCAGATTTTTCCCTGTTGAATACTAATGATAGTTTGTTGTATATTATCTTAGTCATAATATTCTTTACTGGGCTAGTTGAGCTCACCCTTTTCCTTTTTGGTCCATTTTTCTTCTCAGGAGGTGAGAACATAGCAGGATCTAGTCGGGGTATAGAGTGATGGTTCTAGAAAGATGTTTTAGTTGTCCTCACTATTTCTGTAAAATAGTGTTTGATTAATTGTAATGAGGACTTATTTGAGTGTGGATATTGTCTAGAAGACAATATTTGTATTTAAACTCACAGTATGTGTTGTCGTATTTTGCACGACAATTGTATTATTGAAGTTGTAGTTTGCTTTTTGTACCATGTATTTGGCGACTCAGAATGGGTGTTGTATACCTATTTTGGGGGCGTCACATGGGATGCATATAGGTTAACCCTAGATTTCTGTTCTGCGGATTGGTGATGTTGTGCCAAACACACCTATCCGATTTGCGTGCATTTGGATTCGCGGTCCAATGTGTGATTTGCCTGTGCGGCATTATTTTTGTTGCCTATGTGGCATTATTTTGACTTACCTGTGTGGCATTGTTTTGACTTGCCTGTGTGGCAATGTATATTTCTGAACTCACTTGGTATGAAATAACACCCAGCCATTTGATTCAGCCTATTATTTCATTGTATTAGTTTTGTTTGTTTCTGTTCAATTCAATTCATTGAGTTAGTTACTTCAGCTCGTTATTTCTTAACTCTTCTATTGGTTTCGTCAATTCTGTTGATTCAGATATATTCCATTCAAATCTTTGGAGATTTTTTTTTCATCAGAGGCAATATTTTGTTTTTGTTGATTTCGTATTTCAGTTGTATATCGTTTGTATCTTTATATCCGTACTGGGCAATTGGCTCGTGCTGTGTTTTTCTTCCGGCAGGTTTGCAGGGGTGATTCAGGGCTATTGTGATGAGAGTGTTACCTTTGACCATCTAGGTTGTTTCGATTTTTGGTTTTTATTATTTTGACTATAGTTGGAGAATTATAATTAGTACTTCATTGATGGATATCATTATTAATATTTTGCAGTTATCAGTGCTCTGTTTACTAATTTTGAGGTTTGTTGTGCTTTGCACGTGACCTCCCTTTCCTTTTCGAGAAGGGAGTGTTACATTCCTCATCCTACTACGACCAATACCATACTTATTTAAAGTGTCAATTGATTTTCTTGCAACTGGAGTAATATTTATGTGTCTCAATCAAATGTACTTTGGTGGGGTGACTAAGTGATGATTGTGCTCTAATTGAACAGTAGAAATACGCCAATTATCTTCTTTCTTATTGTGGACAACAAATATTCTAGCTTTGCATAATGTGCATCCTATAGAGTCTCTCTGTCTACTTATTTTATTACTACCATCTTCATCATCAAGAAAACTCTTTACAACAATTGGTGTACCGGCTTTTTTATAGACATACAACCTAGATGACACATCATTCGGATGAGCATGCTTATGACTAGTTGCAATTCTAATCTCAAATCCATTTTTACGAGCATACGATCTATAAAAATTTTCAACTTCTTCCAACATACAAAATAATTGACCAACGTATAGAACCATTTCAGATTTACTACTTTCAACTTCACTTATAAACTCAGATGCATTTTCACAATCTAAACTTGCAACAGAATCTGAAGAACTAGATACAAATAATTTCTTATGGATATTATATGCCATTTCGAAAAACTTACCTATGAATAATAATGAAGAATTGTCGGATTGGAACTTCAAGTTGAACTTGGGAAGTGAAAGTGACAAAGCTAGGAAGATGTGAAAAAGAAAATCACTATCCGATAGAATAAACCAAGCTATAGGAGATGTGGGAAAGGAAGGATAGGAAGACAACTTGAGAAAAGGATAAGCTGCAAGAGAATAAAAAGGGGTGGGAGACCAGCCGCTATATGTTGTAGCGGCTATAATACAAGTCAAATTTATTTACTTTTCCCATTCCCAATGTCAGCTTTTTTCATTCTCTATGTCAATTTTTCCCTTCCCATTTCCCGAGTTTTGTATATAAAAAAATTATTATTAAATATTATTCTTATTATTATACGAGAATTTTAAAATGTATATATTTGAATATGGATGAAGCCGCTACAAGAGGTAGCGGTTGATATTTTTTATCAAAAATGAGGCAGCCCTGGGAAAATGGGTAGGGAAAAGGGGGAAATGGGTGGGGGGAAGGGGTAGGGAAAAGGAAAATGGGTAGGGAAAAGGGAAATATGGGTGGGGGAAAGGGTTAGGGAAAGGGAGACAACCGCTACATGTTGTAGCGGTCAACTACAACCGCTACATGTTGTAGCGGTCAACTACAACCGCTACATGTTGTAGCGATCAACTACAACCGCCTTGATTCCCGAGCCATGTCACTAAAGTTGCATTTAATTCCCGAGCAAGAAAAAAAGCTTACTTGGCTGAAACATAAAGACTGAACTTAGCCTTACTATGCCTTTATCCCAACATAAAAAAATTTAATTATGTGTTGCACGGTAAGGAAACAAAATAAGAACATATTAATTTATATTGTTCAGCCACTACATGTAGTAGCAGTCCTTAATAAAAAAATAATAATAATAATAATAATAATAATAATAATAATAATAATAATAATATTTTCAATAAGCAGGGAGCAGCCGCAACATGGTGTAACGGTGCGGTACTTTTCAGTTTTTGTTCATGCCAAGCAATTAAAAAAACTAATTTTTTTGTTCAGTCTTTTTGTTCAAGCCAAATTTTTTTGTTCAGTCTTTTTGTTCATGCCAAAAAATTTGCAAAAAAAACAATAGCAATAGCCACTACATGTAGCGGTGGTGTTTTTTTAATATAATATTAGTTACAAATAGTGAAGTGACCGCTTCATGGTGTTGCAACTTAGTTGTCATAAATAGTGTTCTAGCAACCGGTTGCCATAGATATATATATATATATATATATATATATATATATATATATATATATGTGTGTGTGTGTGTGTGTGTGTGTGTGTGTGTGTGTGTGTGTGTGTGTGTGTGTGTGTGTGTGTGTGTGTGTGTGTGTGTGTGTATGTGTTGAACTATCCTTTTTTAATATAATACATTTTAATTATAGTTTTATTCATAATTAAGACTATCTCATTCAAATAATTTAATTTAATTAACACATATTTTTGGATAAGTGATACAAATATTAAGAATTATAAATTAAATTATTAATGGAGGTTTTCTAATTAAAGTGATTGAGTATGTTGATAATTTAGTTCTTGGTGTTTAACAATAAAAATTATTATTTGAATTCTTAGTTTCATATTATGATTTTTATATGTTAAATTTTCTTGAATATATGTCAAAATTTGGGATGTTTATGATTTTAATTATATTTTTAGTATACAGTTGGTGTTGTTTTTATACAATATTGAATAAAAGAAAATATAATAATATTTATTACTACTACTATCTTATTAAAAGAATTTTTTAATGTATTTTTTCTTTTTTTTAATAATAACATTTGTCATTTTTATTATAAATAATTATACATAAATGTGACTTATGTTTAGTTTAATATTTTAAAAAAATAATTAATATAATTTTTAATAATTTTTTATATGAATAATAAGATTCGTTATGTAATAAAAAGTTTATTTTACGTAAATTTTAATATTTGGAAAAAATAATAATAATTTTTTGTGTTAATTCTTTTATGCTTATTAAAGTTTTATTTTTTAATTACAAAAAAAATATATGAATATATATTACATAAATTTTAATCTTTAAGAAATTTAATTATAATAAATGTATAACTTATTTTCTTGATAAAATAAATCTTTATTATTTTTTGACAGTTTATGTTATTTATTGAACAAATTTGAAGATTAATTAATTAGACCAAGTTAAGTAAAAATTATAACATACAAATTTATACATTTAGTAGATATATTAAATATTATAACTTAAAGGATATATTAGACATTATATTAACAATATTTTTGAATATTAGTTGGTCAACTACATTAGGGGTAGTGAATATTACATATTATAGACTAGAGGGGTACTGACTGTTACTTGAGTGTTATTATAGTTATCTATAGGGGGTGTCAATGTATTTTACTCTATTATATCTATTATATATGTAAGGAAGGTTATTTGAAAAAAAAAATTATGTTTACATGCATTTTATATGATGATTAATAATTAAATTATTAATATACATATATACACACACACATACAAGTTATTCGGATACGAATTCCAGATATATATACAAATTCGAATATCAGATACCAGATATCCGCTATCTGTTGAATATATTTACGATCAGATGTTAAATAAATACAAATACACCTATATCTATATTCATATTTGTTTATTTACGAATACCTTGAGACCGAATATGTGACGACCCCAAAATAGGTCCATTCCATCCAACCCATTTTGAGTCGCCAAATACATGGTACAGAAAATAACTACAACTTTATTACAACAATTATCGTACAAAATACAACAACACATATGCTGTGAGTTTGGATACAAATATATACCAAATGTGACACATGTCCCAACCGTGGACAACACCTCACAGTGACACCTTACATAAAGGTATAGTCAAAAATTATTTTAGAAATTAAAATATTTGGGAAGTGCTCAAGGAAATCTTCGTACATGGGAGGCCATGCGTTAAGGTTATGATAGATATCATATGGCCACAGAATTATCCTTGGTTAACCCAATAGACCCCAAAGAAAAACGAGAAGATTACTATCATATTCTTCCCAATGGTGAGTCTTCTCTTGACATATCATTATCTCCACTGTCTCTAATTGAGAATTATACTCCAAACAAACACCAAGATTATATAGGTAGTGCTTGTAGATATACTCCGCAAGTGGATGTGCATAACTCTGTCTTATGATGACACGAGGTTGTATGTCGTTAGACATCTTGTATTATAGTGGCAAAACACCCTTCCAACGTTGGGTAAACCTTACCCTATTGGATTCACCAAATATAACTACTAAATGAATTTTTCTATACTGCTTAGGGAGAACTCCACAGCTAGAGACCACCGTTCTGTTCCCTTGTTACCCCCGCTCGACCCAGCTACACTCTTATTACCTGAAAAGGAATTGTGAAGCAAAAGGGTGAGCACAACTAGCTCAGTAAATAATATCATGACTAAAGATAATTAAATTATCAATAGCCTTCATCAATAATAAATCAGAGATTTAGAACATATGGTAAATGGTAAAAATTTCAACCATAGTTGCAGCGGAACGAGCAATCCATTAGAAGAGTCAAATAGACTATAAAGTCTATTATCTTCTCCATGTTAAAAATCCACCAACAATATTTTATCCCTGTAACATCAATCAACAATTCTGGTCCACAATCATAAGAATAACTCATAATCATAACTGTAGTTCTAAATTCCTCTTCTCATCCAAGACGAAGATAATTTTCATCACCTATCTTTACCTGAAATATCAAAGATCATGGTTACACCAAATCACATTTCCTATTCATAATCATACTAATAACTTCATCTTTGCACTACGGCCAAAGATATTCATTTGTATCACCAGTTGGTCATGTTCATCTCAACACCTGTTCATCTTTGCACTACTGGCCAAAGATATTCAACAACAGGTCATCTTTGCACTACGACCCAAAGATATTCATCAACAATTCATCTTTGCACTACAGGCCAAATATATTCATCAACAGTTCATATTTGCACTATAGGCCAAATATATTCATCAACAGTTCATATTTGCACTACATGCCAAATATATTATTATCTCAAAGAAATATATAACTATTTCAGAATTTATATAAAAATAATTATAACCATGTTGATCATTTCACCTTTGCACTTAAGCTAAAGATATTCAATTATAAATTCAATGGTAATGATCATACCAGTCAACAATTCAACTTTGTACTACTGGCCAAAAAGAACCCATAGTCATGATCATACCAAAAATCTACCCATCTTTATACTCAAGTCAAAGAGAAATATCATCATTAAGGTTATAAAAATGTTATATATGATAATAAAAATAATATGATCAACATATAGTTTTAATCTCAAGAGTAATATTCATAAATCAACTATAATTTGGTTAGAAAAAGAAATCAATTTTGTCATGAATAGTAACTCATGAATAGTAACTTCGTGAATAGTAACTCATGAATAGTAAATCAGACACAAAAAGGTAAAAATTTCACAATAAAATTCATACCAATATTGCGGTATAATGATATTGAAATAACATTTCTTAAACTTATAAACAATTTATTTTAATTGTTTACACTTTACTAAATAATGCATTTAATCATCCTAAAATTCCAAACTCATAAGGTTTCATCACCAATAACCAAAACCCTCATCAAAAATCTGCATATACCTCATATAGGATTCTCAAGCCATAAAATCCTATTTTTCAATTTTCTTACTTCACATAACATATTTAATTTATTTACTCATAACTAGTCCATTTTCATGAAAAATACTAAATCAGTTCCAAAAATATTTCTTTTCTGAGATGTAGTAGAATATAGTCACATATTGAACATATATTTTTCTCAGAATTTTTAAAATTCATTTACTATTTTTCATGTGGCCAAAACCGCCGAATATTTAGACATTTATCATAAATTGTACTTTTATCCAAAAATTCCGAAATTCACAGAGTACACTGATATTATATAGATGTACTCTAAATAAAAATTTCATCAATTTTGGAGTTAACCACAAGGAGTTATAAGCGGTTACTTTTCAAATAGTCTTTTCCCGTAAAATTCATAACTCTTAATCTATACATCCAAAAATCGCCATTTTTGGACACAATCAATAAAACTCATCAAAATATCATTTTAAATCTTTCCAGAATTTTCTGAAGGTCAGAAGAAGTACGAACTAAAAAACATAATAACCCTTAAAATCTCTTACCTCAAAAGGGCAGTATTTCTGACTTGAATATCGGATATAACGCTGAACGAACTTGCGTCGTATATCAACACTCAAGATATCTAAATAATAACAAAAATATGTCTGATAATATAGAGAGAGAAAACTTATATTTCTGGTGCGATTTTTAATTCTAACTAAGCACCCTATTTATAGGGAAATGTCAGCCCACCATTGCTGACAAAATTTACATACGTATGTTTATTTTGAAAACTTGCAGCACACCTCAATGCTCACAAGTCCAACTTGCCCACTCCACCTTTATCACATGTTTTTTTTATAAAAGAATTCAAATTCAATTTAAAAACTAATTTAATTTGATTATCTTCACTCCATTTAATTCACAATAATTAACCCTTGTACCAAAAAAAAATACGAATTTTATGTTCACTCCATAGAAAATTAAATTCTCTACAACTTTGTAAAAGAAAGTTTTTCCAAATTCCAAACAGAAAATATCTGAAATCCACATACGGATGATTTTTCCACACTTTCAAAATACATACGGAGGCTTCTTCTTTTTTTTTCTTCTCTGCAGCATTCCTTCCTTGAATTTTCAAAGCCTTCCCAAAAAGTACAACTCCACCCACCACATGTTTATATATATATTAAAACATTTATAATTATTAAACAGAATTCATAATTCCATTTTCTCTCTTCCACCTTATTTTATTCATATTAAATAAATATTTCCTTTATTTATATCCACATAAAAATAAATATATCCATCATTTATATTTACATAAAATAAATATTTCCTTATCATATAAATCAATAATTAATTATTCACAAATAATATTACAGAATCACAATAATGACAACCAGGCAGTTCCCAGGAAAGAGGGGGTTTTTCAATAAGGATTTCTCCTTACTGGCGCGCAATTAGGTGACCAAACCTCTCCTTGACAGAACTTTCTAGACATTGCCAATAATGTTATCTAATAATATTATTCAAATAATATGAATTATTAATCTGATAATGGAGATATTGTGCAGTGATAATTATTGAAACAACAATAATATAAAATATCAACGCAGCAATTATTGAATCAATAAAATAAAATATTGAACAGTAATTACTGTGACAATTATTCAGTAGTGCCTTCTTACGTAAGAATCAATAATTTTAAAAATATTGTGCAATACCGTATGCTACTGTTGTGAAAACCCCAAAATAGGTCCATTCCATCCAACCTATTCTGAGTCGCCAAATACATGGTACAGAAAACAACTACAACTTTATTACAACAATTGTCGTGCAAAATACAACAACACATATGATGTGAGTTTGGATACAAATATATACTAAATATGACTCATGTTCCAACCGTGGACATCACCTCACAATGACACCTTACATAAAGGTATAGTCAAAAATTGTTTTAGAAATTAGAATATTTGGGAAGTGCTCAAGGAAACCTTCGTACATGGGAGGTCATGCGTCTAGGTTATGATAGATATCATATGGCCACAGAATTATCCTTGGTTGACCCAATAGACCCCAAAAAAAAACGAGAAGATTACTATCATATTCTTTCTAATGGTGAGTCTTCTCTTGACTTATCATTATCTTCACTGTCTTTAATCGTGAATTATACTTCAAACAAATACCAAGATTATATAGGTAGTGCTCATAGATATACTCAGCAAGTGGATGAGCACAACCCTGTCTTATGATGACACGAGGTTGTATGTCATTAGACATCTTGTATGATAGTGACAAAACACCCTTTCAACGTTGGGTTCGCCTCACCCTATTTTCTTCACCAAATATAACTACTAAATGATGACCACCGTTCTATTCTCTTGTTACTCCCGCTCGACCCAGCTACACTCTTATTACCTGAAAGGAATTGTGAAGCAAAAGGGTGAGCATAACTAGCTCAGTAAAGAATATCATGACTAAAGATAATTAAATTATCAATAGCCTTCATCAATAATAAATCAGAGATTTAGAACATATGGTAAATGATAAAAATTTCAACCATAGTTGCAGCGGAACGAGCAATCCATTAGAAGAGTCAAATAGACTATAAAGTCTATTATCTTCTCCATGCTAAAAATTCACAAACAATGTTTTATCCCTGTAACATCAATCAACAATTCTGGTCCACAATCATATGAATAACTCATAATCATAACTGTAGTTCTAAATTCCTCTTCTCATCCAGGACGAAGATAATTTTCATCACCTATCTTTACCTGAAATATCAAAGATCATGGTTACACCAAATCACATTTCCTGTTCATAATCATACTAATAACTTCATCTTTGCACCACGGCCAAAGATATTTATTTGTATCACCAGTTGGTCATGTTCATCTTAACACATGTTCATCTTTGCACTACTGGCCAAAGATATTCAATAACAAGTCATCTTTGCACTACGGGCCAAAGATATTCATCAATAATTCATCTTTGTACTACAGGCCAAAGATATTCATCAACAGTTCATATTTGCACTACAGGCCAAATATATTCATATCTCAAAGAAATATATAATCATTTCAGAATTTATATAAACAATAATTATAACCATGTTGATCAATTCACCTTTGCACTTAAGCTAAAGATATTCACTTATAAATTCAATGGCCATGATCATACCAGTCACCAATTCAACTTTGTACTACTGGCCAAAGAAAACCCATAGTCATGATCATACCAAAAATTTATCCATCTTTACACTCAAGTAAAATAAAAATATCATCATCGGGGTTATAAAAATGTTATATATGATAATAAAAATAATATGATCAATATATAGTTTTAATCTCAAGAGTAATATTTATAAATCAACTATAATTTGGTCAAAAAAAAATCAATTTTGTCATGAATAGTAACTCGTGAATAGTAACCCATGAATAGTAACTTCGTGAATAGTAACTCATAAATAGTAACTCATGAATAGTAACTCATGAATAGTAAACCCGACACAAAAAGGTAGAAATTCCACAACAAAATTCATACCAATATTTCGGTATAATGATATTGAAATAACATTTCTTAAACTTATAAACAATTTATTTTAATTGTTTACACTTTACTAAATAATACATTTAATCATCATAAAATGCCAAACTCTTAAGATTTTATCACTAATAACCAAAACCCTCATCAAAAATCTGCATATAACTCATATATGATATTCAAGCCATAAAATCATATTTTTCAATTTTCTTACTTCACATAACATATTTAATTCATTTTCTCATAACTAGTCTATTTTCATGAAAAATACCAAATCAATTCTAAAAATATTTCTTTTCTGGGATTTAGCAGAATTTAGTCCCATATTGAACATATATTTTTCTCAGAATTTTTAAAATTTATTTACTATTTTTCATATGGCTAAAACCGTAGAATATTTAGACATTTATCAAAAATTGTACTTTTATCCAAAAATTCTGAAATTCACAAAGTACACTAATATTATATAGATATACTTCCAATAAAAATTTTATCAATTTTGGAGTTAACCACAAGGAGTTATAAGCGGTTACTTTTAAAATAGTCTTTCCCCGTAAAATTCATAACTCTTAATCTATACATCCAAAAATCGTCATTTTTGGACACAATCAAGAAAACTCATCAATTAATCATTTCAAATTTTTCTAGAATTTTTGAAGTTCAGAAAAATTACGAAACTGAAAATCATAACAACCCTTAAAATCTCGTACTATCCTTTACATCAAAAGAGCAGTACTTCTGATCGGTATAAGGCTGAAGGAAACTTGCACTGATGAATAGAAACTCACAGAGTATCTAAATACTCACAAAATACACTCAATAATCTAGAGAGAGAAAGAGAGAAAACTTATGAATTCTGGTGTGATTTTCAATTCTAACTTAGCCCTCTATTTATAGGAAAATGTTAGCACACCGAAGCATACTTAACCTGCAACCTGATGGCTTTACCTGTAACTATTCCCACCCACCACATTTGAATAAAAATCTCAGCACATTTCTTCACCAACCAAGAGTGGGGCCCACTAATTCTAGAATTTTCCACCAAAATGATTAATTCTGAAAATTCAACAATTTCTGAACCAGTCATCTCGTAAAATTCATAACAAATCATACGTTCATTTTTAACGGTTCAAAATTTGTGGACATATACTCAACTTATATATGTATAACATATCCAAAAATTACCACGATCCAACGGTCGGATTAAAAATTATAACCCTCGCAAAATATCTCAAAAACCCTAATTTGATTTTCAATACCTCCGTTCCGACAAAAATACAGATAAAATACCTTAACATTAATTCCTTCATTTATAACTACATAAATAAATCTATCATTTATATCCACATCAAATAAATATTTCCTTATCATATGAATCAATAATTAATTATTCACAAATAATATTACAGAATCACATTTATGACAACCAGGTCGTTCCCAGGAAAGAGGGGGCTTTTCAATAAGGATTTTTCCTTACTAGCGCGTAATTAGATGACCAAACATCTCCTTAGACAGAACTTTCTAGACATTGCCAATAATGCTATCTAATAATATTATTCAAATAATATGAATTATTGATCTGATAATGGAAAATACTGTGCAGTGACAATTATTGAACAACAATAATATAAAATTTTAACGTAGCAATTATTGAATCAATAAAATAAAATATTGAACAGTAATTACTGTAACAATTATTGAGTAGTGCCTTCTTACGTAAGAATCAATAATTTCAAAAATATTGTGCAATACCGTGTGCTACTATGCAATAACGCGTATTACTGTATTTTAATCACCGGGTATTCTAACAGTGTTAACGGTAACAACTACGCCGTTATTTGTAAAAACTCAAATTTGTTATTTTCTTCATCCGACAGTTATTCTGTTATGGGGCCCACAAATGGCTGCGCCATCGTACGAATATTCCCCGACAGAAAGAATATTCCACGACCAAACGAATATTCTCCGACAACAATGAATATTTTATAACCACTTGTGTATTTTGAAAAAAAAATTCATATATCACCCTTAACTTTAATATTTATCAATTTAACCATTTATTAAAGAGTAATTATAAGAAAAATTGAATACTTTTATTTCATAAAATTCGGGGTCTTACAACTGTGCAGTAACGCATATTACTGTATTTTAACCACCGGGTATTCCAACAGTGTTAACGGTAACAACTACGCCGTTAATTATAAAAATTCAATTTTTGTCGTTATCTTCATCCGACCGTTTTTCGTTATGGGGCCCACAAATAGCTGCGCCGTCGTACGAATATTCCCCGACAGAAAGAATATTCCACGACCAAACGAATATTTCCCGACAATAATGATTATTTTATAACCACTTGCTTATTTTGAAAAAATTTTACATTTCACCCATAACTTTAAACTTTTATCAATTTAACCATTTACTGAATAGTAATTATAAGAAAATTTGAATACTTTTATTTCATAAAATTCGGGGTCTTACAGAATATAAATATATTTAATTTATTTTGAATACGAATAATATTCAATTTTTACGAATACAGATACTAATACGGATGAATACGAATTTTTCGCTAATCATTTACATCCCTAGGGAAGAATACTTTAAAAAATGAATCACATCTCACATCTTCATTCCTGTAGAATTTCCATAATCTTGGACCTTTAATTAAAATAAAATAAAATTACTATTCCTGCACATTTTAATTTTTGAGATACATCTTGACATTTTAAAGTTTATTCGTGAAACCTATCATTAAAATTGAAGAGAATTTACTTAGATTTTGAAATCAACAAATATGATAATTATTAGTTAAAGTAGAACCTCTATAAATTAATACTCAATAAATTAATAATCTCCCTAAAATAATATTTTTTCCCAATCTCGACTTGGGCTAATGAGATAAATTAATAATTTTGATAAAATAATAATTTTAAAAAAGACCCTTATATAAATATATGGTCCTATCAAAATCATAAATTAATAATTATTTTAAATTACAATATATCTAGGGTAATCTTGTAAAATATGATTCTATTCTCGTTTATTTTGTCTTGAAATTCAAATCTAATTGAATTTTATCCTTAATTTTTCTCATTGCGACTAAAAATTCAGGTGTTGCATTCTCGAATTTTAATAAAAACTTGTGAAAAGTTGTTGACACTATGACGGCTTCCTTTCGCGTTATTGGCTCCAAAGTTATTGTATCATCCTCACAAGTATGATACATTAATTTAATAAGTATGATACATTGCATCAAAAAAAATATGATATAAACATCAATAAAATACAATAATTTTAATGTAATTAAATTTATGTTCACCAAATAGAAAAATACTCTTTAAATTAATAAATTATTAATTTATCGATTAAATAATAACTCTCTAAATTAATAAAAAAATTTAGTCTCAACAGTATTAATTTGTAGAGATTCTACTGTAGTTTACAATTAAATAGATTTGTAGTAATTTTGAATTTGAAAATTGAACAAAATTAAATTTTAAAAAGTCAAAAGGTATCTCAAATTATGAAAGTAGGGTAGGCCTAGTAATTTTTAGACTATGCTAGAAAATTAATAAGTTTTTTTTTATAAGAAAAGAAATGAATATAAAAGTTTTAAATTTAAATAACTACTTTATTTTTTTAATTAAATTTAAATATCAATTTTTTATGAAGGGATAAGAAAATTTGTATGCTTTCTTAAAGCTGTCTCTTTTTTTCTCTTTTCCCCTCTTTATTTCTAAAATCTCGGTGGCTCGTCAAGAAGAGAAATGCAGAAAAAGGAAGAAGTAGAGCAAAAATTTTGGATGAAAATTATAATGATGTTTGCATAATTTTTGAAAGATTGAAATAAGCAATCGGGGAAGGAACTGCAAATTGGAGATATAATGGTTCAAGTTGAACACAACCTGAAGAATCAAGGAAAAAGAGATAGAATAATATGTGAAAACCTTGGGTAGGGGAAACCTAATTGTAGGATAAAATTTCGTTGGTTGTCAATGAAGAAAAACGGTGCGAAGAACGGATTTGAGTGAATTTTGGCGCATTATTTGTTGAAAATGGTGAATAAGTGCAATCTTTGGGTTCAATAACGAGAGAGGATTGAAGCTCAGGTAACTATTTTTCATTGCAGTTGTATAATATATACTGATTTTTATAATCATATCCTTTGTAAGCTATAGTTAACTATGCAATTTGGAGTTATTATATGCTTTTAATAACTCATTTGATATGTAATGATGCAAGGATTAGAATAATATTAGCTTTGTTTAATGTATTGGATTAAGTTTTGTTGTAGTTAAATGTATTACGAGGTCTCTATTACATATGTTAGTATGTTTTAGTGAAATATATTAGTCCCCCATTTCACATTAAGAGTCCCATGTTTACGATTTGCCCCTAATGTAGTGGTTAGTTTAGTATTGGTGAAAAATGATGATGGAATTCTGACAGTAAATGTGAGGAGATTTATCATTTTAATACTATCATCACTAGAAATAAGAGTCTTATTTTGAAACAAAAAGACATTGATAAATGGGACTTTTGTTAGTTAAAAGGAATATGTTAGTGTTGGGTTTTCCTCTTGTTTGTCATCCTGCAACAGATACAAGTGGCCTCCCTAAAGTTGATTAATTTGGTATTTTCTTTGTGTTTAGTTTTTTAATTTTTCTTGATTTATTGATCTAATTGAGAGTTATTTGTTTAGTTGCGCGCTATTAATCACATATATTCTTAATCATGGCCTCCTAAAGTGTTGATTTTGATTAGTATAGTAAATTTGCATGATTTACACATTCACAGATGTCGTTTTCAATATATGATAATGTGTTTTTGCACTCTGTTGTTAATTTTTTTCTCTTTCTCATTACTCATTATTAGAGTTAGCTTTATTACTACAATTTCATATTAATAGAACTTAAATTTTATAGATCTTTTATAATCTTTCAAGATCCACCTTTGTGGAAAGCTTACATTATTGTTATTATTTGCAATGGCAGAAAATAACAGAGTTGAAAAATATAACCATAGTATGGTGATAATTCTTTTCCTTAAGGTCGTTTTTGATTGCAAGTGTAGTAAAAGTTTTTAGGTAAGTGCAACATTTGCTTCTTTTAGATTTATCTCTGGTCCCTTGAAGAAATATTCTTTATCTATTTGAAATATTCATAGTACAACTTTGTTCTTCCAGTAACTGTGGGTTCTTAATGCTTTTGACTATGCTCAAGATCTCAAAGAAAAGACTAAGTTTGACTTCCTGTTACTGGATATGTCCATCTCTTGATTCTCTTTCTGGTCTGGGCTTTCTTTTCCCAATAAGAAGCAAAATTGAGCTAGAAAATCCTTTCCAAACAAATTTTAATCCGCAATTCCTTCTAATCCAGTCAGGTGCAGTGTATAACTCAGTGCACAAGCGCAAAACTGAAGTTTCGTAGATTTCTTCATTCAATACACAGAATTTGATCCTTCCCAAATAAATCACTTGTTTTTTTTCTTGAATCTGTTTGTAAGTTTGTCCATCTTATGTAGGGGTTTGTCCCTGAAGAGAAAAAGTTATAAGTATGTTTAGTTTGTGCTCTTAAAGCTCAGGTATCCAATTTGGTTTTGTATTCTAGAAAAAGATAGGTTGACACAGAGAAGTTGAGTTTCAGAGTTCATGTTTGTTTGAGATTCTTTTTTTTGTTTTCTTAAAGTGCACATCGTCTCTGCCATACTCTGAAATATACTCAATATGTGAACCATACATACATACAGAGAGAGCCTGATGATTTTATTTTTCCTTTCTAAATTATTTTGCGTTTGAAAAGGATACATTATTAGCTTTATAGCCTCATCACTGATCTAAGGTGTAGAATGAAATGCCTTGGGCCTCAAAAAATAATCTCGTGTCTGGTTGATTATAACTATTGGGCCTACACATGTATGGTGGATCATCAACTAACTACAATTTGAAACATCATTGTGTCGTTTGTTTTTTGTAAATGTGTAATATTACTCATTAATGAATATCCTTTGGCTATTATGTTACTTTGAGAACACTAGAATTTTTCTTGGTGAAGCCTGACTGACCTGCACCCTTAGTTTCCCTATAATTCCGTGGTCTCGAAATGAATCACAGGTTGACTTCAAGCTCTTGCACTACCTACTGATTTGTGGCACATTAAACTTCTAATTTATTGATTAGGGATGTTGATATTGCATTCTAAATTCATAGTGTTTTAATCATACCTAAACGTACTCATTAATCGATCTTTGACGAATCAATCGTTACACGCAGAACGAGATACGGATACAGGATGAGGATAAATATCGTTTTGAGCAGGTATCCTTTTAAAAATTGCATGTTCAATTGCATTATCTATGTAGTGCATAAAGATGTTTCTTTTCTTTTTCTAAATCTTCTTATTCTTCTTCCTTGTTCCCCTTGAATTTCCCCCTAATCCAAATTGCTAAATTAAACTAAAATTGAAAGCTGAAGAGTAGAATATATATTTTTGGAGTACAGTATATATTTTTATCTCTAATGTTAATTATTAATATGCTATGATGGTGTATGATTAACCTAGCAAAATATATATATGCAAATAAGAGAGAGTGAACACGATATGCATATGACTATATGAGAATAATATAATTTAATGCCATATATAGTTATAACACAATCTTTCCCCTTTTCAAATATTACCTGAACTTAGCAGGAAATAATATAATATAAAGCTACTCTTTTAGAATATTTTTTTTCAAATATAAAAACTTAAAGAGTTATACTGAGGTAGGTACAGGTTAATGATGCAAATAAGAAGATTAAAAGGCTTTAGAAATATAAACTAATCAATATTTTACTCTTCTCAAAGTGAGCTCAAGTTCTATGGTAAGTTGGTGACCCAATATCAAAAAGTTTGCTAGTTGTATATTATACATATATATGTATATGTCCACTATAAACACAGTAATTGTGGTTTACTACTTTACTCCTATCCTCCCACCCCTTCCCTTTTGCCCTTTGAGAAAAATCAATATGTTAAACTTTTGAATTCTAAATACTGGAAAAGACTAGTGAGACTGAACTTGGAAAAAGCATGGCAAAGGAAAAAATGAATAGACTAAACCATTACTTTTGGAGGAGCTGGATACTTTGAAGTTTCACTATTTTATAGAACTGTTGAGATCAAAAGTATTTATTGGCACAAACTTGAGATAAAGAGCAAATAACTAGAATTTAAGAAAGGAAAAGGTTTGCCATTATAACATCTAAAAATGTTTGAGACATAAGTGGGAAAGTTAATTACTCTACTTGCTTATGCATATAATCTACACTCAACTGAGCTTGTTGGTTTGAATTTGTTTCAATAATTATGGTCTTACAAACTGTCTATAGGTGGTTAAATATTGCATATCTGATCTATATATGTGGTGTTTGTAGTACTGCTAATGCTTGTGGGATTAAATTTTTTTTTCTTTTAATGGCATAACCCACATGTATTATCATGGTTCCTTGGACCTTTGCAGCCATAGGGTCTCAATTGTTTTTATGTATACAAGGGTGTTGTGAATTGCTTAGATTTTTCAGCCAAGGACCCAAGGTGTTAGCAATTCCTGTTGAATATGATATTGAGTTCTATATGTATACATGTCTTTTTTTAGTTTAGCTTTTGTTGGATTAAAAGAAGAAATAATAATTAAAAACAGACGAACAAAGAAGAGGGGTGGAATTTGTGTGCACTCAAATCTGTTTTGCATGTTACATGCAATTCGGGACAAATTCAGTTTAGCTATGTTAGGAGTTTAATATTGATTCATTTCTTTGTTTAGCTACATAATCTGTGTGTTACATCCTTGTGTTTAGATCTAATGATTTCTTTTTGCTCTTGCATCATAGCTATTGTTTAGGGAACACTTCAGTTTGGTCTTTTAGTGGTCAAAATATTAATGCCTCCTTGATGGTGCAGGCTTGCAACTGGAGTGCTGGACTTGCTAGGTTGTTGGTGCAGGCTTGCAGGTGGTTTGCTGACTGCTGGTCTGCTGGAATGTTGGTGCATTGCAAGCTGCCAAGCTGAAGCTGTTCTACTCTTTGCTGGTCGTGGATGCATAATGCATTTTAGATAGACTTCGTTAAATTATGGATTATGTATTATTAATTTTAAACCATTAAACTTTGTTTAGATTATGAATTGTTATGGTTGTCGATTGTTATTAATTATTTAATTACTGATAGGAAATTTTTGTATTGAAAAATTGAAATGATTTTTTAGTTTGAAAAAAATGGAATTTAATTTCGGTTATTAACCGAAATAATCAAATAAGAAATTCAATTTTCGGTTATTCGGTTATTTGATAATTCGGTTAGTTGTTTGGATATTAAAATTTTATCAATTTTGATTTTCGGTTATAACCAAATGTCCATTTGGTTCGGTTATAACCGAATAATCAGTCCTAGAGGTATCAGTTTGAGTATATTGGTTAGAGCTGAGCAAGTAATCAAATTGGAACCGAAACCGTACCAAAAATTGCGCCAATTAAAATCGCACTAATGGTTTCGGCGTATGTGGCGGTTTTAAGTGGGTTGAATAACCAAATTTACGGTTCTGGTTTGGTTACTACCTAAAACTGTACGCATTAAATCGAAACCGTACCATGTGTGTGTATGTATATATTATCTCTAGTACTAAATTCTAAAGTTACTTTTCACTTGAACACGCTCATAGAAAACTTCAGTCTTGCATTGTGACGCCCCCAAATTCGGGCACTTGAAACCCGAACTCAGTGCTTCACAATACTATTTCTATGAGCAGAATAATACTAATAATAATAACAATAATATAAATATCAAACTTAATTTACATATGCATCAAAGTTTACTCCCAGGTACGAGACCTTTAAACATTCATTACATCATAGATAATAAGTAACATTGTAAGATCCCAACTTTTATAAATAAAGATGAATTTTCTATAAATATCATTTTTGAATATTATGGAGTGAAATTGATATAATGTTATAGTTGTGGGTAATATTTATAAATTTTGTAAAGTACGCAAGTTGCTATATAATATTCGATTGGTCGGGGAATATTCGTTTTAACAGGGAATATTCGTACGACGACACAATCATTGGTGGACCCTACAACGAAATTATTGTCGAATTGAGAAAACGACAAAAATACTTTATGAAAATAACGACGGAAGTTTTACCATTAATACTGTTGAACTACTCGGTAGTAAAAGTACAGTAATACGCATGGTTGCATAGTAGCACACGGTATTGATTATTGATGCTTACGTGATAAGTCACTCAGTTTTGTTTTATTGGTATTATTAATGTAATAAAATAGAATTTTTTTTATATATAAAACAGAATACTTTTATAAAGTTATTCGTTTTATTAGGCTAATAGTAAAATCTTTTTATATAAAACAGAATACTTTTATAAAGTTATCTGTTTTATTAGACAATAATTAGAATATATTATATTTTATTATGCATAGTGTTTGCATAGTGTCTGTATAGTGTTTGCATAGTAAAATCTTTTATAAAGTTATTCGTTTTATTAGATTATAAATAAAATATATTATATTTTATTTAAAAGATTTTGTTTTAAATATGGACCGTCAGATTAAAGTAAATCAATCTAGACCGTTCATGAGTTAGTTACTATGCAGTCTATTTTTCTATAAATAGAAGCTCATTCCTTCATTATTTTCTTACAAATTCACTGAAACTCTAGAGAGAGAAACTATAGAGAGAAAGAAGAAAAGTATTCTGCTACTTCACTACTCCGATATCAAGTTTCTTTTTCGGTAAGGGATATTATTTGTTGTACTCGTAAAGGGTATTCTTTCTTTCTTATTCATGAAGAGAACTTCTGTTATTCCATTATTTATTATTCTGTTGGAATAACCTGTATACGCGGGCTACCCTATACTTGGTGAAATTCTTCTGTTATTATATTTTTATTATTCTGTTGGAACATACTGTCTGTGCTTTACGCCGGACCTGGTTCTATTATTTATTATTTTGTTGGAATATCCTGTCGTGCGTTTATGCCGGACCTGGTTCCATTATTTATTATTCTGTCGGAATATCATGTCTGTGCGTTTACGCCAGACCTGGTTCCATTATTTATTATCCTGTCGGAATATCCTATCGGTGCGTTTACGCATGACCTGGTTCCATTATTTATTTTCCTGTTGGAATAACCTGTTTGTGCGGTCTATCGCATGCATGGTGATTTCTTTTGTTATTCCATTCTTTATTATATTCAATTGGTTAAAGTTTTGACTTTTATACTCTATGAAATTAGTGGAATATCCTTGATATTTGCGCTTCATCTAGTATCTTTTCATGAAAATATTCTTTCGAGCATTCTTGAATTTTACTCCATAAAGCAGTATCATGTTGACAATTTGGACGCTATTGGTTCCTGAATAAATTAATTCTTGAACTTGTTTTATTGAATTCTTATATCATTGTCATCATCCTCATGTTTATATTATGTTGAAAGTCATCTGTGGCCTGTAGTGCATAGATGAACTTGGTATGATTATGACCAGAGATTATTCGGTATAATCATGACCGTAATATTACAAATGATGTGGTAAAAGTCCTCATTGGCCCGTAGTGCATTGATGGACAGTGGTTGTCATGATCATGACCATTAATGAATACATAAATATTATTGGCCCGTAGTGCATGGATAATTGTGGTCGTGATACTAAAGAATATCTTTGGTCGTAGTGCAGGGGTGATTCGATGATGTAGATTATTTTTAAGCTGAGTCCCAGCGATAAAGTCATAAAAAATCTTTTAAATCATAGAAGATAGTATATTTTATTCTCTACTTGACTCTTCTAATGAGTTGCTTGTTCCACTGCAGTTAAACTTGATGTCTGTTATATTGTATCAGTTTAACACTGTTTCAGGCTAATGATAATTTATTCTGCATTATCTTAGTCATAATATTTTTTACTGGGCTAGTTGAGCTCACCCTTTCTTTCATTGGTCTCTTCAGGAAATGAAAATATAGTTTGGACGAGTCGGGGAACGGAGTGATGGACCAGATGATAGTGTTAGTAGTCCTCACTATTCTGTTAAATAGTGTGATAATAAATATAACGATGACTTATTCTGAGAGTGGATATTGTCTAAAAGACAGTATTTGTATTAAAACTCACAGTTATCTTGTCGTATATTAACGATTGTATTTGTATTCTGTACCATGTATTTGGTGACTCAGAATAGGTGATGTATACCTTTTTTGGGGGCGTCACAGTTGGTATCAGAGCTTAGGGATATGATCCCTGACTAAGATATGAGACTAGAACTAGGAGGGGAGAGACGGAGAATTCCTTCGTCAGTATGACCACCTAAGTTTATTTGGCATTTAAATGGTCGGTCAGAGTATAGAGATAATATGTGATATGTTATTTAACCCTTGTTTTGTGGCAGTATTTAAAAATGACATCCGAGAATATTGAGAATAGCAATGGAGCACAGGCGACCGTTGATTCAGCACATATCAATAATCAGGATAATGTGTATCAGGAAGGCGATAATCCTCATGCAAACAACAACACTGACCAAATGATGAATGATGAAATATTCAGAGGCTTTATGCAATTCATGCAACAGCAGGCGAGAGCGGCTCCTGTCCAAAATATAGGTGGAAACACTGAAAACTCTCGGACGGTCACCGCTAAACAGTTCAAGGAGCTGGGACCACCGGAATTTATTGGAGAACCAAAATCACTGAAGGCGAAAACGTGGATAAAGTAGATTACCAAGATATTTGATGTCTTGGGATGCGCCGAGGAGCAAAAGGTTCCCTTTGCCACCTTTATGTTGCGAGGAGAGACAGATTACTGGTGGAAATCGGTAAAGCGTACTCAACCTGCTGCACTGAAGATGTCTTGGGAGAAGTTCTAAGAACTGTTCAATGACAAGTACTTTTCTAAAAGTATTCGTCACATGAAGGAGGTAGAGTTCATCAAGTTGGAGCAGAATAATATGACCGTGTCGCAGTACGAAGCTAAGTTTGCTGAGCTGTCCCGGTTTGCGTCCCACTTGGTGGATAATGAAGAGAGAATGACGCGGATGTTTTTAAGAGGTTTGAAGCCGGAGATACGTCAACATCTTATTTCTCATAAACTGTGTTTGTATTCAGATGTTGTAAATAGGGCTCAGTTAGTGGAGCGCGATAACGAGGCAACGCAACCAAAAGAGAGCAACAGGCAAAATGATAATACCAGTGAAAGCAGTCATCGAAGCGGTGACAATAAGCATGAAGGGAATCAGCAGGCCAGAAATGGTAACCACTTCAGTGGTAATCATGGCCAAAATAATAAGAATGGATATTTCAAGAAGAGGAGATTCAACAATGATGGAAAGACGTCAGCACCAGCACCCGTGGTTAAGGAAGGAGAACGACCACCGATCATATGCTTCAAATGCGGAGGGGACGGACACATCAGTCCAAACTGCGCGATGCCGTCCAAAGCATGTTATAATTGTGGAAGAGAAGGTCACCTAGCCTGATTTTGTCATTCACCGAAGACAAGTTCAGCTAGGATGGAGGCACCAAAGGACGTCACAGAAAAGTCAAAATCGATAGTGCAAGGGAGAGCATTTGTTGTGACCTCCCAGAAAGTAAGGAACCCGAACGAGGTCATCACGGGTAAGCTTATCATAAATTCTAGCGAAGTCTATACCTTATTTGATACCGGTTCTACCCATTCTTTTATTTTTCTTATTTGCGCTCAACGATTAAATTTGACTCCGGAGAAATTAGACTTTGACTTATCTGTGGAAACTCCGTTGGGAGAAACCTTCATTACATCCACTATTTATAAGTCTTGTTTGGTTCAAATCGGTACCCTCACATTACATGTCGATCTTATTTCATTGAAAATACTTGCATTTGATATAATTCTAGGGATTGATTGGTTAATTACTCATCATGCAAAAATTGATTATTTTCGTAAGGTTGTTAGCTTTCATATTCCTAATCAACCTATTATGCGAATTCAAACAACCAAACTATTAAAATCAATCACTATCATCTCAAGCCATAAAGCTATTCGTTTATTGAAAAATGGATGTCAAGCTTTCTTAGCTCATGTCACGGATCTAAACAAAAATACTTCAGTTTTGAATGATATTTCTATTGTTAATGAATTTTCTGACGTATTCCCTGAAGAACTTCCTGGCCTATCCCTAGAGCGTGAAATTGAATTTTGTATCGACCTTGAACTCGGTACAAAATACATTTCCAAAGCCCCATATCGAATGGCTCCTATTGAACTTCAGGAGTTAAAGACCCAACTGCGGAATTGTTAGACATTGACTTTATTCGTCCTAGTACTTCTCCTTGGGGTGTTCCTGTTCTATTCGTGAAGAGGAAAGATGGGAGTATGCGACTTTGTATTGATTATCGGGAGTTGAATCATGTCACCATCAAAAATAGGTACCCATTACCACGTATTGATGACCTGTTTGACCAGTTGCAAGGAGCACAATTCTTTTCAAAAATCGTTCTTCGTTCTGGATATCATCAGCTGAAGGTTAGAACTGAGGATATTCCAAAGACTGCCTTCAGAACTCGGTACGGGCATTATGAATTCTTAGTCATGTCTTTTGGATCGACTAATGCTCCTGCTGCCTTCATGGATATGATGAACTGAGTATGCAGGGAATATTTGGATCACTTTGTGGTCGTCTTTATTGATGACATCCTTATTTATTCTAAAAGCCGTGAAGATCATGAGCAACACTTGAGGCTGACACTCCAAAAGCTTCGTGAATACAAGCTTTATGCCAAGTTGAAGAAATGCGAGTTCTGGCTTGAGGAAGTAGCATTCCTTGGGCACGTAGTATCAAGTCATGGAATATCTGTTGACCCGGCAAAGATTGAAGCAATTCAAAGCTGGGAGCAACCTAAATCAGTGACCGAAGTACGTAGCTTTCTCGGTTTAGTTGGTTATTATCGGAGATTCATGGAAGGATTTTCTCGAATCGCTACTCCATTAACTCAGTTGACTCGGAAAGATACAAAGTTTGGTTGGAGCGAAGAATGTGAGAAGAGTTTTTAAGAACTCAAGAGGAGACTCATTTCAGCACCTGTTCTAACAATACCATCTGGCTCGGAGGGATTTGTCATCTACAGTGATGCTTCGGGCAAAGGGTTGGGATGTGTTCTCATGCAACATGGGAAAGTCATAGCCTATGCCTCAAGACAACTCAAATAATATGAGAGGAATTATCCTACTCATGATCTAGAGTTGACAGCTGTTGTCTTCGCATTTAAAATTTGGAGGCATTACTTGTATGGGGGAGAAAGTGGAGATCTTTACGGATCATAAAAGCCTCAAATATTTCTTCACTCAAAAGGAACTCAACATGCGATAACGACGTTGGCTGGAACTGTTGAAAGATTATGATCATACCATCCAATACCATACTGGAAAAGCGAACGTGGTAGCTGATGTATTGAGTAGAAGATCATATGCAAGTACGAGTACGATATTGTCAACACAAAGGCCCATTTTGTTTTATGGAGATAGAGTTAAAGACTCCAGGGACCCATGTGATGATGGCGAATATACGAGTAGAACCGACTTTAATTGATAAAGTTAAATCTGCTCAAGCTACAGACCTGGAGCTGATGCGTATGAGGAAGAAAGTGCAAGAAGGTGCTATGCCGGAAGCAAGAATCGATGAAGAAGGAATACTTCAAGTCAACTCCAGACTTTGTGTTCCTAACGACCCTGATTTAAAGTATAAAATCATGATGGAGGCGCACAATACACCGTTTGCAATCCATCGTGGGAGTATTAAAATGTATCGTGATCTTCGTCATACATTTTTGTGGAGCAATATGAAGAGAGAGATAGCGCTGCTTATCTCAAGGTGTCTAACTTGTCAACGAGTCAAAGCGGAGCATCAAGTACCAAAAGGTCCATTGCAACCACTTGAAATTCCAGAATGGAAATGGGAGCACATTAACAAGGATTTCGTTACTGGTCTTCCCAAGGTTTCTCAAGGCATTGATGCAATTTGGGTCATTGTTGATAGATTGACCAAGTCTGCTCATTTCTTACCAATACGAGAAACTTATACACTTGAACGTCTTGCTCGTATGTACATAAACGAGATTATAAGACTGCATGGTATGCCAGTATCCATAGTTTTTGATCGAGACACAAGATTCACTTCACGATTTTGGGTTAGTTTGCAAAAAGCTATGGGCACAGATTTACGATTTAGTTCGGCATATCATCCCCATACGGACGGACAATCAAAGAGGACTATTCAAACTCTTGAAGATTTATTAAGACTCTGTATTCTTGACTTCAAGGGAAGTTGGGATAAGTTCTTACCACTGGTAGAGTTTTCCTACAACAACAGTTATCAAGCAAGTATTGGTATGGCTCCATTCGAGGCGTTGTATGGGAGAAAGTGTCGTTCTCCAGTATGCTGGGATGAGGTGGGTGAAGCAACGTTGTTGGTACCGGAGTTGGTACGTATGACTACGGAAAAGATTCAAACGATCCGACAACGTATAAAAATCTCACAAGATCGACAAAATAGTTATGCTGATCTTCATCGAAAGGACGTGAAATTTGATATAGGAGATCATGTGTTGTTACGAGTTGCTCCGTGGAAAGGAGTTACGAGATTTGAAAAGAGAGGAAAGCTCAATCCTCGATTCATTGGCCCATTTTTAATCCTCGATCGAGTAGGAACTGTGGCCTATAGACTCGCTTTACCGCCAAGTATGTCTCGTGTTCATAATATTTTTCATATATCCATGTTACGTAAATATGTGGAAGACCTGAACCACATTATTGAGTTAGAACCGGACGAAATAGCGGAAGATTTAACGTATGAAGAGGTTCCTGTTTAAATCTTAGATAAGAAGGAACATATTCTATGCTCCAAGGTTATACCTCAAGTCAAAGTTTTGTGGAGAAACCACAATGTTGAGGAAATGACTTGGGGGTTAGAATCTGAAATGAAGTCAAGGTATCCTTACCTCTTCGATATACCAGGTACGTACCCTAATTTCGAGGGCGAAATTTCATAAGAAGGGGAGGTTGTAAGAACCCAACTTTTATAAATAAAGATGAATTTTTTATAAATATCATTTTTGAATATTATGGAGTGAAATTGATATAATGTTATAGTTGTGGGTAATATTTATAAATTTTACAAAGTACGCAAGTTGCTATATAATATTCGATTGGTCGGGGAATATTCGTTTTAACAGGGAATATTCGTACGACGACACAATCATTGGTGGACCCTACAACGAAATTATTGTCGAATTGAGAAAACGACAAAAATACTTTATGAAAATAACGACGGAAGTTTTACCATTAATACTGTTGAACTACTCGGTAGTAAAAGTACAGTAATACGCATGGTTGCATAGTAGCACACGGTATTGATTATTGATGCTTACGTGATAAGTCACTCAGTTTTGTTTTATTGGTATTATTAATGTAATAAAATAGAATTTTTTTTATATAAAACAGAATACTTTTATAAAGTTATTCGTTTTATTAGGCTAATAGTAAAATCTTTTTATATAAACAGAATACTTTTATAAAGTTATCTGTTTTATTAGACAATAATTAGAATATATTATATTTTATTATGCATAGTGTTTGTATAGTGTCTGTATAGTGTTTGCATAGTAAAATCTTTTATAAAGTTATTCGTTTTATTAGATTATAAATAGAATATATTATATTTTATTTAAAAAATTTTGTTTTAAATATGGACTGTCAGATTAAAGTAAATCAATCTAGACCGTTCATGAGTTAGTTACTATGCTGTCCATTTTTCTATAAATAGAAGTTCATTCCTTCATTATTTTCTTACAAATTCACTGAAACTTTAGAGAGAAAGAAGAAAAGTATTCTGCTACTTCACTACTCCGATATCAAGTTTCTTTTACGGTAAGGGATATTATTTGTTGTACTCGTAAAGGGTATTCTTTCTTTCTTATTCATGAAGAGAACTTCTGTTATTCCATTATTTATTATTCTGTTGGAATAACCTGTATACGCGGGCTACCCTATACTTGGTGAAATTCTTCTGTTATTATATTTTTATTATTCTGTTGGAACATCCTGTCTGTGCTTTACGCCGGACCTGGTTCCATAATTATTATTCTGTCGGAATATCCTGTCTGTGGGTTTACGCCAGACCTGGTTCCATTATTTATTATTCTGTCGGAATATTCTGTCTGTGTGTTTACGCCGGACCTGGTTCCATTATTTATTATTCTGTCGGAATATCCTGTCGGTGCGTTTACGCATGACCTGGTTCCATTATTTATTTTTCTATTGGAATAACCTGTCTGTGCAGTCTATCGCATGCATGGTGATTTCTTCTGTTATTCCATTTTTTATTATATTCAGTTGGTTAAAGTTTTGACTTTTATACTCCATGAAATTAGTGGAATATCCTTGATATTTGCGCTTCATCTAGTATCTTTTCATGAAAATATTCTTCCATGCATTCTTGAATTTTACTCTACAAAGCAGTATCATGTTGACAATTTGGACGCTATTGGTTCCTGGATAAATTAATTCTTGAACTTGTTTTATTGAATTCTTATATCATTGCCATCATCCTTATGTTTATATTCTGTTGAAAGTCATATGTGGCCTGTAGTGCATAGATGGACTTGGTATGATTATGACCAGAGATTATTCGGTATAATCATGACCGTAATGTTACAAATGATGTAGTAAAAGTCCTCATTGGCCCGTAGTGCATTGATGGACAGTGGTTGGCATGATCATGACCATTAATGAATACATAAATATTCTTGGCCCGTAGTGCATGGATAATTGTGGTCGTGATACTAAAGAATATCCTTGGTCGTAGTGCAGGGGTGATTCGATGATGTAGATTATTTTTAAGCTGAGTCCCAGCGATAAAAGTCATGAAAAACCTTTTAAATCATAGAAGATAGTAGATTTTATTCTCTACTTGACTCTTCTAATGGGTTGCTTGTTCCGCTGCAGTTAAACTTGATGTTTGTTATATTGTATCAGTTTAACACTGTTTAAGGCTAATGATAATTTATTCTACATTATCTTAGTCATAATATTTCTTACTGGGCTAGTTGAGCTCACCCTTTCTTTCATTGGTCTCTTCAGGAAATGAGAATATAGTTGGGACGAGTTGGGGAACGGAGTGATGGACCAGATGATAGTATTAGTAGTCCTCACTATTCTGTTAAATAGTGTGACAATAAATGTAACGAGGACTTATTCTGAGAGTGAATATTGTCTAGAAGACAGTATTTGTATTAAAACTCACAGCTATCTTGTCGTATATTAACGATTGTATTTGTATTCTGTACCATGTATTTGGCGACTCAGAATAGGTGATGTATACCTATTTTGGGGGCGTCACAAACATTGTCTTAATAAACTATAACTATTACGCAACATATTAGAAATCTCATTCGAATAGCTTTCTTTTCCCCTTGTTCTTGCCTGAGCCTTCGGGTTCATCATACTTAACTGAAAATATTTAAATTTAAAGTAAGAGTGAGCATTTGAGTGCCCAGCAAGTAATAACAATTATAAATATTAGCTGAAAGGGTTAAATATTTTCTTTGTACTACCCTTCTACAACAAGTCAATAGTTGTGAAGTAATCTGAACAGATAATAATAACATAACAACTCTCTATCAAATTTTTGAAACTACGTAATGACTATAATTAGGGTTAAGGTGACATACTATGAACACTGTTTTCAATTTTCGAATAGGTTTAACAGAACTTCATCTGCAAACCGTCATAACTTACGGGCACGGGGGGTGATCATCCCGTTATGTCCTGTATTGATCAATACTACATGCCAGAACGATAGTATCGTTCACTCTGTCCACCTTGGGTGCATAAAAAGTTTTCCCATTTACGGGATGTTCATACTTGTCGGGTTCCAAACCAAAAGTTTTATCTTGTTCAACAATAATCTATAATTTAACATATATATATATATATATATATATATATATATATATATATATATATATACGGGTAATTAGCAAAGGTGTATCAACATGTGATTAAATACAATGATTATGCAAGTGGGGACACTTGTATAACCATTTATAGAAATTAACGAACAGAATATATATATCTGAATTACCATATACTAACATGTTGATAATCAATGAGCGTATATAGTATAGGGTTAATAATCTGTACAGTAATCATATAATTCAGAAACATTCTTACTTATGCCCATTGCATAAAGGAAATGCAAAGGTAGGATACTTGCCTGAGCTGCTGCTTACAATAACGCAACTTAGATTAATCTTTTATACAGCGACCTATCAGTAATAAGATCATTCGTTCAATTAGAATAATATATCATATCACATAGTACTGCTAATTGCAGTCAACACATAACCTAATCACATTGTCACACGTATTCCACAGTCATTGAATCATAAACAATCATTAATACAGTCAAAATATCTAAGTCCAGATCAATTTCTGAAACATGTCGGTGTACCGACGGCTTAATTGGGTAATTATCGAGTCTAAGACTCTATCGTGTAGTTCAATAGTCGTTTAGATATTTTAAATATCAGTCATATTATTTTTCATAGCCTTATAATAATTTTTAAATAATTATTATACTTTATCATGAATTTTCAAACACTGAAATCATTATTAAATAATTTAAATATTAAACAATTCTACTATCATTAACATTTAATTTAATATTAAACTATTAATGAAACCATTGCCAAAATATTAAAGTTATTTATAATAACTCAAAATATTAGTATAGTATTAATATTACCCTTAAATAATTTTTAAAACATTTAAAATCATTATTAAATAATTACCATTAATATTTAAGTATTAATGTACTATTTATCCAAATATTAAAAGTCATTAATTATAACTTAAAATATTTTTAATTCATTTATATCCTTTTTAAATAATTTTTAAATAATTAAAACTATTTTAAAACTATTTATTTAATATAATTATTAAATAAATTTAATATCATTAATGTTAAAATAATATCATTAATATTATTTTATTAATGAAATTATTCTTTAAATATTAAAAGTTATATTTTATAATTTAAAATACCTTTAAATATTTTATTTTTCATTTAAAAGGATTTTTATAATAATAAAATCATTTTTAAACTAAATTATTTAATATATTTATTAAATAACTAATTATCATTAATATTAATTTATTAATAAAATTTATCACAAAATATTAAAAGTCATTAAAATAACTTCAAATATTTTTTTATACCATAATATATTTCTAAATGATTTTTCATGTAATAAAATTATTTTTAAATAATTTATTTAATATTATACTTAAATAAATTAAATACCTTTTATATTTAAAAATATTAAATATATATGAAATATATTTAAAATAATTAAAAACTAATTTTCTGACTTTAATATAATTTTTAATAATTTATTATGTATTTTCCATAATTAAAAGCCATTTTTTCTAATTATTTAATAAAATAATAATTTTAGTAATTAATCAGTCGTTAAAAACCACCTATAGTGTATGACCCCAAATTATTAAAAAATAAAATTTAATTTCCTCTATTTATTATTTTGAAATAGAGTAAGGGTTAAATTGATTAATGAGGTTAGTTATGGGTAAAATGCGCAAATATTTCAAATAAGCAGGTGGTTATAAAATATTCATTGTTGTCGGAGAATATTCGTTTGGTTGTGGAATATTCTTGTTGTCGGAGAATATTCGTAGGACGGCGCAGCTTTGTGTGGGCCCCATAACGAAAAGCGATTGGATGAGGTTAGTTATGGGTAAAATGCGCAAATATTTCAAATAAGCAGGTGGTTATAAAATATTCATTGTTGTCGGAGAATATTCGTTTGGTCGTGGAATATTCTTGTTGTTGGGGAATATTCGTAGGACGGCGCAGCTTTGTGTGGGCCCCATAACGAAAAGCGATTGGATGAAGAAAACGACAAAAACAAGTTGTTTATAAATAACGGCGTAGTTGTTACCGTTAATACTGTTGGAATACCCGGTGGTTAAAATACAGTAATACGCGTTGTTGCACAGTAGCACACGGTATTGCACCAATTATTGATTCTTACGTAAGAAGGCACTACTCAATAATGGTTACAGTAATTACTGTTCAGTATTTTATTTTATTGATTCAATAATTACTGCGTTGATATATTATATTACTGTTGTTTTAATAATTATCACTACACAGTATTTTCTATTATCGGAGCAATAATTCATATTATCTGAATAATATTATTAGATAACATTATTGGTAATGTCTAGAAAGTTCTGTCTAAGGTGAGGTTTGGTCATCTAATTACGCGCCAGTAAGGAGAGATCCTTATTGGAAAGCCTCCTCTTTCCTAGGAACGGCCTGGTTGCCAGTACTGTGATTCTGTAATATTATTTGTGAATAATTAATTATTGATTTATATGATGAGGAAAATATTGATTTTATGTGGATATAGATGGAGAGAATTTTTAAATGTGACAATTGTTGAAAATTAATATTTTATCTTTTTTTGATAAAATAATTCATTTAAATATATTATTTTAATAATATAATAATGATGATATTTTTACAATGAATGTGAGATATATGAGTATATGAGGAAAAAGAGTATTTTTGTTGCAAAAGTTGTTTAAAATATATTAAACATGTCTGTGGGCCCATTTCTTGACTGAAATTTGATTATAGCATGTAAAATCGTTCGTTTATGGATTTCGGTCAATTTTTATTTGGAATTTGGAAAAACTTTCTTCTGCAAAGTTGTAGAGAATTGAATTTCCTATAAAAAGTTGTGAGATTCGAATTTTCTGATAAAAGAGCTATTTATTATGAATTATTGAAGTTTCGAGGTTCCAGAATAATTGATTTTTGGAAGTTTAAAATATTTATAGTTAGAAAAACGTTTTTATTTTTTTGGTTGGCCCCCCATGTGTTGCAAATGGCTGAAATTCAGATCTACAAAGGTTGGCGTAGGAAAATTTAATATATATATATATATATATATATATATATATATATATATTAATATTTTATTAAATTTTCTACTTTGGTGTTCTAAGCATTTTTCTATAAATAGGGTGCTTAGGTTAGAATTGAAAATCTCACCAGAAACACAAGATTTCTCTCTCTTTCTCTCTCGATACGTTGAGCGTATTCTTGTAAGTATACTTTGAGTGTTGTTAAACGGTGCAAGTTCCCTTCAGCACTATATCCAGTAGTCCAGCCAGAAGTACTATTCTTTCGAGGTAAGGGATGTTATTTTATTCGAAAATGATATTATTTCGTCAATATCATTATGCCGAAATATTGGTTGAAATTTTTTATCAAATTTGGAACTTTTCATATCGGGGTTACTATTCACGAGTTACTATTCACGAGTTACTATTCACCGAAAAATAAAATTTTCTTCTTTTCGTCCAAAATATTTATTATGGATACTAGTTTTGATTGTATCCATGTTTTGATCATTCTTGAATTTTACTTCACTATGATTATTTATAAGGTATTTTTGGACTTGGATAAATCGAAATACGAATCCTTAATATTTGTTATTTTGTTTCACTGGATTCGTTTCCTTTAAAATATTTTTCATCATCCTCAGTCCTAAATGATGATATAACTGAATATCTTTGGCCTGTAGTGCAAAGATGAATGATTTCTGATGAATATCTTTGGCCCGTAGTGCAAAGATGAACAGGTGTTGAGATGAACATGACCAACTGATTTATATCTTTGGCTTGTAGTGCAAAGATGATTATTGATTGATGTTACAGGGATAAAATGTTGATGATGGACTTTTAAATTCATAGATAATCGTAGATTTCATTCTCTACGTAACTCTTCTATGAATTATTATTTTCCGCTGCGAATATTGATTTAAAACTTGTTGTCTATTGTATTCTATTAGATTTTCCCTGTTGAAGACTAACGATAATTTGTTCTGTATTATCTTAGTCATAATATTCTTTACTGGGCTAGTTGAGCTCACCATTTTCCTTTTTGTTCCATTTTTCTCAGGAGGCGAGAATGTAGCGAGTACTAGTCGGGGTATGGAATGATGGTTCAAGAAGTTATTTTAGTAGTCCTCACCATTTTTGTGAAATAATGTATCAATTATTGTAATGAGGACTTATTTGAGTGTGGATATTGTCTAGATGACAATATTTGTATTTAAACTCACAGTTATTGTGTTGTAATAATAAAGATGTAGTTATTTCTGTACCATGTATTTTGGCGACTTAGAATGGGTGTTGTATACCTATTTTGGGGGCGTCACAGTTGGTATCAGAGCTTAGGGATATGATCTTTGGCAGAGATCGGGGAATAAAACTAGGAGGGGAGAGATGAGTAAATTCTTCGCTAGTGTGTCCTACCTAAGCTTATTTGTTGGTCGGTCATTATATAGGGGTATTATGTGATTTGTTAATTTGTTTAATTAACCTTTGTTTTATGGTAGTATTTGAGAATGTCGACTGAGAATGTTAATAGTGGAGTAAATGAAATCGTGGAGACGCCTGTACTCACCAACGAGGAGAACGTGCAACAGGCTGGCAATGTTCCTTCTGTAAACAACACCAATGAGCAGATGATGAACGATGGGATGTTTAGAAGCTTTTTGCAGTTCATGCAAAATCAGACGAAGGAGACCCGTGTTCAAAATACAGGAGGAAATGATAGCAATTCACGGTTTGTCACGGCTAAGCAGTTCAAAGAGTTGAGACCACCAGAATTTAAGGGAAAGCCGGATCCGATCATGGCGGAAACGTGGGTCAAGTAAATTACCAAGATATTCGATGTATTGGGATGCACGGAGGAACAGAAGGTTCCATTCGCCACCTTTATGTTTCGTGGCGAGGCAGACTACTGGTGGGAGTCTGTGAAACGGACCCAGCCTGCCGCACTCAGCATGTCTTGGGATACGTTTCAGAAACTTTTCAACAAAAAATACTTTCCTGAAAGTATTCGCCATATGAAGGAGGTAGAGTTTATTAGACTGGAGCAGAATAACATGACGGTGTCCCAGTACGAGGTGAAGTTTGCAGAGTTGTCCAGGTTTGCACCTCATTTGGTGGAGAATGAGGAACGTATGACGCGGATGTTTCTAAGAGGTTTGAAACCCGGCATACGTCAATATCTCATTTCTCATTAATTTTCTCTCTATTCAGATGTTGTCAACAGGGCTCAATTATTAGAGCGAGATAACGAGTACGGTCAATCGAGGGACCACAACCAGGATCATACCGGTGACAGCAGTCATCAGAACAATGATAACCAGCGGAGAAAGAAAAATACAGACAAGAACGACAACCACTCTGGTGGTAATCGTGGCCATGAAAATAGAAGAAGCGAGTCGGGAGGAGATTTTAAAAAGGGAAGATTCAACAATGATAATACGAAGACGTCAGCACCAGCAGCAACTGGTTCCAAGGGAGGAGAACGATCACCGGTCATATGCTATAAGTGCGGAAAAGAAGGACATATCAGCCCAAACTGCCCACAACAGTTTAAGGTATGTTATAACTGTGGAAAGGAAGGACTTATCGCTCGAGATTGCACTGTAGCGAAACCAAGTCCAACGGGGGTGGTGACTCAAAAAGTTGTCCCAGAAAAGTCAAAGTCAACGGTTCCTAGAAGAGCATTTTTCGTGACTGGTCAGAATGCGAGGAACCCAAACGAAGTTAGCACGGGTTAGTTAATTATAAATTTTTACGAAGTCTATACCTTATTAGATACCGGTTCTACCCATTCATTTATCTCTCCTGCTTATACTCAACGTTTAAACTTGATTCCGGAGAAGTTAAACTTTGACCTATCTGTGGAAACTCCGTTAGGAGAAACTTTCATCACATCCACTGTTTATAAATCTTGTTTGATCTAAGTTGGCACCATCACGTTACCTGTTAACCTTATTTCTTTAAAGATACTTGCTTTTGATGTGATTTTAGAGATTGATTAATTAACTACTCATCATGCCAAAATTGATTGCTTTCGTAAGGTTGTTAGTTTTCATATTCCTAAGCAACCTGTTATTCGAATTCAAGCAACCAAACCATTGAAGTCAAACTCTTTTATATCAAGTCGTAAAGTCATTCGTTTATTGAAAAATGGATGTCAAGCTTTCTTAGCTATGTTATGGACTTGAACAAAAATATGTCAGATTTGAATGATATTTCTGTTGTTAGTAAAATTTTTGACGTATTTCCTGAAGAATTTCTTGGCCTACGTCCAGAGCGTGATATTAAATTTTGTATCATCTTTGAATCTGGTACAAAACTCACTTCTAAAATCTCATATTGAATGGCTCCTATTGAACTTCAGGAGTTAAAAACCTAACTGTAGAAGTTTGTACCCGAGCCTCTATCTGGTGACTTCCTTTGTGGAATGCATTGAAGCCAGACTCTCCGTAGGGGACACCATATTCGTGTGGTAGTAAACTGATAGGTGTCATTATGACGTGCTATCCAAGATTGGGATATGAGTCACAGTTGAGAGCAACCTAAGTCAATAATCGAAATACGTAACTTTCTAGTTATTATCGGAGATTCGTAAAAGGATTTTCTCGAATTGCTACTCCATTAACTCAGCTGACTCAAAAAGATACAAACTTTGAATGGACCGAGGAATGCGAGAAGAGCTTCCAAGAATTCAACATGCGACACCGACGTTGGCTCGAGCTGTTGAAAGATTTCGATCATACCATTCAATACCATCCTAGAAAAGCAAACGTGGTAGCTGACGCATTGAGTAGAAGATCATATGCAGGAACGAGTGCGATGATGTCAAGTATACGCGTAGAATCAACTTTAATCGATAAAGTTAAAGTTGCTTAAGCCACAGACCCGGAGCTGATGTGTATTAAAAAGAAAGTGCAAGAAGTTGTTATTCCAAAAGCGAGAATTGGCGATGTGAGGAAAGCTCAAACCTTCGATTTATTGGTCCATTTGAAATGCTCGATTAAGTAGGAACTGTGGCCTATAGACTCGCTTTACAGTCAAGTATGACGCGTGCTCATAACGTTTTTCACGTATCGAAGTTACGAAAATATGTAAAAGACCCAAACTACATTATTGAGTTAGAACCGGACGAGATAGCTGAAGACTTAACGTACGAAGAGGTACCTGTCAAGATCTTAGATAGGAAGGAGCATGTCCTACGCACGAAGGTCATACCACAAGTTAAAGTTTTGTGGAGAAATCATGCTATTGAAGAAATGACCTGGGAGTTGAAAACGAAAATGAAAGCGAGGTATCCTCATCTTTTCGAAACACCAGGTACGTACGTAAATTTCGAGGATGAAATTTCATAAGGAGGGGAGGTTGTAAGACCCCAAATTATTAATAAATGAAATTTAATTTCCTCTATTTATTATTTTGAAATAGTAAGGGTTAAATTGATTAATGAGGTTAGTTATGGGTAAAATGCGCAAATATTTCAAATAAGCAGGTGGTTATAAAATATTCATTGTTGTCGGAGAATATTCGTTTGGTCGTGGAATATTCTTGTTGTTGGGGAATATTCGTAGGACGGCGCAGCTTTGTGTGGGCCCCATAACGAAAAGCGATTGGATGAAGAAAACGACAAAAACAAGTTGTTTATAAATAACGGCGTAGTTGTTACCGTTAATACTGTTGGAATACCCGGTGGTTAAAATACAGTAATACGCGTTGTTGCACAGTAGCACACGGTATTGCACCAATTATTGATTCTTACGTAAGAAGGCACTACTTAATAATGGTTACAGTAATTACTGTTCAGTATTTTATTTTATTGATTCAATAATTACTGCGTTGATATATTATATTACTGTTGTTTTAATAATTATCACTACACAGTATTTTCTATTATCGGAGCAATAATTCATATTATCTGAATAATATTATTAGATAACATTATTGGCAATGTCTAGAAAGTTCTGTCTAAGGTGAGGTTTGGTCATCTAATTGCGCGCCAGTAAGGAGAGATCCTTATTGGAAAGCCTCCTCTTTCCTAGGAACGGCCTGGTTGCCAGTACTGTGATTCTGTAATATTATTTGTGAATAATTAATTATTGATTTATATGATGAGGAAAATATTGATTTTATGTGGATATAGATGGAGAAAATTTTTAAACGTGACAATTGTTGAAAATTAATATTTTATCTTTTTTTGATAAAATAATTCATTTAAATATATTATTTTAATAATATAATAATGATGATATTTTTACAATGAATGTGAGATATATGAGTATATGAGGAGAAAGAGTATTTTTGTTGCAAAAGTTGTTTAAAATATGTTAAACATGTCTGTGGGCCTATTTCTTGACTGAAATTTGATTATAGCATGTAAAATCGTTCGTTTATGGATTTCGGTCAATTTCTGTTTGGAATTTGGAAAAACTTTCTTCTGCGAAGTTGTAGAGAATTGAATTTCCTATAAAAATTGCGAGATTCGAATTTTCTGATAAAATAGCTATTTATTATGAATTATTGAAGTTTTGAGGTTCCAAAATAATTGATTTTTGGAAGTTTAAAATATTTATAGTTAGAAAAACATTTTTATTGTTTTGGTTGGCCCCCCATGTGTTGCAAATGACTGAAATTCAGATCTACAAAGGTTGGCGTAGGAAAATTTAATATATATATTAATATTTTATTAAATTTTCTGCTTTGGTGTTCTAAGCATTTTCCTATAAATAGGGTGCTTAAGTTAGAATTGAAAATCACACCAAAAACACAAGATTTCTCTCTCTTTCTCTCTCGATACGTTGAGCGTATTCTTGTGAGTATACTTTGAGTGTTGTTAAATGGTGCAAGTTCCCTTCAGCACTATATCTAGTAATCCAGCCAGAAGTACTATTCTTTCGAGGTAAGAGATGTTATTTTATTCAAAAATGATATTATTTCTTCTGTATCATTATGTCGAAATATTGGTTGAAATTTTTTATCAAATTTGGAACTTTTCATGTCGGGGTTACTATTCACGAGTTACTATTCACCGAAAAATGAAATTTTCTTTTTTTCGTCCAAAATATCTATTCTGGATACTAGTTTTGATTGTATTCATGTTTTGATCATTCTTGAATTTTACTTCACTATGATTATTTATAAGGTATTTTTGGACATGGATAAATCGAAATACGAATCCTTAATATTTGTTATTTTGTTTCACTGGATTCGTTTCCTTTAAAATATTTTTCATCATCCTCAGTCCTAAATGATGATATAACTGAATATCTTTGGCCTGTAGTGCAAAGATGAATGATTTTTGATGAATATCTTTGACCCGTAGTGCAAAGATGAACAGGTGTTGAGATGAACATGACCAACTGATTTATATCTTTGGCTTGTAGTGCAAAGATGATTATTGATTGATGTTACATGGATAAAATGTTGATGATGGACTTTTAAATTCATAGATAATCGTAGATTTCATTCTCTACGTAACTCTTCTATGAATTATTATTTTCTGTTGCGAATATTAATTTAAAACTTGTTGTCTATTGTATTCTATTAGATTTTCCCTGTTGAAGACTAACGATAATTTGTTCTGTATTATCTTAGTCATAATATTCTTTACTGGGCTAGTTGAGCTCACCCTTTTCCTTTTTGTTCCATTTTTCTCAGGAGGCGAGAATGTAGCGAGTACTAGTCGGGGTATGGAATGATGGTTCTAGAAGTTATTTTAGTAGTCCTCACCATTTTTGTGAAATAATGTATCAATTATTGTAATGAAGACTTATTTGAGTGTGGATATTGTCTAGATGACAATATTTGTATTTAAACTCACAGTTATTGTGTTGTAATAATAAAGATGTAGTTGTTTCTGTACCATGTATTTTGGCGACTCAGAATGGGTGTTGTATACTGTAAGACCCCGAATTTTATGAAATAAAAGTATTCAATTTTTCTTATAATTACTATTCAGTAAATGGTTAAATTGATAAAAGTTTAAAGTTATGGGTGAAATATGAATTTTTTTTCAAAATAAGCAAGTGGTTATAAAATAATCATTGTTGTCGGGGAATATTCATTTGGTCGTGGAATATTCTTTCTGTCGGAGAATATTCGTACGACGGCGCAGCTATTTGTGGGCCCCATAACAGAATAACTGTCGGGTGAAGAAAACGACAAATTTGAGTTTATACAAATAATGGCGTAGTTGTTACCGTTAACACTGTTGGAATACCCGGTGGTTAAAATACAGTAATACGCGTTATTGCACAGTAGCACACGGTATTGCATAGTATTTTCAAAATTATTGATTCTTACGTAAGAATGCACTACTCAATAATTGTTACAGTAATTACTGTTCAATATTTTATTTTATTGATTTAATAATTGCTGCGTTGATAGTTTATATTATTGTTGTTTCAATAATTGTTGCTGCACAGTATTTTCTATTATCAGATCAATAATTCATATTATTTAAATAATATTATTAGATAGCATTATTGGCAATGACTAGAAAGTTCTGTCTAAAGAGAGGTTTGGTCATCTAATTGCGCGCTAGTAAGGAGAAATCCTTATTGGAAAGCCCCCTCTTTCCTGGGAACGGTCTGGTTGTCATAAATGTGATTCTGTAATATTATTTGTGAATAATTAATTATTGATTCATATGATAAGGAAATATTTATTTTATGTGGATATAAACGAGGGATATATTTTTGTGGTTAAAAATGAAGGAGTTAATGTTGAAGTTTTTATCCGTATTTTTGTCGGAATGGAGGTATTAAAAATCAGGGTTTTTGAGATATTTTGCGGGGGTTATAATTTTTAATCCGACCGTTGGATCGTGGTAATTTTTGGATATGTTATACATATATAAGTTGAGTATATGTCCACAAATTTTGAACCGTTAAAAATGAACGTATGATTTATTATGAATTTTACAAGATGACTGGTTCAGAAATTGTTGAATTTTTGGAGTTTATCATTTTGGTGGAAAATTCTAGAATTGGTGGGCCCCACTTGTGGTTGGTGTAGAAATGTGCTGAATTATATTTCAAATGTGGTGGGTGGGAATAGTAGCAGGTAAAGCCATCAGGTTGCAGGTCAAACCTACCAAAATTTTCCTATAAATAGAGGGCTAAGTTAGAATTGAAAATCACACCAGAAACATAAGTTTTCTCTCTTTCTCTCTCTATATTATGAAGTATATTTTGTGAGTTTTTAGATACTTGGTGAGTTGCTATTCATTAGTGCAAGTTTCCTTCAGCATCATATCCGATATCCAGTCAGAAGTACTGCTCTTTTGAGGTAAGGGATATTAAGGTATTTTAAGGGTTGTTATGATTTTCAGTTTCGTAATTTTTCTGAGCTTCAAAAATTCCGGAAAAATTTGAAATGAGATATTTTGATGAGTTTTCTTGATTGTATCCAAAAAATGGTGATTTTTGGATGTATAGATTGAGAGTTATGAATTTTATGAGAAAAGACTATTTTAAAAGTAACAGCTTATAATTCCTTGTGGTTAACTCCAAAATTGATGAAATTTTTATTGGGAGTACATGTATATGATAGAAGTATACTCTGTAAATTTCAGAATTTTTAGAAAAAAGTACAATTTTTGATAAATGTCTAAATATTTGGCTATTTTGGCCATATGAAAAATAGTAAATGACTTTTAAAAATTCTGAGAAAAATATATGTTCACTATGGGACTATATTATGCTAAATCCCAGAAGAACTGATTTGGTATTTTTCATGAAAATTGTCTAGTTATGAGTAAATGAATTAAATATGTTTTGTGAAGAAAGAAAATTGGAAAATAGGATTTTATGGCTTGAGAATCCTATATGAGGTATATGCAGATTTTTGATGAGGGTTTTGGTTATTGATGATGAAATTGTAAGAGTTGGCATTTTATGATGATTAAATGCATTAATTAGTAAAGTGTAAACAATTAAAATAAATTGTTTATAAATTTAAGTAATGTTATTCTTTCAATATCATTATACCAAAATATTGGTATGGATTTTATTGTGGAATTTCTATCTTTTGTGTCGGGGTTACTATTCATGAGTTACTATTCACGATTTACGATTCATGAGTTACGAATATTACTCTTGAGATTAAAACTATATGTTGATCATATTATTTTTATCATCATATATAACATTTTTATAACCTTGATGTTGAAATTCTCTTTCACTGGAGTGTAAAGATGGGTAGATTATTGGTATGATCATGACTAGGGTTCTCTTTGGCCTGTAGTGCAAAGTTGAATTGTGACTGGTATGATCATGACCATTGAATTTATAATTGAATATCTTAAGCTTAAGTGCAAAGATGAATTGTAGATGAATATCTTTGGCCTGTAGTGCAAAGATGACATGTTGTAGAATATCTTTGGCCTGTAGTGCAAAGATGAATTATTGATGAATATCTTTGGCATGTAGTGCAAAGATGAACTGTTGTTGAATATCTTTGGCCCGTAGTGCAAAGATGGTTTGTTGATGAATATCTTTGGCCCGTAGTGCAAAGATGGTTTGTTGATGAATATCTTTGGCCCGTAGTACAAAGATGGTTTGTTGATGAATATCTTTGGCCCGTAGTGCAAAGATGGATTTGTTAGTATGATTATAAACAGGAATTGTGAATTGGTATAACCATGATCTTTGATGTTTCAGGTAAAGACAGGTGATGAAAATATTCTTCGTCCTGGGTGCGAAGAAAAATTTATAGTCACAATTATGATTATGAGTTATTCATATGATTGTGAAAAGGAACTGTTGAGTGATGTTACATGGATAAAACATTGTTGGTGGATTTTTAACATGGAGAAGATAATAGGCTTTATAGTCTATTTGACTCTTCTAATGGATTGCTCGTTTCGCTGCAACTATGGTTGAAATTTTTATCATTTACCATATGTTCTAAATCTCTGATTTATTGTTGATGAAGGCTATTGATAATTGAATTATCTTTAGTCATGATATTCTTTACTGAGCTAGTTGTGCTCACCCTTTTGCTTCACAATTCCTTTCAGGTAATAAGAGTGTAGCTGGGTCGAGCGGGGGTAACAAGGGAATAGAACGGTAGTCATCATTTAGTAGTTATATTTGGTGAAGAAAATAGGGTGAGGCGAACCCAACGTTGGAAGGGTGTTTTGTCACTATTATACAAAATGTCTAATGACATACAACCTCGTGTCATCATAAGACAGGGTTGTGCTCATCCACTTGCTGAGTATATCTATGGGCACTACCTATATAATCTTGGTGTTTGTTTGAAGTATAATTCTCAATTAGAGACAGTGGAGATAATGATAAGTCAAGAGAAGACTCACCATTGGGAAGAATATGATAGTAATCTTCTCGTTTTTCTTTGGGGTCTATTGGGTCAACCAAGGATAATTCTGTGGCCATATGATATCTATCATAACCTAGACGCGTGGCCTCCCATGTACGAAGGTTTCCTTGAGCACTTCCCAAAGATTCTAATTTCTAAAACAGTTTTTGACTATACCTTTATGTAAGGTGTTATTGTGAGGTGATGTCCACGGTTGGAACATGAGTCACATTTGGTATATATTTGTATCCAAACTCACAGCATATGTGTTGTTGTATTTTGCACGATAATTGTTGTAATAAAGTTGTAGTTGTTTTCTGTACCATGTATTTGGCGACTCAGAATAGGTTGGATGGAATGAACCTATTTTGGGGTTGTCACATATACCTATTTTCGGGGCATCACGTATAGCGACAGAACCGTCGCTATAGGTGTTCTTCATGTTCATCATGAAAATCCAGAAAATCTTGTCAGTTCCCGAGTGGCCTCCTTTGACCAAGATTCATTCTCTGTGTAATATGTTTCTGGGCCAAGTTTATCCTTGATCTTAGAGTGTTTTTGTAATACTACATGAATCAAGCATCATCTATGTCATACCTTAACAGATCAGAAAGATATGAACCTCCAAAGTTGTCAGACCAGATCTGGGTTTTCTGGGTAACCCAAAAACCCAACAACTTCAAGGGTCCATCTTTGGGCTAAATTATTTCTATGTTCTAGTCTTGGTTAAAGTGATATTAAGGTTCAAAGCTATAGTAGGTATGTCAAGGTACAATAAAATAACATACGATTATCATAACATCAACACAAGAAAGATCTATGGGCCGGTCAAGGTAGTGCCCAAAAACTGTTCTTGAACATTTCTGGATTTTTCAGAAATGTTCTTGAGTAGTTTCGTCAACCCAAGTTTGACCAACTCTCAATTCGATCCTGTTACGTATTTGGGTAATATAAAAACATATATATATAGTACTCATGTCAGTCTACAAGTATATAACAAGAACATGTCCATACTATAACGGATCAGCAAGAACAGAAGCTCTAAAAATGACTGTCAGAAATTTTGGGTTTCTGGGTTGCCCAGAAACTCAGAATTTCTGATCGGTCAACTCACTTTGACCACGAATATCTTTTAATCTACAACAGATATGAACCTGAATCAAGTTCCATATTAAAGATCTCCTAACAGACTACAAGTACAAACTTTCAAAACACAAAAACACATAACAGATTGAGATCTATGGTACCTGACATTCACTGTCAGACCCTTATTTTCAAAAAAATTCAGATTTGGAAAATCATCAAATCTGAGCCTCTAGATGTTATGGATCTAACATCTAGCAACCTAGATCATTGATTAACACCCCATACAACATATTTAACACAAAAACAATTACATCTAACATAAGATCAAAAGATTTTCAAATTTTAGGGTTTGCACCTTTTTGATGATCAAATTCTGATTTCTATGCTTCTGATTTGATGTTAATGTTCGCGGGACTTGATTGGGGACTGATCTAGCAAGGAAATTTCGGAGGTTTGGTCTTGAGAGAATATGGCTATGTATTTGTGACCAAATTAGGCCAAAAATGAGCACTTTCTCTCTCTTAAATCTAGCAAACCATGTATGAAATGTATGGGATGGCTGATCATGCGATGTGTTATAGATTGTAGTCTCATAGGTAGGTCTAGGGTAGGGTGGCTGCAGATTTTGCAAGAATTTGGCTAGCAATAATTCAACTAATGGGACAAAAAGGGCACTTTGGTAATTTTGCTTATAATCTCAAGGGAATTTGTCCAAGGTACTTGAATCTAGGGTTTAATCACTAGATTTTAAATCTTAAAGTTTTCCAAATAATTACTAGGGTTTGAAAAATTAAAATTAAAGTGTAATAAAATTTTAATTTTAAACACACTAATTAAATTAGGGTTTTTAATAGAAATTTAGGGTTCCTTAACATCATTAGGGTTCTCAAATTAACAATTAGAGTTTCCTAATTATCATTATAATTTATTAAAATAGTAATTAGGGTTTCTAATTTTAGCAAATTAGGGGTTTTTTTAAATAATAATTTGAGTTTCTCCTAATTACAGAAATTCTATAATATACAATAAAATTCATATAACACAATTACTGCTCAGTCTGGAACTCATAACCGAGTTTACCAATTAGGATTTAATAACACGATATGAGGGTTATGACATAATCTACCATATTTGGCCTATCATTATCAGTCTACAAATATACAGTACATATTTATAGCACTGAAAAATTAAAATATAATTAATATTATATTATTATTCTCATGCCTTGATAAAAATCCAAATTTTGGGTTTGGACTCCATATATGGTTTATCGTTCATATACGGCATCCATAATTAAGTTAAAATCATTAACTTAATAATCTGAACTAAAATTAATAAAATAAAATACTCACTCCGTCCCAGGATAAAAGTTCTGGTAAACTTTTCACGCATATTAAGAAGATGAATAAAATGACAAAATTGTCCATAATAATGTCAATAAATATGGAGAGAGAATTAGAATAAGAAAAGTATGAGATATTTAATGTTACGGGTATAATAGAAAAATATGTGTAAAAGTTTGGTTATTAAAGGAAAATGGATATTTAACATGTGACTACCCAAAATAGTAATAAGGACTTTTATCATGGGACGGAGGGAGTAATAATTACAATAATTCTAATAATCATTTCATATATTATTTAAATAATACAAAAATCATATTTTCATGGAAAATAAATAATAAATAAATTTTTACTATAAAATTTGTGACGCCCCCAAAATTAGGTATACATCACCCATCTTGGGTCGTCAGATACATGGTACAGAATATAAATACAACTTACTAATACAACTGTCGTGTACAATACGACAAAACATAACTGTGAGTTTGAATACAATTATTGTCTACTAGAGACTATACAAACTTAAAAGGAGTCCTCATTATAATTATTGTTACACTATTTAATAGGATAGTGAGGACTACTAATACTATCATCTGGTCCATCACTCCGTTTCCCGACTTGTCCCAGCTATATTTTCATTTCCTGAAGAGAACAGTGAAAGAAAGAGTGAGCTCAACTAGCCCAGTAAGAAATATTATGACTAAGATAATGCAGAATAAATTATCAAATTCCACGTCCTTTCGATGAAGATCAGCATAACTCTTTTTTCGATCTTGTGAGGTTTTTATACGTTGTCGGATCGCTTGAATCTTTTCTGTAGTCATACGTACCAACTCCAGTCCCAACAACGTTGCTTCAACCACCTCATCCCAGCATACTAGAGAACGACATTTTCTTCCATACAATGCTTCGAATGGAGCCATGCCAATACTTGCTTGATAACTGTTGTTGTACGAAAACTCCACCAATGGTAAGAACTTGTCCCAACTTCCCTTGAAGTCTAGGACACAGAGTCTTAATAAATCTTCTAGAGTTTGAATAGTCCTCTCTGATTGTCCGTCCGTCTGAGGATGATATGCCGAACTAAATCGTAAATCTGTGCCCATAGCTTTTTGTAAACTAACCCAAAATCGTGAAGTGAATTTTGGGTCTCGATCAGAAACTATGGATACTGGCATACCATGCAGTCTTACAATCTCGTTTATGTACATACGAGCAAGACGTTCAAGTGTATAAGTTTCTCGTATCGGTAAGAAATGAGCAGACTTGGTCAATCTATCAACAATGACTCAAATCGCATCTATACCTTGAGAAACCTTAGGAAGACCGGTAACGAAATCCATGGTAATGTGCTCCCACTTCCATTCTGGAATTTCAAGTGGTTGCAATGGACCTTTTGGTACTTGATGCTCCGCTTTGACTTGTTGACAAGTTAGACACCTCGAGATAAACAGCACTATCTCTCTCTTCATATTGCTCCATCAAAATGTATGACGAAGATCATGATACATTTTGGTACTTCCAGGATGGATTGCAAACGGTGTGTTGTGCGCCTCCATTATGATTTCATACTTTAAATCAGGGTTGCTAGGAACATAAAGTCTGGAGTTGACTTGAAGTATTCCTTCTTCATCGATTCTTGCTTCCGGCATAGCAACTTCTTGCACTTTCTTCCTCATACGCATCAGCTCCAGGTCTATAGCTTGAACAGCTTTAACTTTATCGATTAAAGTCGGTTCTACTCGTATATTCGCCATCATCACATGGGTCCCTGGAGTCTTTAACTCTATCTCCATCCTTTGCAAGTCACACAAAATGGGCCTTTGTGTTGACAATATCGCACTCGTACTTGCATATGATCTTCTACTCAATGCGTTAGCTACCACGTTCGCTTTTCCAGGATGGTATTGAATGGTATGATCATAATCTTTCAACAGTTCAAGCCAATGTCGTTGTCGCATGTTGAGTTCCTTTTGAGTGAAAAAATATTTGAGACTTTTATGATCCGTAAAGATCTCCACTTTCTCCCCATACAAGTAATGCCTCCAAATTTTAAGTGCAAAGACAACAGCTGCCAACTCTAGATCATGAGTAGGATAATTCCTCTCATATTCCTTGAGTTGTCTTGATGCATAGGCTATGACTTTTTCATGTTGCATGAGAACGCATCCCAACCCTTTGCTCGAAGCATCACTGTAGATGACAAATCCCTCCGAGCCAGATGGTATTGTTAGAACAGGTGCTGAAATGAGTCTCCTCTTGAGTTCTTGAAAACTCTGCTCACATTCTTCGCTCCAACCGAACTTTGTATCTTTCCAAGTAAGTTGAGTTAATAGAGTAGCGATTCGAGAAAATCCTTCCACGAATCTCCGATAATAACCAGCTAAACCAAGAAAGCTACGTACTTTGGTCACTGATTTAGGTTGCTCCCAGCTTTGAATAGCTTCAATCTTTGCCGGGTCAACCGATATTCCACGACTTGATACTACGTGCCCAAGGAATGCTACCTCCTCCAGCCAGAACTCGCATTTCTTCAACTTGGCATAAAGCTTGTATTCACGAAGCTTTTGGAGTACCAGCCTCAAGTGTTGCTCATTATCTTCACGGCTTTTGGAATAAATAAGGATGTCATCAATAAAGACGACCACAAAGTGATCCAAATATTCCTTGAATACCCGGTTCATCATATCCATGAAGGCAGCAGGAGCACTAGTCAATCCAAAGGACATGACTAGGAATTCATAATGCCCGTACCGAGTTCTGAAAGCTGTCTTTGGGATATCCTCAGTTCTAACCTTCAGCTGATGATATCCAGAACGAAGATCGATCTTTGAAAAGAATTGTGCTCCTTGCAATTGGCCAAACAGGTCATCAATATGTGGCAATGGGTACCTGTTTTTGATGGTGACATGATTCAACTCCAGATAATTAATACAAAGTCGCATACTTCCATCTTTCTTCTTCACGAATAGAATAGGAGCACCCCAAGGAGAAGTACTAGGACGAATAAAGCCAATGTCTAACAATTCCTGTAGTTGGATCTTTAACTCCTGAAGTTCAATAGGAGCCATTCGATATGGGGCTTTGGAAATGGGTTTTGTACCGGGTTCAAGGTCGATACAAAATTCAATTTCACGCTCTGGGGGTAGGCCAGGAAGTTCTTCAGGGAATACGTCAGGAAATTTATTAACAACAGAAATATCATTCAAAACTGACGTATTTTTGTTTAGATCCGTGACATGAGCTAAGAAAGCTTGACATCCATTTTTCAATAAACGAATAGCTTTATGGTTTGAGATGACAGCGATTGATTTTAATGGTTTGGTTGCATGAATTCGCATAATAGGTCGATTAGGAATATGAAAGCTAACAACCTTACGAAAACAATCAATTTTTGCATGGTGAGTAGTTAACCAATCAATCCCTACAATCACGTCAAATGCAAGTATTTTTAATGAAATCAGATCGACAGGTAATGTGTGGGTACCAACTTGAACCAAACAAGACTTATAAACCGTGGATGTAATGAAGGTTTCTCCCAATGGAGTTTCAACAGATAAGTCAAAGTCTAATTTCTCCGGAGTCAAATTTAATCGATGAGCGCAAGTAGGAGAAATAAAAGAATGGGTAGTACCGGTATCAAATAAAGTATAGACTTCGTTAGAGTTTATGATAAGCTTACCTGTGATGACCTCATTCGGGTTCCTTGCTTTCTGGGTGGTCACAACAAACGCTCTCCCTTGCACTACCGATTTTGACTTTTTTGGGACGATCTTTGATGCCTTCATCCTGGCTGAACTTGTTTTTGGTAAACGACAAAATCGAGCTAAATGACTTTCTCTTCCACAATTATAGCATACTTTAGACGGCATCACCCAGTTTGGACTGATGTGCCCATCCCCTCCGTATTTGAAACATATGATAGGTGGTCGTTCTCCTTCCTTAACAACGGGTGCTGGTGCTGACGTCTTTCCATCATTGTTGAATCTCCTCTTCTTGAAATGACCATTCTTATTATTTTGGCCCTGATTACCACCGAAGTGGTTACCATTTTTGGCCTGTTGATTCCCACCACGCTTGTTGTCACCGCTTCAATGACTGCTCTCACTTGTATTATCATTTTGCCGACTGCTCTCTTTTGGTTGCGTTGACTCGTTATCGCGCTCCACTAACTGAGCCCTATTCACAACATCTGAATACAAACACAGTTTATGAGAAATAAGATGTTGACGTATCTCAGGTTTCAAACCTCGCAAAAACATTCGCGTCATTCGCTCTTCATTATCCACCAAGTGGGACGCAAACCGGGACAACTCAGCAAATTTAGCCTCATACTGCTACACGGTCATATTATTCTGCTCCAATTTGATGAACTCCACCTCCTTCACGTGACGAACACTTCCGGAAAAGTATTTGTCATTGAACAGCTCTTGGAACTTCTCCCAAGACATTTTTAGTGCAGCAGGTTGAGTACGCTTAATCGATTCCCACCAGTAATCTACCTCTCCTCGCAACATAAAGGCAACAAAGGGAACCTTTTGCTCCTCGGAGCATCCCAAGACATTAAATATCTTGGTGATCTGCTTTATCCATGTTTCCGCTATAAGTGGTTTTGGCTCTCCCTTAAACTTCGGTGGTCCCAGCTCCTTGAACTATTTAGCGGTGACCGTCCGAGAGTTTTTAATGTTTCCACCTACATTTTGGACAGAAGCCGCTCTCGCCTGCTGTTACATGAACTGCATAAAGCTTCTGAACATTCCATCATTCATCATCTGGTCAGTGTTGTTGTTTGCATGAGGATTATCACCTTCCTGATGCACATTATCCTGATTATTGATATGTGGTGAATCAACAGTCACCTGTGCTCCATTGCTATTCTCAACATTTTCAGATGCCATTTTCAGTTACTACCACAAAACAAAAGTTAATAGATATGTCATATATTATCCTTATATTCTGACTGACCAATTAAATACCATGCAAATAAACTTAGGTAGGTCATACAAGCGAAGGAATTCCCCGTCTCTCCCCTCCTAGTTCTATTCTCACATCTTAACCAGAGATCATATCCCTAAGCTTTGATACCAACTGTGACGCCCCCAAAATTAGGTATACATCATCCATCTTGGGTCGTCAGATACATGGTACAGAATATAAATACAACTTACTAATACAACTGTCGTGTACAATACGATAAAACATAACTGTGAGTTTGAATACAATTATTATCTACTAGAGACTATACAAACTCAAAAGGAGTCCTCATTATAATTATTGTCACACTATTTAATAGAATAGTGAGGACTACTAATACTATCATCTGGTCCATCACTCCGTTCCCCGACTTGTCCCAGCTATATTCTCATTTCCTGAAGAGAACAGTGAAAGAAAGGGTGAGCTCAACTAGCCCAGTAAGAAATATTATGACTAAGATAATGCAGAATAAATTATCATTAGCCTTCAACAGTGTTAAACTGATAAAATATAACGAACATCAAGTTTAACTGCAGCGGAACAAGCAATCCATTAAAAGAGTCAAGAAAAAAAATAAAATCTACTATCTTCTATGATTTAAAAGGTTTTTCAACACTGTTATCGCTGGGACTCAGCTTAATAAAATAATCCATATCATCGAATCACCCCTGCACTACGGCTAAGGATATTCGTGTATTCATTAACGGTCATGATCATGCCAACAACTGTCCATCAATGCACTACGGGCCAATGAGGACTTTTACCACATCATTTATAACATTACGGTCATGATTATACCGAATAATCCCTGGTCATAATCATACCAAGTCCATCTATGCACTACAGGCCACAAATGACTTTTAACATTTTATAAACATGAGGATGATAACAATGATATAAGAATTCAATAAAACAAGTTCAAGAATTAATTTATCCAAGAATTAACAACATCCAAATTATCAACATGTTACTGCTTTGTGGAGTAAAATTCAAGAATGCTTAGAATAAAATTTTCATGAAAAGATACTGGATGAAACGCAATTATCAAGGATATTCCACTAATTTTATGGAGTATAGAAGTTAAAACTTAAACAACTGAGTATAATAAAGAATGGAATAACAAAAGAAATCACCCGGCATGCGATAGACCGCACAGACAGGTTATTCTAACAGAATAATAAATAATGGAACCAGGTTCGGCGTAAACGCACAGACAGGATATTCCGACAGAATAATAAATAATAGAACCAGGTCCGGCGTAAACGCACAGACATGATATTCCGACAGAATAATAAATAATGGAACCAGGTCCGGTGTAAAACACACAGACAGGATATTCCAACAGAATAATAACAAGACGGAACCAGGTCCGGTGTAAAACACATAGACAGGATGTTCCAACAGAATAATAATAAAAACGGAACCAGGTCTGGTGTAAAATACACAGACAGGATGTCCCAACAGAATAACAGAAGAATGTCACCAAGTATAGGGTAGACCGCGTATACAGGTTATTCCAACAGAATAATAAGAAATGGAATAATAACAGTTCTCTTCATGAATAAGAAAGAATAACACCCCTTACCATTTTAAAGAAGAACTGAAATAAGGAAGTAGTTAAGTAGCAGAATACTTTTCTTCTCTCTCTCTCTATAGTTTCTCTCTATAGTTTCTCTCTCTAGAGTTCAGTGAATTCGTAAGAAATAATGAAGGAATGAGCTGCTATTTATAGAAAAATAGAATGCATAGTAACTAATCCATGAACGGTCCAGATTGATTACTTTAATCTGACGGTCCATATTTAAAGAAAAATCTTTTAAATAAAATATAATATATTCTATTTATAGAATAACTTTAATAAAGTATTCTGTTTTATATAAAAAGATGTTTCTGTTTTATTACGTTAATAATACGAATAAAACAAAACTTCATTATCGCTAAATTTCATATTATTAACTGACAATTGAATCAAACTGAGTGACTTCTCACATAAGCATTAATAATCAATACCGTGTGCTACTATGCAACCACACGTGTTACTGTACTTTTACTACTGAGTAGTTCAACAGTATCAATGGTAAAACTTCCGTCGTTATTTTTAATAAAATATTTTTGTCGTTTTCTCAATCCGACAATAATTCCGTTGTGGGGTCCACCAATGATTGTGCCGTTGTACGAATATTCTCTGTTAAAACGAATATTCCCTGACCAATCGAATATTATATAACAACTTGCGTACTTTGCAAAATTTATAAATTATTACCCACAACTATAACATTATATCAAATTAACTCCATAATATTCAAAAATGATATTTATAGAAAATTCATCTTTATTTATAAAAGTTGGGGTCTTACAAAATTAATTATTATAAGTATATATGTTATAATGATCAATAATTTTAAAATAAAATTATTTGAAATTATTCATGTAATAAATAAATTTTATTTATCACATATATACATACACATTACTTGGCACATATTCCCATCTTTAAAAAAAAAATTTATATGAAAAAAATTTCTTATTTATTTACATAGAAAATATCGAGTTACTACATGCATTATCATTTTTTCACCAATTGAAAGAAGATTGTTAGAGGTTATAGAGTCAAAAATTAAGCAATTTGGTTTTGGAATTTCTAATTCGTTTGATGCGTTATTGGAGGGGCTTATAGCTGAGGGGCCAAATTCGTTGGTTCGAACACTTGATACATTAGTTAAGGTCAATACTATAATAGTAATAGTCTAATAGATTATTTTTCAAATTAGGTATAATTAGGATTATATTCTATAAGTCCTCCCTGCAATATATAAGATAGAATTTCATTCTATCTCCAGTATATACTTTTAATTTTTGGGGAACTAGATAAACCTTCTTGTTTGTTATCGAATATATGGTCTCCGTTGTTTTATATAGCGTATGTTTTAGTTTTAAAGCATCATTCCTTTATTATAAACTAAAACTATTTTACGTGTCTCACTGTTTTATGATTTGATGGTGAATTTGACATGTTTGGCAGAAGGGACTTTGGTTCTATGCTTGATATAATTCCCATTGTCGACTCTGTCATTAATTTAATTGTTCGATGCAAGTTCTATGTTAAATTTTATTGAAGGCTTAGACTTTTTTTGTTGTTTCAATTGGTTTTGGAACCGAAACCGCATCAATTAAAATCGCACTGCACACTTTAAAACCAAACCGCACCAATCACAAGCGATTTCGTGTGCGATTTTGAATTTTTCAAACCGCACTTAAACAGTTTCGGGTGTGGTTTGGACTTCAAACCGCACCAAACCGCACCATGCTCACCCCTAATATTGGTCCTTTCTATCAACAGAAAGTAAATGTTTTAGATACTTATTAAAATGTTTAATGTATTGAATAATATATATATTAAAGAGTTATATATGTAATATACATATTCACGCACATACTTATTATTATTATCATATTTTTATTTTTATTTTTTTATTTTATTTAGTTTGTGGTTTTCAAATGATCTCATGATAAAATTAATAGACAAATATGACATAAACTAAGAATGTGAATATCATTATTTATAGTCCCTCCATCTCATGTAAAACTAGTTATTCAAAAAAAAATAAAAAATAAATAATAATTTAAAAATGCAAAACAATTCGTTTTGGAAAAAAAGAAAGAGAAGGTGAAATGTGCTTATTGGGGTTATTTTAATTTAGGGCAACATTTTAATAGTCGTTGCAAAAAATTGTACAGAATACGCAAGGAAAGAAATATTGTTGTCAATGAATGTAGCATATTAGGCTACGAAATATAGCAACAAAAAACCTTTCGTTGCCCACGATGAGGAACACTCAAGTGGCAGGACATAATTTTTTACCGTTAACACATCGGCAACAAAAAAGTAAGTAGGCGAGAATGTTTTTTTTCGCCAACGAATTGGCAATAAAATTTTGCAACGACCTATTAATTTCGTTACAAAAAAAGAAAGCCTTTCAAAAATTGCAACGAATGACAAATTTTTTTGATAAAGTCGTTGCCCGAAAAATTATTTCTGATTGTCCATTTTTTTTGTAGTGAGAGAATGGGAACACAGTTAAGATTGAGTACTGTTTATCATCCTCAGACAGACGGACAGAGTGAGCGAGCAATACAAACACTAGAGGACATGCTTAGAACTTGCCTGATGGACTTCAGAGGGAATTAGGACGATCACTTACCCTTAGTAGAATTTGCTTACAACAATAGTTATCATGCGAGTATCGGTATGCCACCGTACGAAGCTCTCTACAGAAGAAAGTGTAAAACACTGTTGTGTTCGGACGAAGTCGGAGAACGACGAATTTTGGGACCAGAATTAGTGCAACAAACAACAGATGTGGTGTCAACAATAAGAGCCAGATTAGCAGCAACTTAGGATCATCAGAAAAAGTACGCAGATTTGCATCGTCAGGACCGAGACTTTGAAGTTGATATTTCAGTATTTTTGAAAGTGTCTCCCTGGAAAGGAAAGATGCGATTTGGTAAGAAAGGAAAATTGAGTTTGAGATTCATAGGACCATTTGAGGTATTGAAACGAGTGGGCGAAGTGGCATACAAAGTATACCTTACCACCCGAGCTGGAACACATCCACAACGTGTTTCATATTTCTGTATTACCTACATACAAGCCTGACTATAAGCGCGTGATCTCCTATGAGCCCATTCAAAAAGAAAAGAATCTGGCGTATGAAGAAATTCCTGTCCATATACTAGATAGGAAAGAACAAACATTAATAAATAAAGTTATATCTTCTGTAAAAATAGTTTGGCAAAACCACGATGCCGAGGAGGCCACATGGGAATTAGAAGATAAGATGAGAAGGGACTATCACAATCTTTTTGTGTAACCTTGTACCAATTTCGGGGATGAAATTTTTATAAGGGAGGATGATGTAATATCCGTGAATTTTATAAATAATATTAATATTGATATTAATAAATGTATGAATATTTATTCTAATATAAATATTTATGTGGCATGAGATGGGATAACTCAATTAAATTAAATTGAATTTATAATAATTGAGGAATATGGAGGTTTTAATGAAAAGTTTAATTTAAAGCTTATGGAAATTGCCTGGTGTGGCATAATAGAAGACTAAGAAATTCATTAATTAAATTAATGAATGAATGATTTAATGAGTGGAAGGATTAATCTATATTCTTAAATTAATTGTTGTTATGAGTAATAACATATTAACGAGTAAATGATTTAAGTGGTATGATAGACTAATATTTATTATTATTAAATTATTGTTATGTACAATAATAAATAATGTGTGATCATATGTTATAAAGTTGCTACATCCATTTAATATAAAATAAGGCGTGACATTACAATGTGATTACATGATATATAAAACTATATGATAAAATTAGGCGAATCATATAATTCTACTAAGTTACATAAATAAGCTTATGTGACAACATGATGTGTGGTGGGTAAATTAAATGTGTACTTTAAATTTATTGGAGAAATTAAATTTGAATAAATACATATTTATTATTAAATTTCAATAACTATGTGTAATTGAAATAATAAAGTTTTATGAAGATTATGGGTTGATAGCACTCAACTAAATTATATTTCAGTATTATCTGGACTAACCCAATGTACATGGATTATATAATTATTTGTATATATACCCCCTAACTTACCACAATGTAATAATATTATCTCATTAAAATTACATTTGTACATCCAAAAAGAAGTAAAACCTAAGTATACATGTATTAATTTACAAATGCTGAGTTTTAGAGGAGTTATCCCATATTCAGTGTCCCTTTTTCTTCATTCACGTAATAGGCCCTTGGCCTAGCCTATTCTTTCTTTCTCAAACTCAGACAAGCAAATGATGGCTATGAAAATGGTGAGGAGGAGTGGTTAGCCACTTTCCACCAACTTCCTCTTAACCAATGGCTTCTTCTTCTTCCTCTTGGTTTGATTCGTTGTGCAAAATCAGATTTTGTACCGTAGTTCGGCTATATAAAGAGGTCTCCCTTCATTCTTCTAAGTTGCTAAAAATTCTAATATAGTCCAAATTAGAGAGTGAGTGCTGAGAATTTGGGGAGTAATCAGGAGCTAGAAGCAAGTTTAGTAATTTTAAGCTTCAAGAGGTAACATTGCTTTAGCTGTGTTCTATGTTTACAAGTTCTTAGAAATATCATGAAATACTTGCTATTTGAGTCAAAAAATTGAATGCTGAAACTTGTTGCGATCTATGAATTGATGTGACACCCCTAAATCTAGGTACTTCAATCCCACAGATCTGGTATTCATTGTTCCACAAAATTACATCTATCTACCCATAAACATCCCTAATAAATAAATCTCACAAGCATAATAGATAATCCTCTCATCAAAGGGTTACACAATCTCAAAATATATCCCAGGTCATTTAACCTTTATTATTACAATTAGCAGCGGAATATTATTAAAACATAAACATAATCATAATCAAGTCTATTACATAAGCTTCATAAATAGAAGGTAAATTAAATGTCGTCTAATCAAGCACTTTGCCTTTGCCCTTGCTTGTAGAAAGCTCTTCAAACTACTTAACTTCATCTGCATTATTTTGTGTAAGAGTGAGCAAACAATTTTCCACAAGAAGGATAGTATACAATAACATTCTATGAATGACAATTAACTGAGCTTTCAATGATAAAGTATTTTTTACCGGAAATAATAAGTTCTAGTTTGAATACCGCGAGTTCAAGGAATAACGAACTTTAAAATCAAATAACAGATATCAATATCAAAGAAATACACTGAGAGTAACAAGACCACGAACTGTTCTAGGTTGTCAAGTATTTCTACTTTAACCTTTAACGGTCTAAAAGACCATAATCATCATCTATGTACTAGGTTAACAAGCGTTTTTACTGTAACCTTTAACAGTCTAAACGTCTATATGGACCATCGTCTCGTACTCTAGGTGATCAACCCTTTGTACTATGTACTGAGCAAACATTTTAACGCTATTGCATAGCTCTAAAATAATCCCCTGATATAGGGTTGGTCATCTCAACTTAGATCATTAGGTTCCGTACAAAAGAAAGTTTGGTTTGGAATTAACTTCAAATGAATTCTAGATCTTTAGAACGCTCATCAACCAAGTACTGGTTGAATCAAGTAGGGATCAATAACTATTCAAGAGTTTGGTTACAATTGAATTATGCCAATGTATCAATAAGAGATAGGATATCAATGGTTTATCAGCTGAACAAGTATTAGTCATCGACTATACACTCTTAAAATTGTACAGATTCATAACCAAACCAAAGGAACTTTGGTTTGGACTGACTTTAAGGGTAATTTAGAGCTTAGAACATTCATCAACTAAGGATTAGTTGAATCAATAAAGAATCGCTAGTCAACTAAGAGTTCAGTACAACAATGTATGATAGTGCAATGACATTGGTAATCAGAGATTGAACAATAGTTAATTTTAGCTAAAAAATATTTTTCAACAAGAACAAGCTTTCAACAATAGTACATACTTTTAATAAACTAAACAACCTCGCTTGAAATGAAGGAGTAAAGATTAATTAACTAGCTTAAGGAAAAGTGTTGTTAGAAACTTACTCAACAATAATTCATAGTTAAAGAATATGCATAACAATAACAAGTTAGGAACAAGAACTTGTATATGAAATATTAAAGTTAGAGAACTTGCTTAAATGAATAATAACTTCTAGAAACTTGCATAATCGTAAAAGTAGGGTTAGGAACTTGCGTAACAATAACAACTTAACTGCTCAATAAGAAGTTAGAGATAGAGAACTTGCATAAGTATAACATGACAGCGAAAAGTAAACCTTGCTGAATAATAAAGTAGCAAAGGTTAGGGAACTTGCCTCGTGTGTAGTTTAAACGATCACTACTCACGTTCGCCACAAATCCTACACATACCATATGTATTGACAACACTCATTAATGACACTAATATTAACTTCATAATTTTAGTTTCCACTTTTAGTATAGCTCGTTAACTTAGTTTAAGTTTTTCTTACTACCACAAATCACATATTACAAGACCGAAGTCTCGAATCTTAAGTTTAAACAACATCACATTTTTTTCATGAGCATCACATTTTAGTTCTTTTACAACTTATCAAATTATCATGCCATGTCAACATATGAACGTTAATAACCTAATATAATCCAAGACATTATCATGCTCTTTAGATTAGGTTAGACTAACATACAATGGACTGCACTTGCATACGTGCATCTCGACGCCCTCTGATTGCCTCCGAGTGCACATTAGTTCTAAAGATAGCCATTTTGACCCCTACTAACGAAATCAAATTGAAAAACTTAAAGAACAAAAGTTTTAGGTCTACTCGTCCTTGTTTCGGATCATCTTGAATCGCATCAATCAATGTCCGTATGAAAAAGTTATTCCCATTTTAGTAAAACATATTCGGTAATATTTTCTCTAATACTTGGTCAGTATGCCCACCCACGCCGGGGCAGGGTTTTTGAGCTAGAAATGCCCACTAGGGAGGGATGCTAGCTGGGGCGACACAAAAAACACTGGTAACGTTCGTCGGGGTGGGGTACTTGGTATTAGCTTATGCAGTTCGCGAACGAACACAGTAGAAAGCCAAATTAGGCCTAAAAGCTCATTTCTAACAACCATTCCAACTTACCCAAGTTGTAATAAGTTTACAGAAACATAAACTAATGTTCCTAACATGTTTCTAACCATATAAACTGTAAGACCCCAACTTATTAATGAATAAAATCAAATTTTCTCTAAATATTATTGTGAATAATAAGGGGTTAATTTGATATAATACTTTGGTTATGGGTGAAATGTGCAAATTTTATAAAATAAGCAAGTTGTTATAAAATATTCATTTTGTCGGGAAATATTCATTTGGTCGTGGAATATTCTTGCTGTCGGGGAATATTCGTACGACGACGCAACCTTGTGTGGGCCCCATAACGGAAAGCGATTGGATGAAGAAAACGACAAGTATAAGTTGTTTATAAATAACGGCGTAGTTGTTACCGTTAATATTGTTGGAATACCCGGTGGTTAAAATACAGTAGCACACGGTATTGCACCAATTATTGATTCTTACGTAAGAAGGCACTACTCAATAATTGTTACAGTAGTTATTGTTCAATATTTTATTTTATTGATTCAATAATTGTTGCGTTGATATTTTATATTATTGTTGTTTCAATAATTATTGCTGCACAGTATTTTCTATTATCAGATCCATAATTCATATTATTTGAATAATATTATTAGATAACATTATTGACAATGTCTAAAAAGTTCTGTCTAAGGAGAGGTTTGGTCATCTAATTGCGCGCCAGTAAGGAAAAATCCTTATTGGAAAGCCCCCTCTTTCCTGGGAACGGCCTGGTTGTCATAAATGTGATTCTGTAATATTATTTGTGAATAATTAATTATTGATTCATATGATAAGGAAATATTTATTTTATGTGGATATAAATGAGGGATATATTTTTGTGGTTAAAAATGAAGGAGTTAATGTTGAAATTTTTATCAGTATTTTTGTCGGAATGGAGGTATTAAAAATCAGGGTTTTTGAGATATTTTGCGGGGGTTATAATTTTTAATCCGACCGTTGGATCGTGGTAATTTTTGGATATGTTATACATATATAAGTTTAGTATATGCCCACAAATTTTAAACCGTTAAAAATGAACGTATGATTTATTATGAATTTTACAAGATGACTGGTTCAGAAATTGTTGAATTTTCGGAGTTTATCATTTTGATGGAAAATTCTAGAATTGGTGGGCCCCACTTATGGTTGGTGAAGAAATGTGCTGAATTATATTTCAAATGTGGTGGGTGGGAATAGTAGCAGGTAAAGCCATCAGGTTGCAGGTCAAACCTACCAAAATTTTCCTATAAATAGAGGGCTAAGTTAGAATTGAAAATCACACCAGAAACAAATTTTCTCTCTTTCTCTCTCTAGATTATTGAGTGTATTTTGTGAGTATTTAGATACTTTGAGAGTTTCTATTCATCAGAGCAAGTTTCTTTCAGCCTTATACCGGTATTCCGACCAGAAGTACTGATATCTTGAGGTAAGAGATATTATTTTCTTCTTAATAATATTATTTTCTTCAATATCATTATGCTGAAATATTGATATGAGTTTTTATCAAATTTGGAACTTTTTGTGTCGGGGTTACTATTCACGTATACGACACTATTAACGTATACGGTACTATTCACGAATACGACACTATTCACCGAAAAATAAAATTTTTCCTTTTTGTCCAAGATGTCTGTTATGGTTACTATCTTTGATTGTATCCATGTTTTGATCTTTATTTTTGAATTCTGCTTCACAATTGATTATTATGAAGTATTATTGATCTTGGATAAACTGTTATACGAATCCCTACTATTTGTCCTTCTGTCTCACTGGATTCGTTCTCTTTAAGATATTTTTCATCATCCTCAGTCCTAAATGATGATATTACTGAATATCTTTGGCCTGTAGTGCAAAGATGTATGATTACTTGATGAATATCTTTGGCCTGTAGTGCAAAGATGAATATTTGGATAAAGATGATTATTAATTGATGTTACAGGGATAAAATATTGATGATGGACTTTTAAATCTTAGAAGTTAGTAGAATTCTTTCTCTACTTGACTCTTCTAATGGTTTGCTGTTTTCGCTGCAGTTGTTGATCTAAAACTTGTTGTCGATTATATTCTATCAGATTTTTCCCTGTTGAAGACTAACGATAATTTGTTGTATATTATCTTAGTCATAATATTCTTTACTGGGCTAGTTGAGCTCACCCTTTTCCTTTTTGTTCCATTTTTTCTTCTCAGGAGGTGAGAACATAGCAGGATCTAGTCGGGGTATGGAGTGATGGTTCTAGAAAGATGTTTTAACAGTCCTCACTATTTCTGTAAAATAGTGTTTGAATAATTGTAATGAGGACTTATTTGAGTGTGAATATTTTCTAGAAGACAATATTTGTATTTAAACTCACAGTATGTGTTGTCGTATTTTGCACGACAATTGTATTATTAAAGTTGTAGTTTGCTTTCTCTACCATGTATTTGGTGACTCAGAATGGGTGTTGTATACCTATTTTGGGGGCGTCACAGTTGGTATCAGAGCTTAGGGATATGATCCCTGGCTGAGATGTGAGACAAGAACTAGGAGGGGAGAGACGGGGAATTCCTTCGCTAGTATGACCTGACTAAGTTTATTTGGTGTTTATTTGGTCGATCAGAGTATAGGGATAATATATGACATGACTATTAACCCTTGTTTTATGGCAGTATTTAAGAATGACAGCTGAGAACGTAATTAATGGAGTAAATCAGACCGTAGAGACACCTTTGATCACCACCCAGGGGAACGTGCAACAGGAAGGCAATATTCCTCCTGTAAACAACGTTACCGAGCAAACGATGAATGATGGAATGTTTAGGAGTTTTTTACAGTTCATGCAAAATCAGAGGAGGGAGACTCGTGTGCAGAATACGGGTGGAAATGATAACAACGCGCGGTTTGTCACAGCTAAGCAGTTCAAAGAATTGGGACCACTAGAATTTAAGGGAAAGCCGGATCCGATCATGGCGGAAACGTGGGTCAAGCAAATTACCAAGATATTCGATGTCTTGGGATGCACGGAGGAACAGAAGGTTCCATTCGCCACCTTTATGTTCCGCGGTGAGGCAGACTACTGGTGGGAGTCTGTGAAGCGTACCCAGCCTGACGCACTCAACATGTCCTGGGAAACATTTCAAAAACTGTTCAATGACAAGTACTTTCCTGAAAGTATTCGTCATATGAAGGAGGTGGAGTTTATCAGACTGGAACAAAACAACATGACGGTGTCCCAGTACGAGGCGAAGTTTGCAGAGTTATCCAGGTTTGCACCTCATTTGGTCGAAAATGAGGAACGAATGACAAGGATGTTTCTGAGAGGTTTAAAACCCGAGATTTGACAATATCTTATCTCTCATAAATTTTCTTTATATTCAGATGTTGTTAACAGGGCTCAATTATTAGAGCGAGATAATGAGTATGTGCAACCGAGGGACCACAACCAGGGTCATACCGGTGGCGGCAGTCATCGAAGCAATGAAAACCAGCAGGGAGGAAAACATTCGGACAAAAGCGGTAACCACTCTGGTGGTAATCGTGGTCGTGATAATAGAAGGAGCGAGTCGGGAGGAGATTTCAAGAAGAGAAGGTACAACAATGATAACGTGAAGACGTCAGCACAAACATCAACTGTTTTTAGGGGAGGAGAACGACCACCGGTCGTATGTTACAAATGTGGGAAAGAGGGACATATCAGCCCAAACTGCCCACAACAATCCAAGGTATGTTATAACTGTGGAAAGGAGGGTCATATAGCTCGAGAGTGTTCTGTAGCAAAACCAAGTTCAACGGGGATGATGACTCCAAAAGTTGTCCCGGATAAGTCGAAATCAGCGGTTCCTGGAAGGGCGTTTGTCGTGACTGGCCAAAACGTGAGAAACCCGAACGAGGTGATCACGGGTAAGCTAATCTTGAATTCTTGCGAAGTTTATACTTTACTAGATACCGGTTCTACCCATTCTTTTATCTCTCCTGCTTGTGCTCAACGTTTAAACTTGACTCCGGAGAAATTGGACTTTAACTTATCTGTTGAAACTCCGTTGGGTGAAACCTTCGTTACTTCTACAGTTTATAAATCTTGCATGATCCAAGTTGGCACTATCACATTACCTGTTGATCTTATCTCTTTAAAGATACTTGCTTTTGATGTGATTTAAGGAATTGATTGGTTAACTACTCATCATGCCAAAATTGATTGCTTTCGTAAGGTTGTTAGTTTTCATATTCCTAAGCAACCTGTTATTCAAATTCAAGCAACCAAACCATTGAAGTCAAACTCTTTCGTATCAAGCCATAAAGTCATTCGTTTATTAAAAAACGGATGTCAAACTTTCTTAGCTATGTTATGGACTTGAACAAAAATACGTCAGAATTGAATGATATTTCTGTTGTTAGTAAAATCCCTGACGTATTTCCTGAAGAATTTCTTGGCTTACTCCCAGAACGTGATATTGAATTTTGTATCGACTTTGAACCCGGTACAAAACCCATTTCTAAAATCTCATATCGAATGGCTCCTATTGAACTTCAGGAGTTAAAAACCCAACTATAGAAGTTGATAACCGAGCCTTTATCTGGTGACTTCCTTTGTGGAATGCACTGAATCCAGACTCTCCGTAGGGGACGCCATATTCGTGCGGTAGTAAACTGATAGGTGTCATTGGGACGTGCTATCCAAGATTAGGATATGAGTCACAGTTGAGAGCAACCTAAGTCAGTAATCGAAATACGTAGCTTTCTAGGCTTAGCTGGTTACTATCGGAGATTCGTGGAAGGATTTCTCGAATCGCTACTCCGTTAACTCAGCTGACTCGAAAAGATACAAACTTCGAATGGACCGAGGAATGCGAGAAGAGCTTCCAAGAATTCAACATGCGACACCGACGTTGGCTCGAGCTGTTGAAAGATTACAATCATACCATCCAATATCATCCTGGAAAAGCAAACGTAGTAGCTGACGTATTGAGTAGAAGATCATATGCGGGTACGAGTGCAATGTTGTTAACACAAAGGCCCATTTTGTATGACTTGCAAAGGATGGAGATAGAGATGAAGGCTCCATGTACCCACATGATGATATCAAATATACGAGTAGAACCGACTTTAATCGATAAAGTTAAAGCTGTTCAAACTACGGACATGGAGCTAATGCGTATGAAGAAGAAAGTGCAAGAAGGTGCTATTCCAGAAGCAAGAATCGATGAAGAAGGAATACTTCGAGTCAACTCCAGACTTTGTGTTCCTAACGATTTTGACTTAAAGCATAGAATAATGATGGAGGCACACAACACACCATTTGCAATCCATACTGGGAGTACCAAAATGTATCACGATCTTCGACATACTTTTTGGTGGAGCAATATGAAAAGAGAGACCGCGGAGTTTATCTCGAGATGTTTAACTTGTCAACGTGTAAAAGCGGAGCATCAAGTACCAAAGGGTCCATTGCAACCACTTGAGATTCTGAAATGGAAGTGAGAACACATTACTATAGATTTTGTTACGGGTCTTCCCAAGGTTTCTCAAGGCATAGATGCGATTTGGGTTATTGTTGATAGATTAACCAAGTCCGCTCATTTCTTGCCGATATGTGAGACTTATTCCCTTGAACGTCTCGCTAGTATGTACGTGAATGAGATTGTGAGATTGCATGGCATGCCAGTATCCATAGTTTCGGATCGTGACCTAAGATTCACTTCGCGATTTTGGGTTAGCTTGCAGAAAGCTATGGGCACGGATTTACGATTCAGTTCAGCATACCATCCTCAAACGGACGGACAATCAGAGAGGACTATTCAAACTCTTGAAGATCTATTAAGACTTTGTGTCCTAGATCTCGAAGGGAGTTGGGATAAGTACCTACCATTGGTGGAATTCTCCTACAACAACAGTTATCAGGCGAGCATAGGTGTGGCTCCATTCGAGGCGTTATATGGAAGAAAATGTCGTTCTCCAGTATGCTGGGACGAGGTGGGTGAAGCAACATTGTTGGGACCAGAGTTGGTACGCATTACTACAGAGAAGATCCAAACGATCCGACAACGTATACAAACGGCACAGGATCGACAAAAGAGTTATGCGGATCTTCATTGGAAGGACGTGGAATTTAATATTGGGGATCATGTATTGTTACGTTTTGCACCAGGGAAGGGAGTTACAAGATTTGGGAAGAGAGGAAAGCTCAATCCAAGGTTTGTTGGTCCATTTGAGATTCTTGAGCGAATAGGAAATGTGGCATATAGACTCGCATTACCTCCAAGCATGTCTCGTGTTCATAATATTTTTCACATATCTATGCTTCGTAAATATGTTAAAGACCCGAAGCACATTATTGAGTTAGAACCAGACGAGATAGCTGAAGATTTATCGTACGAGGAGGTACCTGTTAAGATCTTGGATAGGAAAGAGCATGTCCTACGCACGAAGGTTATACCACAAGTTAAGGTTTTGTGGAGAAACCATGCTATTGAAGAAATGACCTGGGAGTTAGAATCAGAAATGAAAGCGAGATATCCTCACCTTTTCGAAATATCAGGTACGTACGTCAATTTCGAGGACGAAATTTCATAAGGAGGGGAGGTTGTAAGACCCCAACTTATTAATGAATAAAATCAAATTTTCTCTAAATATTATTGTGAATAATAAGGGGTTAATTTGATATAATACTTTGGTTATGGGTGAAATGTGCAAATTTTATAAAATAAGCAAGTTGTTATAAAATATTCATTTTGTCGGGAAATATTCATTTGGTCGTGGAATATTCTTGCTGTCGGGGAATATTCGTACGACGACGCAACCTTGTGTGGGCCCCATAACGGAAAGCGATTGGATGAAGAAAACGACAAGTATAAGTTGTTTATAAATAACGGCGTAGTTGTTACCGTTAATATTGTTGGAATACCCGTGGTTAAAATACAGTAGCACACGGTATTGTACCAATTATTGATTCTTACGTAAGAAGGCACTACTCAATAATTGTTACAGTAGTTATTGTTCAATATTTTATTTTATTGATTCAATAATTGTTGCGTTGATATTTTATATTATTGTTGTTTCAATAATTATTGCTGCACAGTATTTTCTATTATCAGATCCATAATTCATATTATTTGAATAATATTATTAGATAACATTATTGGCAATGTCTAGAAAGTTCTGTCTATGGAGAGGTTTGGTCATCTAATTGCGCGCCAGTAAGGAGAAATCCTTATTGGAAAGCCCCTTCTTTCCTGGTTGTCATAAATGTGATTCTGTAATATTATTTGTGAATAATTAATTATTGATTCATATGATAAGGAAATATTTATTTTATATGGATATAAATGAGGGATATATTTTTGTGGTTAAAAATGAAGGAGTTAATGTTGAAATTTTTATCAGTATTTTTGTCGGAATGGAGGTATTAAAAATCAGGGTTTTTGAGATATTTTACGGAGGTTATAATTTTTAATCCGACCGTTGGATCGTGGTAATTTTTGGATATGTTATACATATATAAGTTGAGTATATGTCCACAAATTTTGAACCGTTAAAAATGAACGTATGATTTATTATGAATTTTACGAGATGACTGGTTCAGAAATTGTTAAATTTTCGGAGTTTATCATTTTGATGGAAAATTCTAGAATTGGTGGGCCCCACTCTTGGTTGGTGAAGAAATGTGCTGAATTATATTTCAAATGTGGTGGGTGGGAATAGTAGCAGGTAAAGCCATCAGGTTGCAGGTCAAGCCTACTAAAATTTTCCTATAAATAGAGGGCTAAGTTAGAATTGAAAATCACACCTGAAACAAGTTTTTTCTCTTTCTCTCTATAGATTATTGAGTGTATTTTGTGAGTATTTAGATACTTTGAGAGTTTCTATTCATCAGTGCAAGTTTCTTTCAGCCTTATACCGGTATTCCGACCAGAAGTACTGATATTTTGAGGTAAGGGATATTATTTTCTTCTTAAATGATATTATTTTCTTCAATATCATTATGCTGAAATATTGATATGAGTTTTTATCAAATTTAGAACTTTTTGTGTCGGGGATACTATTCACGTATACGTTACTATTCACGTATACGGCACTATTCACGAATACAACACTATTCACCGAAAAATAAAATTTTCCCTTTTTGTCCAAGATGTCTATTATGGTTACTATCTTTGATTGTATCCATGTTTTGATCTTTATTTTTAAATTCTGCTTCACAATTGATTATTATGAAGTATTATTGATCTTGGATAAACTGTTATACGAATCCTTAATATTTGTCATTCTGTCTCACTGGATTCGTTCTCTTTAAGATATTTTGCATCATCCTCAGTCCTAAATGATGATATTACTGAATATCTTTGGCCTGTAGTGCAAAGATGTATGATTACTTGATGAATATCTTTGGCCTGTAGTGCAAAGATGAACATGTGTTGAGATGAACATGACTGACAGGTGATACAAATGAATATCTTTGGCCTGTAGTGCAAAGATGAATATTTGGATAAAGATGATTATTAATTGATGTTATAGGGATAAAATATTGATGATGGACTTTTAAATCTTAGAAGATAGTAGAATTCTTTCTCTACTTGACTCTTCTAATGGTTTGCTGTTTTCGCTGCAGTTGTTGATCTAAAACTTGTTGTCGATTATATTCTATCAGATTTTTTCCTGTTGAAGACTAACGATAATTTGTTGTATATTATCTTAGTCATAATATTCTTTACTGGGCTAGTTGAGCTTACCCTTTTCTTTTTTGTTCTATTTTTTCTTCTCAGGAGGTGAGAACATAGCATGATCTAGTCGGGGTATGGAGTGATGGTTCTAGGAAGATGTTTTAACAATCCTCACTATTTCTGTAAAATAGTGTTTGAATAATTGTAATGCGGACTTATTTGAGTGTGGATATTGTCTAGAAGACAATATTTGTATTTAAACTCACAGTATGTGTTGTCGTATTTTGCACGATAATTGTATTATTAAAGTTGTAGTTTACTTTCTGTACCATGTATTTGGCGACTCAGAATGGGTGTTGTATACCTATTTTGGGGCCGTCACATAAACTTCCAATTTACAACATTTAAATTCACTATTTTTACTATTTTTTCACTTTTTGACATTCTTAGCGAAACTAATTACTGTAAATCCGTTTTTCAACCAAAACAGTCCGTTTAAATCATATTGTTTTCGTTTCTTCATATATTTTCACAATCAACAAACAATCAATACATTACAACATGAATTGAACACTAATTTTAGTATCCAATAAGCCATATTCATGTATTTTACCCTATAAACTCACTGTAAATATAATCTCTTCATATTTATCATGTTTTCATGGATTAATCAACTCTAAATCATATACAATTCACATAAAATAGTTTATATACAGAAATTAACATACATATAACCATATCTTCAACAATTTTCTTCAAAATCAATTATAGAGAATGAAAACTCAAGAATATGAAAGAGAATAAGAATTTATACCTTTAATTGCTTATTTAGCTTTGCTAGAAAATAATAGAGGCTTGCTAATCTTCCTCCTTCTTCGAAATTCTCAAGCTCACAAGGAAATCCTCTCTAGCACTCTATCTTTTCTCTCTATTGTACGTAATATAATGTAACTGATATAAGATATATACATATAATAACTGATATAATACACATTAATAGAAATTATAAACGTAAAACCTATACTTAATATATCAGTTACTTTTTTTTAAAACTCAAAAGTCACTGAGGCTTGTTTGACAAAACCAATTTAAAATTAAAGACTTAAAAGCCTTAAGCCTTATTTGGTGAAACTTAAAACTCCTTTTAGCTTATTTTAATAACTCACTTATAATATAGTTTACTGTCACACTTTATTTAATTAAATTTTTATATTCAAATTTAATTAAATTAAAGCTAATAACTGTAACGCCCCGGAAAATCGAACATTTTGTAATTACTTTTAATAATGAATAAAATAATATTATTTATTATTATTGTGTATTGAGAAGATGAATGTTGTTCTATAACCTAGAACCGCTAGAACGTCGTAGTATTTTAACTACGTGAATGAATTAAAGTGTTTGAATTTCCAAGACGAAAATAAATGTTTTCTGAGAAAGTTTTCGAAAATCACTATTCATCAGTTATCGCTCGGGAGTTATTTTTGAACTTCCGAGAAATACGTAACGTTAGAATCTCGAGGCGAGATGGATTATGTAATAATAATCTGAGTATGGAAAAAGCAATAAATCGCATACGGACTTAATTTGGGATTATAGGTATTAAAACCTAATGAAAGGAATTAAGGTAATATTGTATAGAGATTAAGTCCAATATGTATAAAGTGCAAACTTATGTGGGATTAATTATTAAGCCCAAGTAATTGGTTAATGAATCCCAACTTGATTAATGCAAGCCCAACAAGGAAATAAGCTATTATTATTAGCAAGCCCAAGGGATAAGTTAATTGAATTAGCATTGAGCCCAAACTATGATCCATTAGCTAATGAGGATCCATGGGGCAACCCATGGGTAAACTTGATGGGTCAAACCAAGTGAGAAATGAGTAAGTGTGATGGGCAAACAAGAAGAGTGATGCCCAAGAACTTTGTGTGGTGGTCAAGAGAAGTGATGAGCACACAAATGAATAGTAAGGAGGTGGAATTGATTAGATTAATTTCCAGTTACAAGTAGCTGGGTATCCGGTAGAGACAGGACAGACGCGGCATACTATCAGCCGTGATATTATTGCCGGTCTTGCCAAGGCAGATTTCGAGAATGCCTTACGGCAGATATGATCGAGTAATTGTTAGAATAGTTAAGTATGTACATATTGGTGTATATCTAGTAGTGACGTAAAGCCCTCTTTTGTATAATCAAGGGTAGTCTTTTGTAAATTCCAATTTTTGGAAAGCAATCGCGGGAAAGTAATGTATCCAGCTTAGGTTGTGTTATGTAACCGATGTAGTATTATACTACGATGAATTAATATAAGTTTTCATTTTCGAAAAATGTTGAGTAATGAATGTTTAAGTTATTGTTCAAATTAGAATAATAATTAACTGACTGGAAATGAATAATAACGAAATATGTGTTTATTGTAACAGCAAAATGACGCCAAGAAGAGTACTACGTAACCAAGGTGCGAACACGAATCAACCGGAGGGAGGTCCGGTTAACCCCATGCAAGAATTTTTGAACCTTTTAACCGCAGCCTTTAACCAAACTAGGGCTAATATTCCCGTGAATCAGGGTGTAGTACGAGCTACTACATTTAAGGACTTTAAGAGTGTGGGTCCGTCGGAGTTTAAAGGAACTACGGACCCTATCGAAGCCTAAACGTGGGTTAGGGAGATTGAGAAGGCATTTGTTATAGCAAAAGTCAACGAGGGACAAAAGGTTGCTTTCGCAACCTATATGATGAAAGGAGAGGCCACCTTTTGGTGGGAGGCCAATCAGGCGAGGGCCGAAATAGATGCTATAACATGGGAGAGGTTCAAGGAAATATTCTACGAGAACTACTTTCCCACAAGCATGCAGGGAAGGATGGAGATGTGATTTTTAGATTTAAAACAAGGGGACATGACGGTTCCCCAGTATGCCGCCAAGTTTAATGAACTGGAAAGGTTAGCTCCACATCAAGTGGATACTGAGGTGAGGAAAGCGCGACGGTTTGAGCAGGGCTTGAAACCCTGACTCTATAATCGTATATCGGTATTCCAAAGTACTTCTTTTGGAATCGTTTTAGAGAAGGCAATAATTGCTGAAGATGGTAGTGATGCGTTAAGCCAATACCATAAAGAAAAGAAGAATAAGGGAAAGGTTGACGGGAGAGTCAAGATTGAGGGAACCAGTGGAAGTGGCGAGGGTCAAAAGAGGAAGATATTTAGCTCTGGGAATACCGGAGTGAAACAAGGAGACCCGAAGAGAAGAATGGAGGCTTGCAAGATCTGTGGGAAGACTCATTTAGGAGTCTGTCTCAAGGGGAAGGCCGTCTGCTACAACTGTGGATAAGAGGGGCATATTGCACCTAATTATCCAAGTTCGAAGAAGAACCATGGATGTTTTGTGTGTGGTTCAACTGACCACATGGCAAAGAACTGCCCAAAGAAGGGGACAGATGGGAATAAGGGCGCCAATAGTGGTAAGTTAACGATTGGGGGTCCAGCGCAGCCGGGTAGGCTGATGGCCCGTACCTTTAACATGACAGTCAAAGATGCGGTTGCATCAGGGGACGTCGTCGCAGGTATTATTCTGATCAACGATATTAATGCGTACGTGCTGTTTGATTCGGGTGCTACTTGTTCGTTTATAGCATGCGATTTTGCTAGATGATTAGGATTACTTCCTGAAAAGTTGCCTATACCTTTAAATATTAAGGTAGCAAACGAAGAGATTATTCCTGTTGAAAATGTTCACAAGAGTTATTGTGTTGATATTCGGGGTTATAAATTATCGGTAGATCTGATACCGATAAAGTTAGGAGAATTCGATGTAATTCTCGGAATGGATTGGTTGGTAAACCATGGGGAAATTATAGATTGTCAAAAGAAATGTGTGAACATTAAGACGTTAGAACAACCTCGGGTAGTATTTTATGGGAATAGATCGCCGGGACGTTCGTGTTGTCTAACCATGACACAAACTAGGAAATTATTGAGAAAGGGGTGTGTAGGCTATTTGTGTCATGTGGTGGATACCCAGAAAGTGGGAGCGACCATGGAACACATACCTATAGTGAGTGAGTTCATAGATGTATTTCCAAGTGAGTTACCAGGTCTTCCACCGGATAGGGAGACCGAGTTCATAATAGATATTGTGCCAGGAGCAGCACCAATTTCTAGGGCACCGTATCGTATGGCGCCAGTGGAGATGAAGGAGTTGATGGTACAGCTGCAAGAATTGTTGGACAGGAAGTACATTCAGCCGAGTGTTTCGCCGTGGGGAGCACCGGTGTTGTTTGTCAAGAAGAAGGATGGATCGTTGAGACTGTGTATTGACTATAGAGAGTTGAACAAGTTAACAATAAAGAATAAATACCCATTTCCCAGGATCGATGATCTCTTTAATCAGTTAAAAGGGGCAAAGTATTTTTCTAAAATAGATTTGTGGACGGGGTATCATCAGCTGAAGGTTAGGGATGAAGATGTGCCAAAGACAACATTCAGAACTCGTTATGGTCATTACGAGTTTCTGGTGATGTCATTTGGATTGACTAATGCACCTGCTGCATTTATGGACATGATGAACAGAGTGTTCAAACAATATTTGGACAAGTTCGTCGTGGTGTTTATTGATGATATTCTAGTCTACTCTAAGATGCCAGAAGATCATGCTGAACACCTAAGAATAGTGTTGGAGATATTAAGAAAAGAGAAGTTATATGCGAAGTTCACTAAGTGTGAATTTTGGTTAGAGAGGGTTTAGTTTTTAGGTCATGTTATTGACAATGAGGGGATTTCAGTAGATCCAACGAAGGTGGAAGCCGTGATGAATTGGGAACAACCGAAAACACCGGCCGAGGTACGAAGTTTCCTAGGGTTAGCGGGTTACTATCGGAGGTTCATTCAGGACTTTTCGAAGATAGCTACTCTGCTGACTAACTTGACGAGGAAGACGGTGAAGTATGTATGGACTGAGAAACGCGAAGATAGTTTTCAAGAACTGAAGAAGAAGTTGAGTGAAGCGCCTGTTTTGTCATTACCCGATGACACAGGAAATTTCGTAGTTTATAGCGAAGCTTCGCATAAAGGACTGGGTTGCGTGCTCATGCTGCATGGCAAGGTCATTGCGTATGCATCTAGGCAGTTGACGGATTATGAGAAAGTTTACCCTACTCATAATCTGGAACTGGCAGCGGTGGTGTTTGCCCTAAAGATATGGCGACATTATCTTTATGGGGAAAAGTGTGAGATATACACGGACCACAAAAGTCTAAAATATATCTTTACCCAGAAGGAGTTGAATATGAGGCAAAGGAGATGGCTGGAGTTGATAAAGGATTACGATTGTGAAATCCTGTATCACCCGGGAAAAGCCAATGTAGTTGCCGACGCCTTAAGTAGGAAGGGTCAGGAAAAGTTATCTTTATTAACGACTCAAACTACGTTAATAACAGAAATGGCTAGAATGGAGTTGGAAGTAAAGCTGTCAAGTGAAGCGGGACAAATGTTGTTTGTGACGGAGATGCAATCTACCGTCGTAGAGAGAGTTAAGGAGGTGCAACTCAAAACTGATGAGTCTAATCGGATGAGAGAGCGACTGATCAATGAAAAAGATATTAAGTACTGTCTTGATAACGAGGGGTTATTGAGATTTGAAGGAAGAATTTGGGTTCCGAATGAGACGAAATTAAAGGAGCAGGTTCTACAAGAGGCTCATAGTTCAAAGTTTTCGATTCATCCTGGTAGTACTAAGATGTATCAAGATCTTCGATAGAGTTTCTGGTGGCCGAACATGAAGAGAGAGATTACCGAGTACGTTAGTAGGTGCTTGACTTGTCAGAGGGTTAAGGCCGAACATCAAAGACCAAGTGGCTTGTTACAGTCATTAGAAATTCCGGAGTGGAAGTGGGAGAATATCACAATAGATTTTGTGGTGGGACTTCCGACTACACAGAAGGGTTATGATGCGATTTGGGTAATAGTGGACCGATTGACGAAGTCGGCTCACTTTTTGCCAATTAGGGTTAAGTATAACTTAGACCAGTTGGATAAACTTTATATTAAGGAAATAATCTCTAGACATGGAGTGCCAGTATCGATTGTGTCAGATCGTGATCCACGATTCACGTCGAACTTTTGGAAAAGTCTACAAGAGCAGTTGGGAATGCAGTTGAAGCTGAGTACATCGTATCATCCACAAACGGATGGACAGAGCGAGAGGACAATTCAGACGTTAGAAGATATGCTAAGATCTTGCGTCATGGATTTCAAGGGTAGTTGGGATGATCATCTACCATTAGTGGAGTTTGCGTATAACAATAGCTATCATGCAAGCATAGGTATGCCGCCATACGAAGCTTTGTATGGGAGGAAATGCAGAATGCCACTGTATTGGGATAAGGTAGGAGAACGCCGGATGTTGGGACCAGAATTGGTACAACAGACAGCGGATACTGTTAAGAAGATTCAGATGCGTCTTCTAGCAGCTCAAGGTCAGACAGAAGAAGTTTACGGATCCGCATAGAGAGAATCGAGAGTTTGAAGTAGGTTCGTATGTATTTCTGAAAGTATCTCCCTGGAAAGGAAAGATACGTTTTGGGAAGAAGGGAAAGTTAAGTCCGAGGTTTATAGGACCTTTCGAGGTATTGAAACGGGTAGGTGAGGTAGCTTACATGTTAGCATTACCTCCAGACTTAGAACGAATACATAATGTATTTCACGTATCCGTGTTACGTCCTTATAAGCCAGATTATAAGCACGTGATAGAATATGAACCTATTCATGTCGAAAAGGACTTAACGTACGAGGCCGGTTCAAATTGTCGATAGAAAAGAACAAGTTCTGCGGAATAAAGTCATATCTTCGGTGAAGGTGATATGGAAGAACCACGATGCAAAAGAAGCAACGTGGGAGTTAGAAGAAAAGATGAGAAAGAATTACCCGCATTTATTTGTGTAATTTTTTATATATAGCGAGATTCTGGGGACAGAATCCTTATAAGGGGGAGAGAGTGTAACGCCCCAGAAAATCGAACATTTTGTAATTACTTTTAATAATGAATAAAATAATATTATTTATTATTATTGTGTATTGAGAAGATGAATGTTGTTCTATAACCTAGAACCGCTAGAACTTCGTAGTATTTTAACTACGTGAATGAATTAAAGTGTTTGAATTTCCAAGACGAAAATAAATATTTTCTGAGAAAGTTTCCGAAAATCACTATTCATCAGTTATCGCTCGGGAGTTATTTTTGAACTTCTGAGAAATACGTAACGTTAGAATCTCGAGGCGAGATGGATTATGTAATAATAATCTGAGTATGGAAAACGCAATAAATCGCATACGGACTTAATTTGGGATTATAGGTATTAAAACCTAATGAAAGGAATTAAGGTAATATTGTATAGAGATTAAGTCCAATATGTATAAAGTGCAAATTTATGTGGGATTAATTATTAAGCCCAAGTAATTGGTTAATGAATCCCAACTTGATTAATGCAAGCCCAACAAGGAAATAAGCTATTATTATTAGCAAGCCCAAGGGATAAGTTAATTGAATTAGCATTGAGCCCAAACTATGATCCATTAGCTAATGAGGATCCATGGGGCAACCCATGGGTAAACTTGATGGGTCAAACCAAGTGAGAAATGAGTAAGTGTGATGGGCAAACAAGAAGAGTGATGCCCAAGAACTTTGTGTGGTGGTCAAGAGAAGTGATGAGCACACAAATAAATAGTAAGGAGATGGAATTGATTAGATTAATTGAGGAGGTGGAGGGCCTAAATGACTAGAGTGCCCCCACTTTGCCAAGCCTATAAATACAAGAGCCACAATTCAATTGTTGGTTATTTCATTTCATCCAAACTTCTCTCAAGTATAGCAACTTATTTGTTAGAACCAATAAGCACTTATAAGCTACTTCAACCATTGATAGTTTCCAAAGCAAATAGAAGTCTTCAAGGGTAAGACTCCTCTCTTATATCTTCATCTCTTCTATAATAGGATTGACAGAGAAGGGGGAAGGTTGGATGATAGCATATAATAAGTTACTAAAGAATGAATTTAAGTCGAATAAGTTGAAAAAGCAACTTGAACATTAATAAGTTGCTAAAACCATGAAGAACCCATCATATGATGTTTAGTATGTGGAATATAGCATGAAAACTTTGATTAAAAGACTTAAGTTAATAATAAGTCATGAGCATGAAGATTTCTAACCCTTAAGCTAAATAAGTTAATAACTTATGAGAATAAGTCAAAACCTACTTTGATTATAAGTTGGAATAGCAAATAACTTGTAATGATCTTATGTTGATTAAAATCCATTTAAAATAATTAGTAAATAAAGATTTGTCGGACTTCACACGATTGGACGATTACCGTCAAATTCGTGAAATTCTCGGAATGGAAGTCGTATTTTGTGTTCGAAGTCGAAAACGTTGGTTTTCAATGGAGACAAGTCATTTTAGTCATTATAGAGTTGCAGACTCGAAAATGACCGGATTCCGACTTAAAAAGAAGAAACGAGCGTTGAACGTTCGCGAACGTTTATCGTTTTCGTTAAAAATGAACTCATAGGTGAATTTTGAGCAAACGAAGTCAAATAGATAAAATTCTTGCATGAACGCGTAGATTATGAAAGTTAAGAATCGTAGGCTTTTGAACGGACCAATTTAGACTTAAAATGAAGAAGTTATACGTCCGGGAAGTTCGTAAAAATTTTCAAAACTGCAAACATTTTCTAAAGCACAGAGTCCGCGCCGCGGCACGACTCTAAGCCTAATTGCCCGCGCCGCAGTGCGAGGCCGAACTCGTGTACACTACAAACTCGCGCCGCAGCGCGAGTCACAAGGCAATCCTTGGCGCCGCAGCGCCAGTCCAAGGAAGTTGATAGTGAAGAAAGATTTCAAGTATGGATAGAAAGGGAACTTAATAGTAATGTATTAAGATGTAATCATAACATGATTAAGACATTGTAAGGTACTTGTAAAACCCTAAATAACGAATCTAAATTAGGAATTACATTGAGATGAAGGGTAAGATATAATAGTAATCATACTTGATTGTGTATGACTTAATGTGGTGCGTGATTATGAATTGTAGACTCATAAAGACTTAAAGTACTGTACAAGTATTAACCAGTAATCAGACACTAAAGGCAAGTACTCTAACCCTTGTTCCAGTTCGATCTGGACAAGTCTTTGTGATTCATATATTCTTCGCATGAGTTAGTATTTGAAGGATGTCAAAGCCAATTCTTTCGGCTAGACATATGCTATGTTATTCTATCAAGTGTTGATAAGGATTTACCGAACTAATATTGTTGGGGTTTTCAAAAGTAGATTATGTATGTTCAAATTGTTTTATCGTCAAACGACAGGCACGTGTGGTTGCCACAACTTAAACGTACACACGTTTAATGGAAGTAGTGTTGATCAACATAGAGTACTATAGCCTGATCACCTAGACGTGCTCGTAAGCTATACCGGACTTACGGACTTCGTGCCGGGATGTCCTTTTCAAAGTATTAATGAAAAGTTTACGGTCTTGAACCAGAATTGATGGGTTACTGAATATTGTAGCCTTAAAACGTTTTGAATGAAAAGGGATGCTATTTTAAATTCTCACTAAGTACTTCGTAACTATTGGCTAGTTACAGAAGATATACGATTCCTATGTTTCAAGCATGCTATTGTTATTAGAATTGTTGTACTTGCTGAGCTAGTCATGCTCACTCTTGCTTGAACCATACGAACACAGCTAAGATTGAGCGTACCGAAGTCTCAGGCAAGGATAAAGGCAAGGCGAAGATGAACCCGTAGCATACTTATGTAATAGTATAGCAAGACTGTTTGTAATATATTGCTATTTATGACAAGAACAACTGAAAGGGTTACCAAGAACCTGGGGAATGTAATATTATTTTGAATATATATAAGCTATATTGGTCCTTTTGAGACTATCCAATGGAATGTTTGAATGAATAGTAGTACCGTGTAGCACCATCTGTCGGGTTGAAAGAGACCCGGATTTGGGGGCGTCACAATAACAACTTATTAAATCAATTTGCCACATAATCACATTGCCACAAAATTATAATTTCCTTATAATTTTATTTAATAAATTAGTACATTACTTTAATTACTAAATTAAATTAAAACAACATTATAACAATTCATTTAATCCTTATCAACTCTCTAATTTAATTATTAAATTAAATTAGAATATTATCACATAATAATTAATTCAACACTCTTTTATTTTAATTAACTTCAAAATACAAAATTACTAAATACCAACTTAATTAATATATTACACTGAATTAAGTTAATTCCCCACAACTCATGAATTATTTATTTAACTAATAAATAATCAAATCAATCAAATATTTATTTAACAATAAACACATCAACTAAAATATTTATTTAATTCAATAAATATTTTAAATTACATACAAAAATTCTAGATCGTTAAATCATTCCCTCCTTATAAGGATTTTGTCCCTAGAATCACAACTCAAACAATTCATTCATCACATTCTTCCCTCCTTACAAGGATTCTGTCCCCAGAATCGAAGACATAGGTTAAACAAATAACTCAGGAAAACTTTTCATCATCTTATTTTTGAGTTCTCACGTAGCTTTCTCAGTATTGTGGTCCCTCCACATTACCTTAACAAAAGGTATCACTTGTTCTTTTCTGTCAACTATCTAAATAAGAATTTCCTCGTAGGATAAATCTTTATCAAACTATAATAGTTCGTACTTGATCACATGATTGTAGTCGAGTTTGTACGACCGTAGCACTGAAATATGAAAACATTGCGAAAGCGCTCTAACTGTAGAGGTAAGGTTACCTCATAATCATCTATTCCCTATCTTCGCAGTACATAAAAACTAAGAACCTCAGTTTCAGCTTTTCCCTTTTTTTTTCTAAATTTTATATTTCCCTTTCACTGGGATATTCTCAAGAAAACGAAACTACATACTATAAACACATGTTTCCTTCTATTTGACTTGAGTAGCTAATGATCTTGTTCTTATGACTTGACAATTTGTGCAATTTGCTGTACCACCTTAAGCCTTAGCAATTGACGTTCTCCATCATCATCCTAACATAGTTGAGTTTCGCTCCTCCATCCATATAACGTTTTGTAAGGCAATACACCAATGCTTTACGTGATAGCTATTGTTGTAGGCGAACTCAACCACATGTAAATGTCTGGTAAATGTCTTCCAATGTCTGGCTTGTCCTTTCATCCCACTCATCGGTTTGTAAATGGTATAACGTGCTCATTTTCAACTGCATCCCCATGCATCCTTATAACTTTTCTGGAAATTTGATGTTAATCGTAGATCTCCGTCGAACACGATTGACGTCGGATCACCGTGTCTTGAAACAATTTCTTTGACAAATAACTTCGCCTACTGATTGATAGGAAATATGCTAACTTTGACATACCATGAAATCTATTACCATATTTTTCCACCAAAAGTATTGTTGAAGGCACAATATATATTCGTGCTCCCTAGTTGATTCCACCTATAATTTTTATGCAAAACTTTATCTTCAATTCCTAATACTTGCGAAACCTAGTTTCTTCCTTCAACTTTCAACCACCCTTCAAAATCGATCTTGAATTTGACACCTTCATCTTGGAGTTACTCTTTCTTTACTCCGTCTAGCAAAGTTGTACGGTTTTCCATCTGAACAACTTCCCCTCTAACTTCTTCGGATATCTTACTTCTCACCACAACTTAACCATTTCTATTATGAATCCATCTTGCGCAGTTAACAAAATAACTCCTACCTTTTGCTTAAGACGTCGTCAACCATATACATTTAGGATTTTGCAGTCACAATCCTTGATCAACTTCAACTATCACTTCAAACGCATGCTTAAATATATCTGTGCGAGGATATACTTTAGACACTTATGGTCTATTTATATCTCACACTACTTCCCAGAAATAATTACTCCCAATTCTCAGGGCAACCACTACTACCGCTAACTCTGAATCATGAGTCGGATATCCCTTTTCGTAATATTTCAATTGTCGTGAGGCATGCACAATGACTTTTTCATTTTGCATAAGCACACAACCTAGTCCTTTATGTGAAGCGTCACTATACAACGCAAAATTTCCTATATTATCTGGTAAAGACAACACAAGTGCCATACCTAACTTCTTCTTCAATTCTTGAAAAGTCGCTTCATAATTTCCTACCCATATAAATTCCACCGATTTCCTTGTCAAGTTAGCTAAAGAAGTGGCTATCTTGAACTTCGCGTATCCCACACACTATTTTCTTATCAACTTCTTGACTTACAACATTGATAGATAACTCTACCGTACAGGCGACTTGCAACTAGAAAAATAAAATACTACCTTTAACTTCCTTGGAGTTATAAGGTTTACGTTTGGCAATCACTTATCGCCTCATGGTTCAACAACCCATCCAATCCTAGGAGAACCTCAAATTACCAAGTTAATTTGGAATTAAATCCACCGACATCATATGAATTTACACGACAAATTCTATGTCTAACCTAACAAAAATCAGTATTCATAATTTCTATATTTAGGGAATGGTCTAACTCCTCCTGAAGTAAATAAAATTTCATAGCAAATTGGTCGGACATAAATTAACAAGTGGCACTTAAATTAAATAACACGCCACCGTTTAGATCACTGATCGGAACTTTACCTTACATTGCGTCTTGCATCGTCATGTTGGATGAATGTTATTTTGGTTGACTCGGCGGAGCTGATTCTAAAATAATCAGCTTGCCACTATTGCTGCCCCCCTTACTTTTGCTTGCTTTTCTAGCCACTTTCTTTGGACAATCTCAAGCAAGGTGCTCCTTCGACCCACACGTGAAACATGCTCCCTTCCTCGGGCTTAGACAATTTGGTGCAATGTGGCCCCCCAAGCCACAATTGAAGCACACCCTCTTTCCCTTCAAACAAACACCCATGTGTCTCTTTCCGTAGTTGCTACACGCCACCACTTTCTTCTTCTCATTCCCTTGCTGATTTGCAGTGGTAATACTATCATTCCACTTTCTTTTCTGAGCATTACCGCTATGACTACCACTCGCCTTATCATCTTCACCATTCTCTCCATTATGTTGTTGATTGCATGTCAGTACATTTCCTCCTCCTTCTACAACAATCGTCCTCTCCAACCCTATTGTAAACGAATTCAGTTGAAACATCGAGATTTGATTATACAACCAAGAATTCAGTTGATTTGCCAATCCTCCCACTAGCAAATTCAACAACTACGACACTGGATTTAAGTCAAATTTATTATTGTATGCATATTCCTCGGGGGTCTATTGACGCTGCTGACTTCTTCTAGGCGGCATCTTACTGTTTAAAACTTGCACTATTAGATCATCGTTCATTCACGCATTAAAACTTTTAAGCTTATCTTAACCACTTTTAAACAACACATGATATATCTTAATAAATAATAATACGTTATTCATTTATCACTTTACCACATAACAAAATAGCCTCACTGATATTTATATCATTTATCCTGTAATAATAAAATTCCAGGATTACTTCATCATATCCCACTATTTATTTCAAAAGTCGGGATTTACATCTTATTAATTTTCATCATGATTTATATATCATCTTATTATTTTTCTCACAATCTACAAGAACATTTCACGTTGTACAGCTTCATTGCGCTCTTACTCCATGAGATGAATCATCGTCCTACGATCCGTTGTATACCAAAGATAAACCTCAACCTACACAGGAAAGTGGAAGACTAAATTCTAAGTTCCATCATTCGCTTGGCACTCTTTTACTTGTCTTCAACATGATCTATACGTTTAGAAGCCTTCACCCACGCGTCTTCAGCTCTCGCCCTCTTTGCTGACTCCTTTCCCAAGTCATTCTTGCGCAATCTCGTTAATAACTATCCTCTTTAATACTCTAACTGAGATAATCTCTGCTCTACATCTGCAAGTCATGCGGTAAAGTCTTGAGTTGTGACATCTTTTTGTGTTAGCGTGGCTTGACGCTCTATGGCTTTCCTAACTTCTCTTACTCATGCTTCATCTTTACCTTCTCAAATTCATCTTCACGATTAAACTCAAGCTCATACCCAAGTTCTACAACAGAAATCAACGGGTATGGCTTTCCCAATACCAACTATATTTAGACTGTACGAACTTCTCAGGGCTCCTAATCCTTATCCTCCTTCATTAGTCATTCTGACAACAAAGTTTTAATAACTCCCACAACTCGATATGTATAATACTCGCGAGCACATAGTTTTGTTAACACATAAGCACATAAAGTCTTTTATCATTTTATGAATTTCTTTAATTCATTCCTTAAAACTAGATGAAAGTTTATAACCTCTATGTTTTTGATCTCCTAGAAGGTTATAGCCTAAGGTTTCCCCACCTAAGGTTCATAACCTAAAGCTTTGATACCAACTTGTGACACCCCCAAATCTGGGTACTTCAATCCCACAAATCTGGTGTTCACTGTTCCACAAAATTACATCTATCTACCCATAAACAAAGGGAATAAATAAATCTCACAAGCATAATAAATAATCCTCCCATTAAAGGGTTACACAATCTCAAAATATATCCCAGGTCATCTAACCTTTATTATTACAATTATCAACGAAATATTATTAAAACATAATCATAATCAAGTCTATTCCATAAGCTTCATAAATAGAAGGTAAATTAAATGTCGTCTAATCAAGCACTTTGCCCTTGCCCTTGCTTGTAGTAAGCTCTTCAAACTTCTTAACTTCATCTGCATTGTTTTGTGTAAGAGTGAGCAAACAATTGCCCACAAGAAGGACAGTATACAATAACATTCTATGAATAACAATTAACTAAGCTTTCAATGGTAAAGTATTTTTTACCAGAAATAATAAGTTCTAGTTTGAATACTGTGAGTTCAAGGAATAACGAACTTTAAAATCAAATAACAGATATCAATATCAAAGGAATACACTGAAGGTCACAAGACCACGAACTATGTTATTGGTTGTCAAGTATTTCTACTTTAACATTTAACGGTCTAAAAGACCATAATCATCATCTATGTCCTAGGTTAACAAGCGTTTCTACTATAACCTTTAACAGTATAAACGACTATATGTGTAAGACCCCGAATTTTATGAAATAAAAGTATTTAATTTTTCTTATAATTACAATTCAGTAAATGGTTAAATTGATAGAAAGTTAAAGTTATGGGTGAGATGTGAATTTTTTTTCAAAATAAACAAGTGGTTGTAAAATAATCATTGTTGTCGGGGAATATTCGTTGGTCGTGGAATATTCTTTCTGTCGGAGAATATTCGTACGACGGCGCAGCTATTTGTGGACCCCATAACGGAAAATGGTCGGATGAAGATAACGACAAAAATTGAGTTTTTATAATTAACGGCGTAGTTGTTACCGTTAACACTGTTGGAATACTCGGTGGTTAAAATACAATAATACGCGTTATTGCACAGTAGCACGCGGTATTGCACAGTATTTTTGAAATTATTGATTCTTACGTAAGAAGACATTACTGAATAATTGTCACAGTAATTACTGTTCAATATTTTATTTTATTGATTCAATAATTGCTGCGTTGATATTTTATATTATTGTTGTTTCAATAATTGTTGTTGCACATCATCTCCATTATCAGATCAATAATTCATATTATTTGAATAATATTATTAGATAGTATTATTGGTAATGTCTAGAAAATTCTGTCTAAGGAGAGGTTTGGTCATCTAATTGCGCGCTAGTAAGGAAAAATTCTTATTGGAAAGCCCACTCTTTCCTGGGAACGGCCTGGTTGTCATAAATGTGATTCTGTAATATTATTTGTGAATACTTAATTATTGATTCATATGATAAGGAAATATTTATTTTATGTGGATATAAATGAGGGATATATTTTTGTGGTTAAAAATGAAAGAGTTAATGTTGAGGTGTTTTATCTGTATTTTTGTCGGAACGGAGGTATTGAAAATCAAATTAGGGTTTTTGAGATATTTTGCGAGGGTTATAATTTTTAATCCGACCGTTGGATCGTTGTAATATTTGGATATGTTATACATGTATAAGTTGAGTATATGTCCACAAATTTTGAACCGTTAAAAATAAACGTATGATTTGTTATGAAATTTACGAGATGACTGGTTCAGAAATTGTTAAATTTTCGGAGTTAATAATTTTGGTGGAAAATTCTAGAATTGGTGGGTCCCACTCTTGGTTGGTGAAGAAATGTGCTGAGATTTTTATTCAAATGTGGTGGGTGGGAATAGTAGCAGGTAAAGCCGTCAGGTTGCAGGTTAAGTCTGCTTCGGCGTGCTAACATTTTCCTATAAATAGAGGGCTAAGTTAGAATTGAAAATCACACGAGAAACATAAGCTTTCTCTTTTTCTCTCTCTATATTATGAAGCATATTTTGTGAGTATTTAAATACTTTGAGAGTTACTATTCAGTGCAAGTTTCCTTCGGCTTTGCATTCCAGTCAGAAATACTGTATTTTTGAGGTAAGGGATAGTAAGGGATATTAAGGAATGTTATATTCTTCATAATGATGTTATTCTTTCAATATCATTATACTGAAATATTGGTATAGATTTTATTGTAGAATTTCTACCTTTTTGAGTCGGGGTTACTATTCACATATACGGCACTATTCACGTATACGCCACTATTCACGTATATGACACTATTTACGTATGTGACATTATTTACGTATACGGTACTATGTACGAATACGAAGTACTATTCATGAGTTACTATTCACGGGTACTATTCACGATAAAAAATTAGTTTCTTTTTCTGACCAAATTATCGTTGATTTATGATTGTTGCTCTTGAAAATAAATGCAGTTGTTGATCATATTGTTTTTATTATCATATATAACATTTTTATAACCCTGATGTTGAATTTCTCTTTCACTTGAGTGTAAAGATGGGTAAATTATTGGTATGATCGTGACTGAGGAATATCTTTGGCCTGTAGTGCAAAGATGAATTGTTAACTGGTATGATTATGACCATTGAATTTATAATTGAATATCTTTAGCTTAAGTGTAAAGATGAATTGATTAACATGGTTATAATTATTGTTTATATAAATTCTGAAATGATTATATATTTCTTTGAGATATTAATATCTTTGGCCTGTAGTGCAAAGATGAACTGTTGTTGAATATCTTTGGCCTGTAGTGCAAAGATGGTCTGTTGATGAATATCTTTGGCCTGTAGTGCAAAGATGAACTGTTGTTGAATATCTTTGACCGTAGTGCGAAGATGGATTTATTAGTATGATTATGAACAGGAACTGTGATTTGGTATAACCATGATCTTTGATGTTTCAGGTAAAGACAGGTGATGAAAATATTCTTTGTCCTGGGTGCGAAGAAAAATTTAGAATCACAATTATGATTATGAGTTATTCATATGATTGTGGAAAGGAACTGTTGAGTGATGTTACAGGGATAAAATATTGTTGGTGGATTTTTAACATGGAGAAGATAATAGACTTTATGGTCTATTTGACTCTTCTAATGGATTACTCGTTCCGCTGCAACTATGGTTGAAAATTTTTATCATCTACCATAAATTCATAGATGATAGTAGATTTTATTCTCTACTTAACTCTTCTAATGAATTATTATTTCCACTGTAGTTGTTGATCTAAAACTTGTTGTCTATTATATTCTATCAGATTTTTCTCTGTTGAAGACTAATGATAATTTATTGTATATTATCTTAGTCATAATATTCTTTACTGGGCTAGTTGAGCTCACCCTTTTCTTTTTTGTTCTATTTTTCTTCCCAAGAGGTGAGAATATAGCAAGAACTAGCCGGGGTATGGAGTGATGGTTATAGAAAGTTATTTTAGCAGTCCTCACTATTTTTGTAAAATAGTGTATCAATAATTGTAATGAGGACTTATTTGAGTGTGGATATTGTCTAGAAGATAATATTTGTATTTAAACTCACAGTATATGTGTTGTCATATTTTGCACGATAATTGTATTAATGAAGTTGTATTTGTTCCTATACCATGTATTTGGCGACTCAGAATGGGTGATGCATACCTATTTTGGGGGCGTCACAGTTGGTATTAGAGCTTAGGGATATGGTTTCTAGCGGAGATCGGGGAATAGAACTAGGAGGGGGGAGACGAGTAAGTCCTTCACTAGTGTGTACTATCAAAGCTTATTTATTGGTCGGTCATAATATATGGGTATTATGTAGTATTTCAATTTCTTTAATTAACCCTTATTTTATGGCAGTATTTCAGAATGGTAGCTGAGAATGTTAACAATGGAGTGAATGAGACCGTGGAGACACCTTTAATCACCACCCAGGGGAATGTGCAACAGGAAGGCAATATTCCTCCTGTAAACAAAACTACCGAACAAATGATGAATGATGGGATGTTTAGAAGCTTTTTGCAGTTCATGCAAAATCAGACGAGGGAGACTCATGTACAAAATATGGGTGGAAATGATAGCAACGTGCGGCTTGTCACAGCCAAGCAGTTCAAAGAGTTGGGACCACCAGAATTTGTGGGAAAGCCGGATCCGATCAAGGCGAAAATGTGGGTCAAGTAAATTACCAAGATATTTGATGTCTTGGGCTGCACGGAGGAACAGAAGGTTTCATTTGCCACTTTATGTTCCGTGGTGAGGCAGATTACTAGTGGGAATCTGTGAAGCGTACCCAGCCAGCCGCACTCAATATATCCTGGGAAACATTTCAGAAACTATTTAATGACAAGTACTTTTCTGAAAGTATTCGTCATATGAAGGAGGTAGAGTTTATTTGAATGGAACAAAACAACATGACGGTGTCCCAGTACGAGGCGAAGTTCGCGGAGTTATCCTGGTTTGCACCTTATTTGGTAGAGAATGAGGAACGTATGACGCGGATGTTTCTGAGAAGTCTGAAACCCGAGCTTCGGCAATATCTTATTTCTCACAAATTTTTACTATATTCAGATGTTGTGAACATGGCTCAATTATTAGAGCGAGATAATGAGTATGTTCAACCGAGGGACTACAACCAGGGTCATATTGGTGGCAGCAGTCATCGGAGCAATGACAACCGGTGGGGAGGAAAACATTAGGACAAAAGCGGTAACCACTCTGGTGGTAATCGTGGTCACGATAGTAGAAAAAGCGAGTCGGGAGGAGATTTCAAAAAGAGAAGGTACAACAATGATAACGTGAAGACGTCAGCACCATCATCAACTATTTTTAGGGGAGGAGAACGATCATCGATCGTTTGTGATAAATGCGGAAAAAAGGGGCACATCAGCCCAAACTGCCCACAACAATCCAAGGTGTGTTATAACTGTGGAAAGGAAAGTCATATAGCTAGAGATTATCTTGTAGCGAAACCAAGTCCAGCGAGAATGGTGACTCCGAAGGCTGTTCTGGGCAAGTCAAAGTCAGCGGTTCCTGGAAGAGCGTTTGTTGTGACTGGCCAAAACACGAGGAACCCGAACGAGGTGATCACGGGTAAGCTAATCATAAATTCTTACGAAGTTTATACCTTATTAGATACCGGTTCTATCCATTCTTTTATCTCTCTTGCTTGTGCTCAACGTTGGAACTTGACTTCGGAGAAATTAGACTTTGACTTATCTGTTGAGACTCCGTTAGGAGAAACTTTCATTACATCTACTGTTTATAAATCTTGCTTGATCCAAGTTGGTACCATCACAATACCTGTCGATCTTATTTCTTTCAAAATACTTGCATTTGATGTGATTTTAAGGATTGATTGGTTAACTATTCATTATGCCAAAATTAATTATTTTCGTAAGGTTGTTAGTTTTCATATTCCTAACCTACCAGTTATGCGAATTCAAGCAACCAAACCACTAAAGTTAATCACTGTCATATCAAGCCATAAAGCTATTCGTTTATTGAAAAAAGGATGTCAAGCTTTCTTAGCCTATGTCACGGACTTGAACAAAAACTGTAAGACCCCGAATTTTATGAAATAAAAGTATTCAATTTTTCTTATAATTACTATTCAGTAAATGGTTAAATTGATAAAAGTTTAAAGTTATGGGTGAAATATGAATTTTTTTCAAAAGAAGCAAGTGATTATAAAATAATCATTGTTGTCGGGGAATATTCGTTTGGTCGTAAAATATTCTTTCTGTCGGGGAATATTCGTACGACGGCGCAGCTATTTGTGGGCCCCATAACAAATAACTGTCGGGTGAAGAAAATGACAAATTTGAGTTTTTACAAATAACGGCGTAGTTGTTACCGTTAACACTGTTGGAATACCTGGTGGTTAAAATACAGTAATACGTGTTATTACACAGTAGCACACTATTGCATAGTATTTTTGAAATTATTGATTCTTACGTAAGAAGGCACTACTCAATAATTGTTACAGTAATTACTGTTCAATATTTTCTTTTATTGATTCAATAATTGCTACGTTGAAATTTTATATTATTGTTGTTCAATAATTGTCACTGCACAGTATTTCCCATTATCAGATCAATAATTCATATTATTTGAATAATATTATTAGATAACATTGTTGGCAATGTCCAGAAAGTTCTGTCTAAGGAGAGGTTTGGTCACCTAATTGCGCGCCAGTAAGGAAAAATTCTTATTGGAAAGCCCCCTCTTTCCTGGGAACGGCCTGGTTGTCATAAATGTGATTCTATAATATTATTTGTGAATAATTAATTATTGATTCATATGATAAGGAAATATTTATTTTATGTGGATATAAACGAGGGATATATTTTTGTGGTTAAAAATGAAGGAGTTAATGTTGAGGTTTTTATCCATATTTTTGTCGGAATTGAGGTATTAAAAAATCAGGATTTTTGAGATATTTTGCGGGGGTTATAATTTTTAATCCGACCGTTGGATCGTTGTGATTTTTGGATATGTTATACATATATAAGTTGAGTATATGTCCACAAATTTTGAACCGTTAAAAATAAACGTATGATTTATTATGAATTTTACGAGATGACTGGTTCAGAAATTGTTGAAGTTTCAGAATTTATCATTTTTGTGGAAAATTCTAGAATTGGTGGGCCCCACTCTTGGTTGGTGAAGAAATGTACTGAGATTTTTATTCAAATGTGGTAGGTGGGAATAGTAGCAGGTAAAGCCATCAGGTTACAGGTTAAGTCTGCTTCGGCGTGCTAACATTTTCCTATAAATAGAGGGCTAAGTTAGAATTGAAAATCACACCAAAAACATAAGCTTTCTCTCTTTCTCTCTCTATATTATGAAGTATATTTTGTGAGTATTTAGATACTTTGAGAGTTGCTATTCAGTGCAAGTTTCCTTCGGCTTTGCATTCCAGTCAGAAATACTGCACTTTTGAGGTAAGGGATTGTAAGGGATTTTAAGGGTTATTGTGTTTTTCAGTTTCGTAATTCTTCTGACCTTCAGAAAATTCTGGAAAAATTTGAAATGATATTTTGATGAGTTTTATTAATTGTGTCCAAAAATAGTGATTTTTGGATATATAGATTAAGAGTTATGAATTTTACGGGGAAAGACTATTTTAAAAGTAACCGCTTATAACTCCTTGTGGTTAACTCCAAAATTGATGAAATTTTTATTGAAAGTATATCTATATAATATCAGTGTACTCTGTCAATTTCGAAATTTTTGGATAAAATTATAATTTATGATAAATGTCTAAGTATTCGGCGGTTTTGGCCATATGAAAAATAGTAAATGAGTTTTAAAAATTCTGAGAAAAATATATGTTCAATATGGGACTATATTATGCTAAATCTCAGAAAAGAAATATTTTTGGAACTGATTTGGTATTTTTCATGAAAATGGTCTAGTTATGAGTAAATGAATTAAATATGTTTTGTGAAGTAAGAAAATTGGAAAATAGAATTCTATGACTTTGAGAATCCTATATGAGGTATATGCAGATTTTTGATGAGGGTTTTGATTATTGGTGATAAAATCTTATGAGTTTGGTATTTTAGAATGATTAAATGTATTATTTAGTAAAGTGTAAACAATTTAAATAAATTGTTTATAAGCTTAAGAAATATTATTCTTTCAATATCATTATACCGAAATACTGGTATGGATTTTATTGTGGAATTTTTACCTTTTTGTGTCAGGTTTACTATTTATGAGTACTATTCATGAGTTACTATTCACGAGTTACTATTCACAATAAAAATTGATTTCTTTTTCTAACCAAATTATAGTTGATTTACGAATATTACTCTTGAGATTAAAACTAGATGTTGATCATATTATTTTTATTATTATATATAACATTTTTATAACCATAATGATGATATTTCTCTTTGACTTGAGTGTAAAGATGGGTAGATTTTTGGTATGATCATGACTATGTGTTATCTTTGGCCAGTAGTGCAAAGTTGAATCGTTGATTGGTATGATCATGACCATTGAATTTATAAGTGAATATCTTTAGCTTAAGTGCAAAGGTGAATTGATCAACATGGTTATAATTATTGTTTATATAAATTCTGAAATGATTATATATTTCTTTGAGATATTAATATCTTTGGCCTGTAGTTCAAAGATGAAATATTGATGAATATCTTTGGCCTGTAGTGCAAAGATGAATTGTTGATGAATATCTTTGGCCCGTAGTGCAAAGATGACATGTTGTTGAATATCTTTGGCCAGTAGTGCAAAGATGAACAGATGTTGAGATAAACATGACCAACTGGTGATACAAATGAATATCTTTGGCCGTAGTGTAAAGATGAAGTTATTAGTATGATTATGAACAGGAAATGTGATTTGGTGTAACCATGATCTTTGATGTTTCAGGTAAAGATAGGTGATGAAAATTATCTTCGTCCTGGATGAGAAGAGGAATTTAGAACTACAGTTATGATTATGAGTTATTCATATGATTGTGGACCAGAATTGTTGATTGATGTTACAGGGATAAAACATTGTTGATAGATTTTTAACATGGAGAAGATAATAGACTTTATAGTCTATTTGACTCTTCTAATGGATTGCTCGTTCCGCTGCAACTATAGTTGAAATTTTTATCATTTACCATATGTTCTAAATCTCTGATTTATTATTGATGAATGCTATTGATAATTTAATTATCTTTAGTTATGATATTCTTTACTGAGCTAGTTGTGCTCACCCTTTTGCTTCACAATTCCTTTCAGGTAATAAGAGTGTAGCTGGGTCGAGCGAGGGTAACGGGGAAATAGAACGGTGGTCTCTAGCTGTGGATGTTCTCCCGAAGCAGTATAGAAAAGTTCATTTAGTAGTTTTATTTGGTGAATCCAATAGGGTAAGGTGTACCCAACGTTGGAAGGGTGGTTTGCCACTATCATACAAGATGTCTAACGACATACAACCTCGTGTCATCATAAGACAGGGATGTGCTCATCCACTTGCTGAGTATATATACGAGCACTACCTATACAATCTTGGTGTTTGTTTGAAGTATAATTCTCAATTAGAGACAGTAGAGATAATGATATGTCAAGAGAAGACTCACCATTGGGAAGAATATGATAGTAATCTTCTCGTTTTTCTTTGGGGTCTATTGGGTCAACCAAGAATAATTCTGTGGCCATATGATATCTATCAAACCTAGACGCATGGCCTCCCATGTACGAAGGTTTCCTTGAGCACTTCCCAAAGATTCTAATTTCTAAAATAGTTTTTGACTATACCTTTATGTAAGGTGTCATTGTGAGGTGATGTCCACGGTTGGAACATGAGTCACATTTGGTATATATTTGTATCCAAACTCACAACATATGTGTTGTTGTATTTTGCACGACAATTGTTGTAATAAAGTTACAGTTATTTTCTGTACCATGTATTTGGCGACACAGAATAGGTTGGATGGAATGGACCTATTTTGGGGTCGTTACAAAAACACGTCAGATTTGAATAATATTTCTATTGTTAGTGAATTTCCTGACGTATTTCCTGAAGAACTTTTCGGTCTACCCCCAGAACGTGAAGTTAAATTCTTTATTGAACTTGAACCTGGTACAAAGCCCATTTCTAAAACCCCATATCGAATGACTCCTATTGAACTTCAGGAGTTAAAGGTCCAATTACAGGAGTTGTTAGACATCGGTTTCATTCGTTCTAGTACATCTCTTTGGGGTGCTCCTGTTTTATTCGTAAAGAAGAAAGATGGGAGTATGCGACTTTGTATTGACTTCCGAGAATTGAACCATGTCACTATCAAGAATAGGTACCTGCTACCTCGCATTGATGACTTGTTCAACCAGTTGTAAGGAGCATAATTCTTTTCAAAGATCGATCTTCGTTCTGGATATCATCAGCTGAAAATTAAAACTGTGGATATTCCGAAGACTGCCTTCAGAACTTGGTACGGACATTATGAATTCTTAGTCATGTCTTTTGGATTGACTAATGCTCCTACTACTTTTATGGATATGATAAACTATGTGTTCAAAGAATATTTGGATCAGTTCGTTGTTGTCTTTATTGATGACATCCTTATCTATTCCAAAAGTCGTGAAGATCATGAGCACCATTTGAAGCTAGTACTTCAAAGGCTTCGTGATAACAAGCTATATGCCAAGTTGAAGAAATTCGAGTTCTGGCTTGAGGAAGTAGCATTCCTTGGTCACGTGGTGTCAAAACATAGAGTATCTATTGACCCGACAAAGATTGAAGCCATATAAAGTTGGGACCAACCGAGGTTGGTGACCGAAGTACGTAGCTTTTTGGGCTTAGCTGGTTATTATTGGAGATTTGTGGAAGGATTTTCTAGAATCGCTACTCTGTTAACTCAGCTGACTCGGAAAGATACAAAATTCATATGGAACGAGGAATGCAAGAAGAGTTTCCAAGAACTCAAGAGGAGACTCATTTCGGCACCTGTTCTGACAATACCATCTGGTTCGGATGGATTTGTTATCTACAGCGATGCTTCAGGCAAAGGGTTAGGATGTGTTCTCATGCATCATGGGAAAGTCATAGCCTATGCTTCGCGACAACTCAAGGAATATGAGAGGAATTATCCTACTCATGATCTGGAGTTGGCAGCAGTCGTTTTCGCATTGAAGATCTGGAGATACTACCTGTATGGGGAGAAAGTGGAGATTTATTTGGATCATAAGAGCCTTAAATATTTCTTCACTCAAAAGGAACTCAACATGCGGCAACGACATTGGCTTGAGCTGTTGAAAGTGTAAGACCCCAATTTTTATAAATAAAGATGAATTTTCTATAAATATCATTTTTGAATATTATGAAGTTAATTTGATATAATGTTATAGTTGTGGGTAATATTTATAAATTTTGCAAAGTAAGCAAGTTGTTATAAAATATTCGTTTGGCCGAAGAATATTCTTTTTGTCGGGGAATATTCGTACGACGGCACAATCATTGGTGGACCCCACAATAGAATTATTGTCGGATTGAGAAAACGACAGAATTATCTTTCTATAAAAATAACAGCTGAGGTGTTACCGTTAAAATCGTTAAAACTGTTGAACTACTTGGTAGTAAAAGTACAGTAATACGCGTGGTTGCATAGTAGCACACGGTATTGATTATTGATGCTTGCGTGAGAAGTCACTCAGCTATACTCAATTATTGCTAAAGTAATTGCTGCATCATATCTCTTAAATTATTGTCATAGTATCATCTGTATAATATGTTATATTATTAAATCAATAATTGAGACGTTGTGGTAAGTTTGGTTATTTTATGGGGGGCCATATGTCATCATCTAAGAGTCTCTTCGTCAATAGCAATTACCGTCGTCAATAGTAATTACCGTCGTCAATAGTATTTACCTTGGTCAATAGTAATTACCTTCGTCAATAGTATTTACCTTGGTCAATAGTAATTACCTTCGTCAATAGTATTTACCTTGGTCAATAGTAATTACCTTCGTCAATAGTATTTACCTTGGTCAATAGTAATTACTTTCGTCAATAGTAGTTGTCCCTTCAATATTACCAAGAGTCATTTGACCCTTCGTTATTACCAAGAGTCATTTGACCCTTCGTTAAGACCAAGAGTCATTTGACCCTTCGTTAAGACCAAGAGCCACCCTCGGTTTTTCTATAAATAGAGGCCTAGGGCTTCATTATTTTTCACGAATTCATTCAAGCTATAGAGAGAGAAAGTATAGAGAGAATAAGAGAGAGAGAATAAAAGTATTCTGCTGCATCACTTTTCCAATATCCAGTTCTTTTAAGGTAGGGAATATTATTTCTTTTATATTCATGAAGAGAACTTCTGTTATTCCATTTGTTATTATTCTGTTGGAATAACCAGTATACGCGGTCTACCCTATACTTGGTGACATTCTTCTATTATTCTGTTGGAACATCCTGTCTGTGTGTTTTACACCGGACCTGGTTCCGTTTATTATTCTGTTGGAACATCCTGTCTGTGTGTTTTACACCGGACCTGGTTCCGTTTTATTATTATTCTGTTGGAATATCCTGTCTGTGTGTTTTACACCGGACCTGGTTCCATTATTTATTATTCTGTCGGAATATCCTGTCTGTGCGTTTACGCCGGACCTGGTTCCATTATTTATTATTCTATTGGAATAACCTGTCTGTGCGGTCTATCGCATGCATGGTGATTTCTTTTGTTATTCCATTCTTTATTGTACTCAGTTGGTTAAGTTTTGACTTCTATACTCCATGAAAGTTGTGGAATATCCTTGATAGTTGCGTTTCATCCAGTATCTTTTCAAGAAAATATTCTTCTAAGCATTCTTGAATTTTACTCCACAATGCAGTATCATGTTGACAATTTGGACGTTGTTAATTCCTGGATAAATTAATTCTTGAACTTGTTTTATTGAATTCTTATATCATTGTCATCATCCTCATGTTTATAAAATGTTGAAAGTCATCTGTGGCATGTAGTGCATAGATGGACTTGGTATGATTATGACCAGGGATTATTCGGTATAATCATGACCGTAATGTTACAAATGATGTGGTAAAAGTCCTCATTGGCCCGTAGTGCATTGATGGACTGTTGTTGGCATGATCATGACCATTAATGAATACACGAATATCCTTGGCCGTAGTGCAGGGGTGATTCGATGATGTGGATTATTTTATTAAGCTGAGTCTCAGCGATTACAGTGTTGAAAAGCTTTTTAAATCATAAAAGATAGTAGAGTTTATTTTCTACTTGACTCTTTTAATGGATTGCTTGTTCCGCTACAGTTAAACTTGATGTCTATTATATTTTATCAGTTTAACATTGTTGAAGGCTAATGATAATTTATTCTGCATTATCTTAGTCATAATATTTCTTACTGGGCTAGTTGAGCTCACCCTTTCTTTCACTGTTCTCTTCAGGAAATGAGAACGTAGCTGGGACAAGTCGGGGTACGGAGTGATGGTCCGAATGATAGTATTAGTTAGTAGTCCTCACTATTCTATGTAATGGTGTGTTAATAAATGTAATGAGGACTCCTTTTGAGTATGAATACTCTCTAGAAGATAATATTTGTATTCAAACTCACAGTTTATGTTTTGTCGTATTGTACACGACAGTTGTATTAGTAAGTTGTATTTGTATTTTGTATTATGTATCTGACGACCCAAGATGGGTGATGTATACCTAATTTTGGGGGGCGTCACAGTTGGTATCAGAGCTTAGGGATATGATCCCTGGCTAAGACGTGAGAATAGAACTAGGAGGGGAGAGACGGGGAATTCCTTCGCTAGTATGGCATACCTAAGTTTATTTGCATGGTATTTAATTGGTCGGTCATAATATAAGGATAATATATGACATATCAATTAATTTTTATTTTGTGACAGTATCTGAAAATGGCATCTGGGAATGTTGAGAATAGCAATGGAGCACAGACGACTGTTGATTCACCACATATCAATAATCAGGATAATGTGCATCAGGAAAGTGTCAATCCTCATGCAAACAACAACACTGACCAAATGATGAATGATCAAATGTTCAGAGGCTTTATGCAATTCATGCAACAACAGGTGAAAGCGGCTCCTGTCCACAACGTAGGTGGAAATACTGGAAACTCTCTGGCGGTCACCGCTAAACAGTTTAAGGAGCTGGGACCACCGGAGTTTAAGGGAGAACCCAAACCACTTGCAGCTGAAACATGGATAAAGCAGATCACCAAGATATTTGATGTCTTGGGTTGCTCCGAGGAGCAAAAGGTTCCCTTTGCCGCCTTTATGTTGCGAGGAGAGGCAGATTACTGGTGGGAATCGATAAAGCGTACTCAACCTGCCGCACTGAAGATGTCCTGGGAGAAGTTCCAAGAGCTGTTTAACGACAAATACTTTCCCGAGAGTATTCGTCACATGAAGGAGGTGGAGTTCATCAAATTGGAGCAGAATAATATGACCGTGTCGCAGTACGAGGCAAAATTTGCGAAGTTATCTCGGTTTGCGTCCCACCTGGTGGATAATGAAGAAAGAATGACGCGGATGTTTTTAAGAGGTTTGAAGCCAGAGATACGTCAACATCTTGTTTCTCATAAACTGTGTTTGTATTCAGATGTTGTAAATAGGGCTCAGTTGGTGGAGCGCGATAACGAGACAACGCAACCAAAAGAGAGCAGCCGGCAAAATGATAATACCAGTGAGAGCAGTCATCGAAGCGGTGACAACAAGCGTGGAGGGAATCAACAGGCCAGAAATGGTAACCACTTCGGTGGTAATCAGGGCCAAAACAATAAGAATGGACATTTCAAGAAGAGGAGATTCAACAATGACGGAAAGACGTCAGCACCAGCACCTGTCGTTAAGGAAGGAGAACGACCACCTATCATATGTTTCAAATGTGGAGGGGAGGGACACATCAGTCCAAACTGCGCGATGCCGTCCAAAGCATGTTATAATTGTGGAAGAGAAGGTCATTTAGCCCGATTTTGTCGTTTACCGAAAACAAATTCAGCTAGGATGGAGGCACCAAAAGCCGTCCCAGAAAAGTCAAAACCGGTTGTGCAAGGGAGAGCGTTTGTTGTGAACTCCCAGAGAGCAAGGAACCCGAATGAGGTCATCACGGGTAAACTTATCATAAACTCTAAAGAAGTTTATACTTTATTTGATACCGGTTCAACCCATTCTTTTATTTCTCCTACTTGCGCTCGTCGATTAAATTTGATTCCGGAGAAATTAGACTTTGACTTATCTGTGGAAACTCCGTTGGGAGAAACCTTCATTACCTCCACTGTTTATAAGTCTTGTTTGGTTCAAGTTGGTATCCACACATTACCTATCGATCTGATTTCATTAAAAATACTTGCATTTGACGTGATTCTAGGGATTGATTGGTTAACTACTCATTATGCAAAAATTGATTGTTTTCGTAAGGTTGTTAGTTTTCATATTCCTAATCGACCTATTATGCGAATTCAAGCAACCAAACCATTAAAATCAATCGCTGTCATCTCAAGCCATAAAACTATTCGTTTATTGAAAAACGGATGTCAAGCTTTCTTAGCTCATGTCACAGATCTAAACAAAAATACGTCAGTTTTGAATGATATTTCTATTGTTAATAAATTCCCTGACGTATTCCCTGAAGAACTTCCTGGCCTACCCCCAGAGCGTGAAATTGAATTTTGTATCGACCTTGAACCCGTACAAAACCCATTTCCAAAGCCCCATATCGAATGGCTCCTATTGAACTTCAGGAGTTAAAGACCCAACTGCAGGAATTGTTAGACATTGGTTTTATTCGTCCTAGTACTTCTCCTTGGGGTGCTCCTGTTCTGTTCGTGAAGAAGAAAGATGGAGTATGCGACTTTGTATTGATTATCGGGAGTTGAATCATGTCACCATCAAAAATAGGTACCCATTGCCACGTATTGATGACCTGTTTGACCAGTTGCAAGGAGCACAATTCTTTTCAAAGATCGATCTTCGTTCTGGATATCATCAGCTGAAGGTTAGAACTGAGGATATTCCAAAGATTGCCTTTAGAACTCGGTACGGGCATTATGAATTCTTAGTTATGTCTTTTGGATTGACTAATGCTCCTGCTGCCTTCATGGATATGATGAATCAGGTATTCAAGGAATATTTGGATCACTTTGTGGTCGTCTTTATCGATGACATCCTTGTTTATTCCAAAAGCCGTGAAGATCATGAGCAACACTTGAGGCTGGTACTCCAAAAGCTTCGTGAATACAAGCTTTATGCCAAGTTGAAGAAATGCGAGTTCTGGCTGGAGGAGGTAGCATTCCTTGGGCACGTAGTATCAAGTCGTGGAATATCGGTTGACCCGGCAAAGATTGAAGCTATTCAAAGCTGGGAGCAACCTAAATCAGTGACCGAGGTACGTAGCTTTCTTGGTTTAGCTGGTTATTATCGGAGATTCGTGGAAGGATTTTCTCGAATCGCTACTCCATTAACTCAGCTGACTCGGAAAGATACAAAGTTTGGTTGGAGCGAAGAATGTGAGCAGAGTTTTCAAGAACTCAAGAGGAGACTCATTTCAGCACCTGTTCTAACAATACCATCTGGCTCGGAGGGATTTGTCATCTACAGTGATGCTTCGAGCAAAGGGTTGGGATGCGTTCTCATGCAACATGGAAAAGTCATAGCCTATGCATCAAGACAACTCAAGGAATATGAGAGGAATTATCCTACTCATGATCTAGAGTTGGCAGCTGTTGTCTTTGCACTTAAAATTTGGAGGCATTACTTGTATGGGGAGAAAGTGGAGATCTTTACGGATCATAAAAGCCTCAAATATTTCTTCACTCAAAAGGAACTCAACATGCGACAACGACGTTGGCTTGAACTGTTGAAAGATTATGATCATACCATTCAATACCATCCTGGAAAAGCGAACGTGGTAGCTGACGCATTGAGTAGAAGATCATATGCGGGTACAAGTGCAATATTAACAACACAAAGGCCCATTTTGTGTGACTTGCAAAGGATGGAGATAGAGTTAAAGACTCCAGGGACCCATGTGATGATGGCGAATATACGAGTAGAACCGACTTTAATCGATAAAGTTAAAGCTGCTCAAGCTACAGACCTGGAGCTGATGCGTATGAGGAAGAAAGTGCAAGAAGGTGTTATGCCGGAAGCAAGAATCGATGAAGAAGGAATACTTCGAGTCAACTCCAGACTTTGTGTTCCTAACAACCCTGATTTAAAGTATGAAATCATGATGGAGGCGCACAACACACCGTTTGCAATCCATCCTGGAAGTACCAAAATGTATCATGATCTTCGTCATACATTTTGGTGGAGCAATATGAAGAGAGAGATAGCGTTGTTTATCTCAAGGTGTCTAACTTGTCAACGAGTCAAAGCGGAGCATCAAGTACCAAAAGGTCCATTGCAACCACTTGAAATTCCAGAATGGAAGTGGGAGCACATTACCATGGATTTCGTTACCGGTCTTCCTAGGGTTTCTCAAGGTATTGATGCGATTTGGGTCATTGTTGATAGATTGACCAAGTCTGCTCATTTCTTACCGATACGAGAAACTTATACACTTGAACGTCTTGCTCGTATGTACATAAACGAGATTGTAAGACTGCATGGTATGCCAGTATCCATAGTTTCTGATCGAGACCCAAGATTCACTTCACGATTTTGGGTTAGTTTACAAAAAGCTATGGGCACGGAGTTACGATTTAGTTCAGCATATCATCCTCAGACGGACGGACAATCAGAGAGGACTATTCAAACTCTTGAAGATCTATTAAGACTCTGTGTCTTTGACTTCAAGGGAAGTTGGGACAAGTTCTTACCATTGGTGGAGTTTTCCTACAACAACAGTTATCAAGCAAGTATTGGCATGGCTCCATTCGAAGCATTGTATGGAAGAAAATGTCGTTCTCCAGTATGCTGGGATGAGGTGGGCGAAGCAACGTTGTTGGGACCGGAGTTGGTACGTATGACTACAGAAAAGATTCAAACGATCCGACAACGTATAAAAACCTCACAAGATCGACAAAAGAGTTATGCTGATCTTCATCGAAAGGACGTGGAATTTGATGTAGGAGATCATGTGTTCTTACGTGTTGCTCCATGGAAAGGAGTTACGAGATTTGGAAAGAGAGGAAAGCTAAATCCTCGATTCATCGGTCCATTTTTAATCCTCGATCGAGTAGGAACTGTGGCTTATAGACTCGCTTTACCGCCAAGTATGTCTCGTGTTCATAACGTTTTCCACATATCCATGTTACGCAAATATGTGGAAGACCCGAACCACATTATTGAGTTAGAACCGGACGAAATAGCGGAGGATTTGACGTATGAAGAAGTTCCTGTTCAAATCTTGGATAAGAAGGAACATATTCTACGCTCCAAGGTTATACCTCAAGTTAAAGTTTTGTGGAGAAACCACGATGTTGAGGAAATGACTTGGGAGTTAGAATCAGAAATGAAATCAAGGTATCCTTACCTCTTCGACATACCAGGTACGTACCCTAATTTCGAGGGCGAAATTTCATAAGAAGGGGAGGTTGTAAGACCCCAATTTTTATAAATAAAGATGAATTTTCTATAAATATCATTTTTGAATATTATGGAGTTAATTTGATATAATGTTATAGTTGTGGGTAATATTTATAAATTTTGCAAAGTAAGCAAGTTGTTATAAAATATTCGTTTGGCCGAGAATATTCTTTTTGTCGGGGAATATTCGTACGACGGCACAATCATTGGTGGACCCCACAACGGAATTATTGTCGGATTGAGAAAACGACAGAATTATCTTTCTATAAAAATAACGGCTGAGGTGTTACCGTTAAAATCGTTAAAACTGTTGAACTACTCGGTAGTAAAAGTACAGTAATACGCGTGGTTGCATAGTAGCACACGGTATTGATTATTGATGCTTACGTGAGAAGTCACTCAGCTATACTCAATTATTGCTACAGTAATTGCTGCATCATATCTCTTAAATTATTGTCATAGTATCATCTGTATAATATGTTATATTATTAAATCAATAATTGAGACGTTGTGGTAAGTTTGGTTATTTTATGGGGGGCCATATGTCATCATCTAAGAGTCTCTTCGTCAATAGTAATTACCGTCGTCAATAGTAATTACCGTCGTCAATAGTATTTACCTTGGTCAATAGTAATTACCTTCGTCAATAGTATTTACCTTGGTCAATAGTAATTACCTTCGTCAATAGTATTTACCTTGGTCAATAGTAATTACCTTCGTCAATAGTATTTACCTTGGTCAATAGTAATTACTTTCGTCAATAGTAGTTGTCCCTTCAATATTACCAAGAGTCATTTGACCCTTCGTTATTACCAAGAGTCATTTGACCCTTCGTTAAGACCAAGAGTCATTTGACCCTTCGTTAAGACCAAGAGCCACCCTCGTTTTTCTATAAATAGAGGCCTAGGGCTTCATTATTTTTTACGAATTCATTCAAGCTATAGAGAGAGAAAGTATAGAGAGAATAAGAGAGAGAGAATAAAAGTATTCTGCTACATCACTTTTCCAATATCCAGTTCTTTTAAGGTAGGGAATATTATTTCTTTTATATTCATGAAGAGAACTTCTGTTATTCCATTTGTTATTATTCTGTTGGAATAACCAGTATACGTGGTCTACCCTATACTTGGTGACATTCTTCTATTATTCTGTTGGAACATCCTGTCTGTGTGTTTTACACCGGACCTGGTTCCGTTTATTATTCTGTTGGAACATCCTGTCTGTGTGTTTTACACCGGACCTGGTTCCGTTTTATTATTATTCTGTTGGAATATCCTGTCTGTGTGTTTTACACCGGACCTGGTTCCATTATTTATTATTCTGTCGGAATATCCTGTCTGTGCGTTTACGCCGGACCTGGTTCCATTATTTATTATTCTATTGGAATAACCTGTCTGTGCGGTCTATCGCATGCATGGTGATTTCTTTTGTTATTCCATTCTTTATTGTACTCAGTTGGTTAAGTTTTGACTTCTATACTCCATGAAATTGTGGAATATCCTTGATAGTTGCGTTTCATCCAGTATCTTTTCAAGAAAATATTCTTCTAAGCATTCTTGAATTTTACTCCACAATGCAGTATCATGTTGACAATTTGGACGTTGTTAATTCCTGGATAAATTAATTCTTGAACTTGTTTTATTGAATTCTTATATCATTGTCATCATCCTCATGTTTATAAAATGTTGAAAGTCATCTGTGGCATGTAGTGCATAGATGGACTTGGTATGATTATGACCAGGGATTATTCGGTATAATCATGACCGTAATGTTACAAATGATGTGGTAAAAGTCCTCATTGGCCCGTAGTGCATTGATGGACAGTTGTTGGCATGATCATGACCATTAATGAATACACGAATATCCTTGGCCGTAGTGCAGGGGTGATTCGATGATGTGGATTATTTTATTAAGCTGAGTCTCAGCGATTACAGTGTTGAAAAGCTTTTTAAATCATAAAAGATAGTAGAGTTTATTTTCTACTTGACTCTTTTAATGGATTGCTTGTTCCGCTACAGTTAAACTTGATGTCTATTATATTTTATCAGTTTAACATTGTTGAAGGCTAATGATAATTTATTCTGCATTATCTTAGTCATAATATTTCTTACTGGGCTAGTTGAGCTCACCCTTTCTTTCACTGTTCTCTTCAGGAAATGAGAACGTAGCTGGGACAAGTCGGGGTACGGAGTGATGGTCCGAATGATAGTATTAGTTAGTAGTCCTCACTATTCTATGTAATAGTGTGTTAATAAATGTAATGGGGACTCCTTTTGAGTATGAATACTCTCTAGAAGATAATATTTGTATTCAAACTCACAGTTTATGTTTTGTCGTATTGTACACGACAGTTGTATTAGTAAGTTGTATTTGTATTTTGTATTATGTATCTGACGACCCAAGACGGGTGATGTATACCTAATTTTGGGGGGCGTCACAGAAAGATTACGATCATACCATCCAATACCATCCTGAAAAAGCGAACGTAGTAGCTGACACATTGAGTAGAAGATCATACGCGGGTACGAGTGCAATTTTGTCAACACAAAGGCCCATTTTGTATGACTTGCAAATGATGGAGATAGAGGTAAAGGCTCCAAGTACCTATGTAATACCCAAAAAAAATAAAATAAAATAAAAAATTTAAAACATATTAATTGGACTTTGTTATTTATTTGGGTCAAACTAGTTATTTAATTTGTGTGGGCTAATAAATATTAATAAGTAATGGATAAATTAATTTAGTACAAATTGGGCCTTAAAAATTAATTGGGTTTAATTTATGTGAGTGATTTTTAAAATTCTATTTAAATTAGGAGAGCTTATATAAATAAATAGTTAAGCCCTAATCTATTTCACGTATATCTGATAACTGACTGAGAAAAAAAAGGGGTGCAACCACTGTTATAGAAGGGAGAAAAAGAAAGGAAGGAGAAATCAAATTACACTTTGTAGAAGAAAGGGATTCATTTAACAAAGGTAAGAACTCAAAGTAATTGTAAAAGATTATGTGTTTTGATAAAAAAAACGTCCATTCTTTTGTTTCAGATCAACCAAAGTTTGCAGTATTATATTTATATATGGTTGCTTGTATATATATATATATATATATATATATATATATATATATATATGAATATGAACGGAAGTGGAGTATTTGTTTAGTAGTGGGATTAGGCTTCATAATGTTATGTATTTATGTAATGAAACTGTCATAAAATATATATTGTGTTAGTGATTGAAGAGAATACTGATATGAAAGTTTTATAATTTTTTTTTATATAATGATTTCTGAAAATTTGTTTTACCGTAAGCAGTTTGGTCAAACATGTTTGGTAATTACATAATAAATTGTAATTGGAGAGATTAATTTTATATTAATATAAATTATAATCATTAGGTAACTTATAATTATATTATGTTATTAATGATTGGATTGTAATAAAATCTTAATAAATTATTTAAATTGAACGGAAATAATTTAAAGAGTTATACTTAGTATATAAATTTTGGAGTATTAATAATTGATTTAAGGCGATGATTAAATGTACCTTGAATGAATTGTGAATTATTTTGGAGTTTATGAATTGGATTATATTTAATTTGAGGTGAATATGTTTAGGTGATGAATAACGTTTCGTATTTGATATCGTTGGCACTTGAGGGTAAGATTTTGTGTAGTGTGCTGTAAATGGGTTAGAAGTATCAGGTACGGATTTCGTACTCTTTCGGCGACATTCTTGTTAAATTTGATTTGTTTGTCTTGTCCCTTATTTCGAATTTCGTTATTATTTCACATAATTGTTTCTTGTGAAATTCATATAATAATTTCATTTTGAAGTTGATATATATGACTCGTATTTGTACTCTTTGAGTTAGGTTATCATGCTTAGTATTTATTCTTGATAATTGTAGAGCGGTACATGTTGCTACCTTCTTTTTGAGATATTGTGACTATAATTTGATTTGGTTCAACATGTACATATAGAACCTTTTTGTTGGTATTATGTCGCATATGTTGTGACATAGTATTTTTGTTAGAATATACCGTAGGCTATACCTGAGCTATAACCACCTGTGGGGGTACCACATTCATGTCGTTTTGGCACGAGAGGCATGACACTTTCCGTGGGGGTGTGATTAGTCCACGACATCTCCGTTTTGGACTCCGGAGGAAGTGGGCCATTTGGTGTTTTGTTGTGGGAGGCGTATGGGTTAACCCCAGTTTTCTGTTTTGCGGATTTGTGATGTTGTGCCAAACACACTTATCCGATTTGCATACATTTGGATTCGCGGTCCAATGTGTGATTTGCCTGTGTGGCATTATTTTGATTTGCCTGTGTGGCATTGTTTTGATGTGCCTGTGTGGCATTATTTTGGTTGCCTATGTGGCATCATTTGATTTGCCTGTGTGACATCATTTGACTTGTCTGTGTGACATTATTTTGACTTGCCTGTGTGGCATTGTTTTGACTTTCATGTGTGGCAATATATATTTCTGAGCTCATTCGGTATGAAATAACACTCAAGCATTTGATTCAGCTTATTATTTCATTGTATTAGTTTTGTTGTTTATGATCAATTCATTGAGTTGGTTACTTCAGTTCGTTATTTCTTTACTCTTCTATTGGTTTCGTCAATTCTGTTGATTCAGATATATTCCATTCATATTTTTGGAGATTATATTTTTGTCAGTATATACACTTGAGGTTTTGTTCAGTATTTTGTCTCAATTGATTTCGTATATCAATTGTATATCTTTTGTATATCTGTATCCGTACTGGGCAATTGGCTCATGCTGTGTTTTTCTTCCGGCAGGTTTGCAGGGGTGGTTCAAGGCTAATGTGATGAGGGTGTTACCTTTGACCATCTAGGTTATTTCGATTTTTGGTTTTTATTATTTTGACTCTAGTTGGAGAATTATAATTAGTACTTCATTGATAGATATCATTATTAAAATTTTGGAGTTATCAGTGCTCTGTTTACTAATTTTGAGGTTTGTTGTGCTTTGCACGTGACCTCCCTTTCCTTTTCGGGAAGGGGGTGTTACAACCCATGTGATGATATCAAACATACGAGTAGAACCGACTTTAATTGATAAAGTTAAAGCTGCTCAAACTACGGACCTGGAGCTGATGCATATGAAGAAGAAAGTGCAAGAAGGTGTTGTTACAGAAGCAAGAATCGATGAAAAAGGAATACTTCGAGTCAACTCCAGACTTTATGTTCCTAACGATTCTGACTTGAAGCATAGAATCATGATGGAGGCACACAACCCACCGTTTGCAATTCATCTTGAGAGTACCAAAATGTATCATGATCTTCGACATACATTTTGGTGGAGCAATATGAAGAGAGAGATCACGGAGTTTATCTCGAGGTGTTTAAGTTGTCAACGTGTAAAGGCGGAGCATCAACTGCCAAAGGGTCCGTTGCAACTACTTGAGATTCCGAAATGGAAGTGGGAACACATTACTATGGATTTCGTTACGGGTCTTCCCAAGGTTTCTCAAGGCATAGATGCGATTTGGGTTATTGTTGATAGATTAACCAAGTCTGCTCATTTCTTGCCTATATGGGAGACTTATTCCCTTGAACGTCTTGCTCGTATGTACGTGAATGAGATTGTGAGATTGCATGGCATGCCAGTATCCATAGTTTCGTATCGTGACCCAAGATTCACTTCACGATTTTGGGTTAGCTTTCAGAAAGGTATGGGCACGGATTTACGATTCAGTTCAGCATACCATCCTCAAACGGACGGGCAATCAGAAAGGACTATTCAAACTCTTGAAGATCTATTAAGACTCTGTGTCCTAGATTTCAAAGGAAGTTGGGATAAGTATTTACCATTGGTGGAATTCTCCTACAACAACAGTTATCAAGCACGTATAGACGTAGCTCTATTCGAGGTGTTGTATGGAAGAAAATGTCGTTCTCCAGTATGTTGGGACGAGGTGGGTGAAGCAACGTTGTTAGGACCAGAATTGGTACGCATAACTACGGAAAAAATCTAAACGATTCGACAACGTATACAAACGGCACAAGATCGACAAAAGAGTTATGCGGATCTTCATCGAAAGGATGTGGGATTTAATATTGGGGATCATGTATTGTTACGTGTTGCTCCATGGAAGGGACTTTCAAGATTTGGGAAGTGAGGAAAGCTCAATCCACGATTTGTTAGTCCATTTGAGATTCTTGACCGAATAGGAAATGTGGCCTATAGACTCGCATTACCTCCAAGCATGTCTCGTATTCATAATGTTTTTCATATATCTATGCTTCGTAAATATGTGAAAGACCCGAACCACATTATTGAGTTAAAACCAGACAAGATAGTCGAAGATTTAACGTACGAAGAGGTACCTGTTAAGATCTTGGATAGGAAAGAACATGTCCTACGCACCAAGGTTATACCACAAATTAAGGTTTTGTGGAGGAACTGTGACACCCCCAAATCCGGGTACTTCAATTCCACAGATTTGGTGTTCACTGTCCAATTAAATCATAACTAACTACCCATAAACAAAGGATATAATTAAACTCAAAAGCTTAAATAATAAATCTCCCATCAAGGGTTACATAATCTCAAGATAAATCCCAAGTCATCTAACCTTTAATACAATCATCAGCGAAAATTAAAACATGATCATAATTAAATCTAGTACATAAGCTTTATAAATAAAGATAACTTAAACATTGTCGTCTAATCAAGCACTTTGTCCTTGCCCTCGCTTGTAGAAAGCTCTTCAAACTTCTTAACTTCATCTGCATTGTTTTGTGCAAGAGTGAGCAAACAATTGCCAACAAGAAGGATAATATACAATAATGGTTTATGAATGACAATTAACTGAGCTTTCAATGGTAAAGTGTTCTTACCAGAATAATAAACTTTAATTCAACAACTATGAGTTCAAAGGAATAATGAACGTTAAGTTAACAATAGATATCAACATCAAGGAATACATTGAGGGTCACAAGACCATAAACTATACTCTAGGTTTCAAGTATTTCTACTTTAACCTTTAACAGTCTAAAAGACTATAATCATCATCTTTGTCCTAGGTTAACAGGTGTTTCTACTATATCCTTTAACAGTCTAAACGACTATATGGACCATCATTCCGTACTCCAGGTGATCAGCCCTTTGTACTATGTATTGCGCAAACATTTTAACGCTATTGCGTATTTCTAAAATAATCCCCTAATAATAGGGTTGTTCATCTCAGCTTAGATCATCAGGTTCCGAACCAAATGAAGTTTGGTTGGGAATTAGCTTTCAAGGAATTCTAGATCTTTAGAATGCTCATCAACCAAGTACTGGTTGAATCAGATAGTAACAAATAACTATTCAAGAGTTTGATTATAATATCTTTATGAACAAGGTATATTGATGAATCAATAAGAACTAGAGTATTAACAATTTCTAAATTGAACAAATGTTATCATCGACAAATTGAACAAATGTTATCATCGACAACATGCTTTCCAAATTTGTGTGAGTACATATGCAAACCAAAGGAAGTTTGATTTGGGTTGACTTCAAGGGAAATTTAGAGTTTAGAACATTCATCAACTAAGGATTAGTTGAATTGGTAAAGAATCGCTAGACAACTTAGAGTTCGGTACAACAATGTAAGATAGTACAATGATATTGGAGAACGAAGATCAAACAACAGTTATTAGTAACTGAATAAACAACATTACTAACTTTGAATAACCAAAGTAATCTCGTTTGAAATAAAAAAATAAAGATTAACTAATTTGCTCAACAATAAATGAGAGTTAAAGAACTTGCATAACAATAAATTGTTAAACAAGAGATTAGAGATAGAGAATTTGCATGAATATAACATAACAGTGAAAAGTAACCTTGCTGAATAATAAAGTAGCAAAGATTAGGAAACTTGCCTCTTGCGTAAGCTATACAATTACAATTCACGTACTCTAATATCCTACACATTCCATTAGGATCATCACATCAATTAGCCACATACACATTAACCTCATAGATCCATTCCTCATCTTAGTTACGTTATTACCTTTAGTTTAAGGTCTATCCATATAAATAAACCACATAACACAAAGCTGAAGCTCACTAACACATTTTAGTGTAATCACAATATCTATTAGACATGTTAACATCAACTTCCAAAATAACACCCATTTATAGTTAAACTTGTTAATTTAATACAAGTCTTATGGTACTATATAAATATCAGAAATTTCAAGTGTTAACCTTCACAACACCTGTTTACTATTCATTACGCTTAATAATGCACAACATGTCATTTTCATAGTTTACTAACTTCTTATAACTTTAGAATCACTAACCACATAACACTATGTTGTTTTAACCTTGTCGTTACATATTTGATACATCAATATAACCTTAGACCAAGTTGTAGTGGTGTTACAAAGTCTGCAGCAACAGCAGACCTCACTGTCTCAGGACAGGGTATGGTGCAGCTGTGCCATACACAAGCCTGGGACAGGCGCAGCTGCGCCGTTACTGGCCTTGGCACCGGCGCAGCTGCGCCAGTGCACAGACAGAACCAGAAAGGCTATGAACAGTAGCCGACTTTAGCCCAACTAACACGAATTTCACCCACCAAACAGTGAAATTAACATAAACAAATGATATAAAACTATTACAAACATGTTTCCTCACATATATATCAATATAGAACAATTTAACAACAACTTAAACTAGTTTAATTTCTCAAATTCCTCATTTTCATATAAAAACTCAATTTTTAATATTCTTCACAAAAATCAACATTGTGATCTCTATATTTGGCCAAATTGCTTCGTTCAAATTATGTTATGCTCATTTCTTAATAAACTACGATATACAAGCGTCAATTTACAGTTTAACATCCGAATTGGCCACTAAAATTGACAATTACGCAAGCCATATGAAGAACACAAACACTGTCATTATTTTCTTTTACTGTTATCCCAAAATTAGCATGCAAAGTCTTGTCTACATACAATCTCAACTATCACAACACATAAACACAATTACATCATTGTATAGCAACAATTCAACGAATTTGATTTCACAGAGTACATGAAATTTTTGCCGTAATTCACATATGTAGACATATACATATATATTAAGGTTGTATAAGAAGTACCTTCAAATTGCTTGAAATCTTTTTTGTTAAACACTGCAAATGCTCTGAAATTCTTCTATCTCAATTTCTCTCAACTCTCACAAAACACAGTACTCTTAAACTTGGGAAATAGAATGTGTAAAAGAAATAAAACTGATAACCCTTAATAATAATACTAATTGCTATTTCAGTTACTAACTAACGTATATAATATAAATATATTATATTTATTATTTTAATTTATTTATTTTATTTATTAAATTCAAAAATTAGAAATCCCAAAAGCCATAAGGCTTGTTTGGCAAAACCCTTTAAATTTAAAGAATTAATATATTTAAGCCTTGTTTGGTCAAAACTAAATTAAACTACTTTAATTTTATTTCAATAACCCATTTAGTTTATAATTTATAATCACATATTACTTATTTGGATTTCTATATCCAACATTAATCAAATAAAATAATTAACATATTATATTTTAAATAAATACTCCACTTAAACAAACATTAACTTTATTATAATTTTATTTAATAATTTAATATACCATCTTAATTTATCATATCACAACAACAATATAACATTTCATGTTATCTTACAACATAATAACTATAAATTAAATTAATTTAGAATATTATCTAATAAATATAATTTATAAATATTTACTATCAAAATCACATATTCATTTAATTTAAGAAATATTTTAAATTACAAAACAACAACTGCATCAATAAAATATTTATTTAATTTAATAAATATTTTAAATTACAAATAAAATCTTGGATTGTTACAGGAACCATGCTATTGAAGAAATGACATGGGAGTTAGAATCAAAAATGAAAGTGAGGTATCCTCACCTTTTCAAAACACTAGGTATGTACGTCAATTTCGAGGACGAAATTTCATAAGGAGGGGAGGTTGTAAGACCGCAATTTTTTATAAATAAAATCGAATTTCATCTAATTATTATTTTAAATAATAAGGTGTTAAGTTGATATAATGCTTTGGTTATGGGTGAAATGTGCAAATTTTATAAAATAAGCAAGTGGTTATAAAATATTCATTATTGTCGGGGAATATTCGTTTGGTCGTGGAATATTCTTGTTGTCGGGGAATATTCGTACGTTGGCGCAGCCATTTGTGGGCCCCATAACGGAAAACGGTCGGATGAAGAAAATGATAAGTTTGAGTTTTTATAAATAACGGCGTAGTTATTACCGTTAACACTGTTGGAACACCCGGTGGTTAAAAAACAGTAATACGCGTGGTTGTACAGTAGCACACGGTATTGCACATTATTTTTGAATTATTGATTCTTGCGTAAGAAGACACTACTCAATAATTGTTACAGTAATTACTGTTTAATATTTTATTTTATTTTATTGATTCAATAATTGCTACGTTTAAATTTTATTTTATTATTGTTTCAATAATTGTCACTGCACATTATTTCCCATTATCAGATCAATAATTCATATTATTTGAATAATATTATTAGATAGCATTATTGGTAATGTCTAAGGAAGTTCTGTCTAAGAAGAGGTTTGATCACCTAATTGCGCCCCAGTAAGGAGAAATTCTTATCGAAAAGCCTATTTCATGAGAACGACCTGATTGTCGTAATTGTGATTCTGTAATATTATTTGTGAATAATTAATTATTGATTTATATGATAAGGATATATTTATTTTATGTAGATATAAATGAAGGATATATTTATTTTATGTGGATATAAATGAAAGAATTAATGCTGAGGTGTTTTATCAGTATTTTGTCAGAATGGAGGTATTAAAAATCGTACATATGTGGATTTCGACCATTTTTCATTTGGAATTTGGAAAAACTTAAATCTACAAAGTTGTAGAAAATTTAATTTCCTATGGAATTGACATAAAATTCATATTTTTCTGATAAAAAGACTATTTATTATGAATTATTGAAGTTTTGGAAGTAAATATTTTTATTAAAATTATGGGTTCCCACTTTTGTCCTTTGTTGATAAAATGTGCTGAATTAATTTTTCAAATGTGGTGGGCGGATAATTTTTCAAAGTGGCATGCGTAGAAAAAAAAATTATATTATTTTATTAATTTAGTCTACTTTGATGTTCTAGCATTTTTCTATAAATAGGGTGCTTAGTTAGAATTGAAAATCACACCAGAAACAACTTTTCTCTCTTTCCATATTATTGAGCGTATTTTGTGAGTATTTAGATATTTTGAGAGTTGCTATTCAGTGCAAGTTTTCATCAGCATTACATCTGATATACCAGTCAGAAGTACTGTTCTTTTAAGGTAAGAGATGTTATTTTCTTCGTAAATAATATTATTTCTTTCAATATCATTATGTCGAAATATTGGTATGAATATTATTGTGGAATTTCTATATTTTTGTGTCGGGGTTACTATTCACGTATACGGTACTATTCACGAATACGGCACTATTCACCAAAAAATAAAATTTTCTCTTTTTGTCCCAGATGTCTATTTTTGTTACTATCTTTGATTGTATCCATGTTTTGATCTTCATTCTCGAATTTTACTACACTACGATTTATTATGAAGTATTTTTTAACATGGATAAACCGAAGCACGAATCCCTAATCTTTGTTCTTCTGTCTCACTGGATTCATTTTTTAAAAATATTTTTCATCATCCTCAGTCCTAAATGATGATATAACTGAATATCTTTGGCCTGTAGTACAAAGACGAATGATTACATGATGAATATCTTTGGCTCGTAGTACAAAGATGAACAGGTGTTGAGATGAACATGACCAACTGGTGATACAAATGAATATCTTTGGCCCGTAATGCAAAGATGAATATTTGATTCAAGATGTATATTGATTGATATTATAGGGATAAAATATTGATTGTGATGCCCCCAAAATAGGTATACATCACCCATTCTGAGTAGCGAAAAATATGGTACAGAAACAATTATAACTTTATTAATACAATTGTCGTGCAAAACACGACAACACAGAAACTGCGAGTTAAATTATAAATATTGTCTTCTAGACAATATCCACACTCAAATAAGTCCCCATTTCAATTATTGATATACTATTTTACAAAATAGCGAGGACTATAATAACAACTGCCTTAGAACATCACTCCACACCCCGACTACTTCCCGCTATATTCTCGCTTCTTGAGAAAAAAAATGGAACAAACAGGAAAAACGGTGAGCTCAACTAGCCCAGTAAAGAATATTATGACTAAGATAATATAGAATAAATTATCGTTAGTCCTCAACAGGGAAAAATATGATAGAATATAATAGACAATAAGTTTTAGATCAACAACTGCAGCGGAAGCAGCAATCCATTAGAAGAGTTAAGTAGAGAATGAATTCTACTATCTTCTAAGATTTAAAAGTCCATCATCAATATTTTATCCCTGTAACATCAATCAATATACATCTTGAATCAAATATTCATCTTTGTACTACAGTCCAAAGATATTCATCAGTTGGTCATGTTCATCTAAATACCTGTACATTTTAGCACTACGGCCAAAGATATTCATCAGAAAATCATTCATCTTTGCACTACAGGTCAAATATATTCAGTTATATCATCATTTAGGACTGAGGATGATGAAAAATATTTTAAAGAAAATGAATCAAGTGAGATAAAAGAATAAGGATTAAAGATTCGCATTTAGTTCATCCATGTTCAAAAATACTCCATAATAAATCATTGTGGAGCAAAATTTAAGAATAAAGATCAAAACATGGATACAATCAAAGATAGTAACAAAAATAGATATCTGAGACAAAGAAGAGAAAATTTCATTTTTCGGTGAATAGTACCGTATTCGTGAATAGTGTTGTATACGTGTATAGTGTCGTATACATGAATAGCAACCCCGACACAAAAAGACAAAAATTTCACAAGAAAAATCTTACCAATATTTCCGGAATAATGATATTGAAAGAAATAATATCACTTAAAAAAATAACATCCCTTACCTCAAAAAGACAGTACTTCTGACTGGAATACTAGTTATAGTGCTGAAGGAACTTGTCCCGGATAGCAACACTCAAAGTATCAAAATACTCACAAAAATACGCTTGATAATATAGAGAGAGAAAACTTAAGTTTTTGGTGTGATTTTTAATTCTAAGCTAAGCATCCTATTTATAGGAAAATGCTTAGAACACCAAAGCAGAAAATTTAATAAAATATTATTATTATTTTTTATAATTCCTACGCCCACTTTGAAATTCTGAATTCAGCATGCTTAACAACAAGTGGGGCCCACCAATCATAACAAAAACATTTTTCATAAAAAAATAATTAAAACTGTAAGACCCCAATTTTTATAAATAAAGATGAATTTTCTATAAATATCATTTTTGAATATTATGAAGTTAATTTGATATAATGTTATAGTTGTGGGTAATATTTATAAATTTTGCAAAGTAAGCAAGTTGTTATAAAATATTCGTTTGGTCGGGGAATATTCTTTTTGTCGGGGAATATTCGTACGACGGCACAATCATTGGTGGACCCCACAACGGAATTATTGTCGGATTGAGAAAACGACAAAATTATCTTTCTATAAAAATAACAGCTGAGGTATTACGTTAAAATCGTTAAAACTGTTGAACTACTTGGTAGTAAAAGTACAGTAATACGCGTGGTTGCATAGTAGCACACGGTATTGATTATTGATGCTTACGTGAGAAGTCACTCAGCTATACTCAATTATTGCTACAGTAATTGCTGCATCATATCTCTTAAATTATTGTCATAGTATCATCTGTATAATATGTTATATTATTGAGACGTTGTGGTAAGTTTGGTTATTTTATGGGGGGCCATATGTCATCATCTAAGAGTCTCTTCGTCAATAGTAATTACCGTCGTCAATAGTAATTACCGTCGTCAATAGTATTTACCTTGGTCAATAGTAATTACCTTCGTCAATAGTATTTACCTTGGTCAATAGTAATTACCTTCGTCAATAGTATTTACCTTGGTCAATAGTAATTACTTTCGTCAATAGTAGTTGTCCCTTCAATATTACCAAGAGTCATTTGACCCTTCGTTAAGACCAAGAGTCATTTGACCCTTCGTTAAGACCAAGAGCCACCCTCAGTTTTTCTATAAATAGAGGCCTAGGGCTTCATTATTTTTCACGAATTCATTCAAGCTATAGAGAGAGAAAGTATAGAGAGAATAAGAGAGAGAGAATAAAAGTATTCTGCTACATCACTTTTCCAATATCCAGTTCTTTTAAGGTAGGGAATATTATTCTTTTATATTCATGAAGAGAACTTCTGTTATTCCATTTGTTATTATTCTGTTGGAATAACCAGTATACGCGGTCTACCCTATACTTGGTGACATTCTTCTATTATTCTGTTGGAACATCCTGTCTGTGTGTTTTACACCGGACCTGGTTCCGTTTTATTACTATTCTGTTGGAATATCCTGTCTGTGTGTTTTACACCGGACCTGGTTCCATTATTTATTATTCTGTCGGAATATCCTGTCTGTGCGTTTACGCCGGACCTGGTTCCATTATTTATTATTCTATTGGAATAACCTGTCTGTGCGGTCTATCGCATGCATGGTGATTTCTTTTGTTATTCCATTCTTTATTGTACTCAGTTGGTTAAGTTTTGACTTCTATACTCCATGAAATTTGTGGAATATCCTTGATAGTTGCGTTTCATCCAGTATCTTTTCAAGAAAATATTCTTCTAAGCGTTCTTGAATTTTACTCCACAATGCAGTATCATGTTGACAATTTGGATGTTGTTAATTCCTGGATAAATTAATTCTTGAACTTGTTTTATTGAATTCTTATATCATTGTCATCATCCTCATGTTTTATAAAATGTTGAAAGTCATCTGTGGCATGTAGTGCATAGATGGACTTGGTATGATTATGACCAGGGATTATTCGGTATAATCATGACCGTAATGTTACAAATGATGTGGTAAAAGTCCTCATTGGCCCGTAGTGCATTGATGGACAGTTGTTGGCATGATCATGACCATTAATGAATACACGAATATCCTTGGCCGTAGTGCAGGGGTGATTCGATGATGTGGATTATTTTATTAAGCTGAGTCTCAGCGATCGCAGTGTTGAAAAACCTTTTAAATCATAAAAGATAGTAGAGTTTATTTTCTACTTGACTCTTTTAATGGATTGCTTGTTCCGCTACAGTTAAACTTGATGTCTATTATATTTTATCAGTTTAACATTGTTGAAGGCTAACGATAATTTATTCTGCATTATCTTAGTCATAATATTTTTTACTGGGCTAGTTGAGCTCACCCTTTCTTTCACTGTTCTCTTCAGGAAATGAGAACGTAGCTGGGACAAGTCAGGGTACGGAGTGATGGTCCGAATGATAGTATTAGTTAGTAGTCCTCACTATTCTATGTAATGGTGTGTTAATAAATGTAATGAGGACTCATTTTGAGTATGAATACTCTCTAGAAGATAATATTTGTATTCAAACTCACAGTTTATGTTTTATCGTATTGTACACGACAGATGTATTAATCAGTTGTATTTGTATTCTGTACTATGTATCTGACGACCCAAGATGGGTGATGTATACCTAATTTTGGGGGCGTCACAGTTGGTATCAGAGCTTAGGGATATGATCCCTGGCTAAGATGTGAGAATAGAACTAGGAGGGGAGAGACGGGGAATTCCTTCGCTAGTATGACATACCTAAGTTTATTTGTATGGTATTTAATTGGTCGGTCATAATATAAGGATAATATATGACATATCAATTAATTTTTATTTTGTGGCAGTATCTGAAAATGGCATCTGAGAACGTTGAGAATAGCAATGGAGCACAGACGACTGTTGATTCACCACATATCAATAATCAGGATAATGTGCATCAGGAAGGTGTCAATCCTCATGCAAACAACAACACTGACCAAATGATGAATGATCAAATGTTCAGAGGCTTTATGCAATTCATGCAACAACAGGTGAAAGCGGCTCCTGTCCACAACGTAGGTGGAAATACTGGAAACTCTCTGGCGGTCACCGCTAAACAGTTTAAGGAGCTGGGACCACCGGAGTTTAAGGGAGAACCCAAACCACTTGTAGCTGAAACATGGATAAAGCAAATCACCAAGATATTTGATGTCTTGGGTTGCTCCGAGGAGCAAAAGGTTCCCTTTGCCGCCTTTATGTTGCGAGGAGAGGCAGATTACTGGTGGGAATCGATAAAGCGTACTCAACCTGCCGCACTGAAGATGTCTTGGGAGAAGTTCAAGATCTGTTTAACGACAAATACTTTCCCGAGAGTATTCGTCACATGAAGGAGGTGGAGTTCATCAAATTGGAGCAGAATAATATGACCGTGTCGCAGTACGAGGCAAAATTTGTGGAGTTATCCCGGTTTGCGTCCCACCTGGTGGATAATGAAGAAAGAATGACGCGGATGTTTTTAAGAGGTTTGAAGCCGGAGATACGTCAACATCTTGTTTCTCATAAACTGTGTTTGTATTCAGATGTTGTAAATAGGGCTCAGTTGGTGGAGCGCGATAACGAGACAACGCAACCAAAAGAGAGCAGCCGGCAAAATGATAATACCAGTGAGAGCAGTCATCGAAGCGGTGACAACAAGCGTGGAGGGAATCAACAGGCCAGAAATGGTAACCACTTCGGTGGTAATCAGGGCCAAAACAATAAGAATGGACATTTCAAGAAGAGGAGATTCAACAATGACGGAAAGACGTCAGCACCAGCACCTGTCGTTAAGGAAGGAGAGCGACCACCTATCATATGTTTCAAATGCGGAGGGGAGGGGCACATCAGTCCAAACTACGCGATGCCGTCCAAAGCATGTTATAATTGTGGAAGAGAAGGTCATTTAGCCCGATTTTGTCGTTTACCGAAGACAAATTCAGCTAGGATGGAGGCACCAAAAGCCGTCCCAGAAAAGTCAAAACCGATTGTGCAAGGGAGAGCGTTTGTTGTGAACTCCCAGAGAGCAAGGAACCCGAATGAGGTCATCACGGGTAAGCTTATTATAAACTCTAAAGAAGTTTATACTTTATTTGATACCGGTTCAACCCATTCTTTTATTTCTCCTACTTGCGCTCATCGATTAAATTTGATTCCGGAGAAATTAGACTTTGACTTATCTGTGGAAACTCCGTTGGGAGAAACCTTCATTACCTCCACTGTTTATAAGTCTTGTTTGGTTCAAGTTGGTACCCACACATTACCTATCGATCTGATTTCATTAAAAATACTTGCATTTGACGTGATTCTAGGGATTGATTGGTTAACTACTCATTATGCAAAAATTGATTGTTTTCGTAAGGTTGTTAGTTTTCATATTCCTAATCGACCAATTATGCGAATTCAAGCAACCAAACCATTAAAATCAATCGCTGTCATCTCAAGCCATAAAACTATTCGTTTATTGAAAAACGGATGTCAAGCTTTCTTAGCTCATGTCACAGATCTAAACAAAAATACGTCAGTTTTGAATGATATTTCTATTGTTAATAAATTCCCTGACGTATTCCCTGAAGAACTTCCTGGCCTACCCCCAGAGCGTGAAATTGAATTTTGTATCGATCTTGAACCCGGTACAAAACCCATTTCCAAAGCCCCATATCGAATGGCTCCTATTGAACTTCAGGAGTTAAAGATCCAACTGCAGGAATTGTTAGACATTGGCTTTATTCGTCCTAGTACTTCTCCTTGGGGTGCTCCTGTTCTGTTCGTGAAGAAGAAAGATGGAAGTATGCGACTTTGTATTGATTATCGGGAGTTGAATCATGTCACCATCAAAAACAGGTACCCATTGCCACGTATTGATGACCTGTTTGACCAGTTGCAAGGAGCACAATTCTTTTCAAAGATCGATCTTCGTCCTGGATATCATCAGCTGAAGGTTAGAACTGAGGATATTCCAAAGACGGCTTTTAGAACTCGGTACGGGCATTATGAATTCCTAGTCATGTCCTTTGGATTGACTAATGCTCCTGCTGCCTTCATGGATATGATGAACCGGGTATTCAAGGAATATTTGGATCATTTTGTGGTCGTCTTTATTGATGACATCCTTATTTATTCCAAAAGCCGTGAAGATCATGAGCAACACTTGAGGCTGGTACTCCAAAAGCTTCGTGAATACAAGCTTTATGCCAAGTTGAAGAAATGCGAGTTCTGGCTGGAGGAGGTAGCATTCCTTGGGCACGTAGTATCAAGTCGCGGAATATCGGTTGACCCGGCAAAGATTGAAGCTATTCAAAGCTGGGAGCAACCTAAATCAGTAACCGAAGTACGTAGCTTTCTCGGTCTAGCTGGTTATTATCGGAGATTCGTGGAAGGATTTTCTCGAATCGCTACTCCGTTAACTCAGCTGACTCGAAAAGATACAAAGTTCGGTTGGAGCGAGGAATGTGAGCAGAGTTTTCAAGAACTCAAGAGGAGACTCATTTCAGCACCTGTTCTAACAATACCATCTGGCTCGGAGGGATTTGTCATCTACAGTGATGCTTCGAGCAAAGGGTTGGGATGTGTTCTCATGCAACATGGAAAAGTCATAGCCTATGCATTAAGACAACTCAAGGAATATGAGAGGAATTATCCTACTCATGATCTAGAGTTGGCAGCTGTTGTCTTTGCACTTAAAATTTGGAGGCATTACTTGTATGGGGAGAAGGTGGAGATCTTTACGGATCATAAAAGTCTCAAATATTTCTTCACTCAAAAGGAACTCAACATGCGACAACGACGTTGGCTTGAACTGTTGAAAGATTATGATCATACCATTCAATACCATCCTGGAAAAGCGAACGTGGTAGCTGACGCATTGAGTAGAAGATCATATGCGGGTACAAGTGCAATATTAACAACGCAAAGACCCATTTTGTGTGACTTGCAAAGGATGGAGATAGAGTTGAAGACTCCAGGGACCCATGTGATGATGGCGAATATACGAGTAGAACCGACTTTAATCGATAAAGTTAAAGCTGCTCAAGCTACAGACCTGGAGCTGATGCGTTTGAAGAAGAAAGTGCAAGAAGGTGCTTTACCAGAAGCAAGAATCGATGAAGAAGGAATACTTCGAGTCAACTCCAGACTTTGTGTTCCTAACAACCCTGATTTAAAGTATGAAATCATGATGGAGGCGCACAACACACCGTTTACAATCCATCCTGGAAGTACCAAAATGTATCATGATCTTCGTCATACATTTTGGTGGAGCAATATGAAGAGAGAGATAGCGTTGTTTATCTCAAGGTGTCTAACTTGTCAACGAGTCAAAGCGGAGCATCAAGTACCAAAAGGTCCATTGCAACCACTTGAAATTCCAGAATGGAAGTGGGAGCACATTACCATGGATTTCGTTACCGGTCTTCCTAGGGTTTCTCAAGGTATTGATACGATTTGGGTCATTGTTGATAGATTGACCAAGTCTGCTCATTTCTTACCGATACGAGAAACTTATACACTTGAACGTCTTGCTCGTATGTACATAAACGAGATTGTAAGACTGCATGGTATGCCAGTATCCATAATTTCTGACCGAGACCCAAGATTCACTTCACGATTTTGGGTTAGTTTACAAAAAGCTATGGGCACGGAGTTACGATTTAGTTCAGCATATCATCCTCAGACGGACGGACAATCAGAGAGGACTATTCAAACTCTTGAAGATTTATTAAGACTCTGTGTCTTTGACTTCAAAGGAAGTTGGGACAAGTTCTTACCATTGGTGGAGTTTTCCTACAACAACAGTTATCAAGCAAGTATTGGCATGGCTCCATTCGAAGCATTGTATGGAAGAAAATGTCGTTCTCCAGTATGCTGGGATGAGGTGGGCGAAGCAACGTTGTTGGGACCGGAGTTGGTACGTATGACTACAGAAAAGATTCAAACGATCCGACAACGTATAAAAACCTCACAAGATCGACAAAAGAGTTATGCTGATCTTCATCGAAAGGACGTAGAATTTGATGTAGGAGATCATGTGTTCTTACGTGTTGCTCCATGGAAAGGAGTTACAAGATTTGGAAAGAGAGGAAAGCTAAATCCTCGATTCATCGGTCCATTTTTAATCCTCGATCGAGTAGGAACTGTGGCTTATAAACTCGCTTTACCGCCAAGTATGTCTCGTGTTCATAACGTTTTCCACATATCCATGTTACGCAAATATGTGGAAGACCCGAACCACATTATTGAGTTAGAACCGGACGAAATAGCGGAGGATTTGACGTATGAAGAAGTTCCTGTTCAAATCTTGGATAAGAAGGAACATATTCTACGCTCCAAGGTTATACCTCAAGTCAAAGTTTTGTGGAGAAACCACGATGTTGAGGAAATGACTTGAGAGTTAGAATCAGAAATGAAATCAAGGTATCCTTACCTCTTCGACATACCAGGTACGTACCCTAATTTCGAGGGCGAAATTTCATAAGAAGGGGAGGTTGTAAGACCCCAATTTTTATAAATAAAGATGAATTTTCTATAAATATCATTTTTGAATATTATGAAGTTAATTTGATATAATGTTATAGTTGTGGGTAATATTTATAAATTTTGCAAAGTAAGCAAGTTGTTATAAAATATTCGTTTGGTCGGGGAATATTCTTTTTGTCGGGGAATATTCGTACGACGGCACAATCATTGGTGGACCCCACAACGGAATTATTATCGGATTGAGAAAACGACAAAATTATCTTTCTATAAAAATAACAGCTGAGGTATTACGTTAAAATCGTTAAAACTGTTGAACTACTTGGTAGTAAAAGTACAGTAATACGCGTGGTTGCATAGTAGCACACGATATTGATTATTGATGCTTACGTGAGAAGTCACTCAGCTATACTCAATTATTGCTACAGTAATTGCTGCATCATATCTCTTAAATTATTGTCATAGTATCATCTGTATAATATGTTATATTATTGAGACGTTGTGGTAAGTTTGGTTATTTTATGGGGGGCCATATGTCATCATCTAAGAGTCTCTTCGTCAATAGTAATTACCGTCGTCAATAGTAATTACCGTCGTCAATAGTATTTACCTTGGTCAATAGTAATTACCTTCGTCAATAGTATTTACCTTGGTCAATAGTAATTACCTTCGTCAATAGTATTTACCTTGGTCAATAGTAATTACTTTCGTCAATAGTAGTTGTCCCTTCAATATTACCAAGAGTCATTTGACCCTTCGTTAAGACCAAGAGTCATTTGACCCTTCGTTAAGACCAAGAGCCACCCTCAGTTTTTCTATAAATAGAGGCCTAGGGCTTCATTATTTTTTACGAATTCATTCAAGCTATAGAGAGAGAAAGTATAGAGAGAATAAGAGAGAGAGAATAAAAGTATTCTGCTACATCACTTTTCCAATATCCAGTTCTTTTAAGGTAGGGAATATTATTCTTTTATATTCATGAAGAGAACTTCTGTTATTCCATTTGTTATTATTCTGTTGGAATAACCAGTATACGCGGTCTACCCTATACTTGGTGACATTCTTCTATTATTCTGTTGGAACATCCTGTCTGTGTGTTTTACACCGGACCTGGTTCCGTTTTATTACTATTCTGTTGGAATATCCTGTCTGTGTGTTTTACACCGGACCTGGTTCCATTATTTATTATTCTGTCGGAATATCCTGTCTGTGCGTTTACGCCGGACCTGGTTCCATTATTTATTATTCTATTGGAATAACCTGTCTGTGCGGTCTATCGCATGCATGGTGATTTCTTTTGTTATTCCATTCTTTATTGTACTCAGTTGGTTAAGTTTTGACTTCTATACTCCATGAAATTTGTGGAATATCCTTGATAGTTGTGTTTCATCCAGTATCTTTTCAAGAAAATATTCTTCTAAGCGTTCTTGAATTTTACTCCACAATGCAGTATCATGTTGACAATTTGGATGTTGTTAATTCCTGGATAAATTAATTCTTGAACTTGTTTTATTGAATTCTTATATCATTGTCATCATCCTCATGTTTTATAAAATGTTGAAAGTCATCTGTGGCATGTAGTGCATAGATGGACTTGGTATGATTATGACCAGGGATTATTCGGTATAATCATGACCGTAATGTTACAAATGATGTGGTAAAAGTCCTCATTGGCCCGTAGTGCATTGATGGACAGTTGTTGGCATGATCATGACCATTAATGAATACACGAATATCCTTGGCCGTAGTGCAGGGGTGATTCGATGATGTGGATTATTTTATTAAGCTGAGTCTCAGCGATCGCAGTGTTGAAAAACCTTTTAAATCATAAAAGATAGTAGAGTTTATTTTCTACTTGACTCTTTTAATGGATTGCTTGTTCCGCTACAGTTAAACTTGATGTCTATTATATTTTATCAGTTTAACATTGTTGAAGGCTAACGATAATTTATTCTGCATTATCTTAGTCATAATATTTTTTACTGGGCTAGTTGAGCTCACCCTTTCTTTCACTGTTCTCTTCAGGAAATGAGAACGTAGCTGGGACAAGTCGGGGTACGGAGTGATGGTCCGAATGATAGTATTAGTTAGTAGTCCTCACTATTCTATGTAATGGTGTGTTAATAAATGTAATGAGGACTCATTTTGAGTATGAATACTCTCTAGAAGATAATATTTGTATTCAAACTCACAGTTTATGTTTTATCGTATTGTACACGACAGATGTATTAATCAGTTGTATTTGTATTCTGTACTATGTATCTGACGACCCAAGATGGGTGATGTATACCTAATTTTGGGGGCGTCACAAAAACTTTAAAAATCAATTGTTCTGGAACTTCAATAATTCATAATAAATAGCCCTTTTATTAGAAAAATTCGAATTTTATGTCCATTCCATAGGAAATTCAGTTCTCTACAACTTTGTAAGTTTAAGTTTTTCCAAATTCCAAATAAAAATTGACCGAAATTCACATACGAAAAATTTTACAGGCTATAATCAATTTCAGTCAAAAATTGGGCCCACCAACATGTTTAACATGTTTTTAACATTTATTGTAACAAAAATACTCTTCCATCTCATTTATTAATATATCACACATTCATCGTAAAAATATCATTATTATTATATTATTAAAATATAATAATATATTTAAATGAATTATTTTATCAGAAAAGATAAAATATCAATTTTTAACATTTGTCACTTTTCTAAAAATTCCTCCATTTATATCCACATAAATAAATACTTTTTTTATCATATAAATCAATAATTAATTATTCACAAATAATATTACAAAATCACAATACTGGCAACCAGTCCGTTCTCAGGAAAGTGGGGGCTTTCCGATAAGGATTTCTCCTTACTGGCGCGCAATTAGGTGACCAAACCTCTCCTTAGACAGAAATTTCTAGACATTGTCAATAATGCTATCTAATAATATTATTAAAATAATATAATTTATTGATCTGATAATATAAATACTGTGCAGTGACAATTATTAAAACAACAATAATATAAAATATCAACGTAGCAATTATTGAATCAATAAAATAAAATATTGAACAGTAATTACTGTAATAATTATTGAGTAGTGCCTTCTTACGTAAGAATCAATAATTGGTAAAATACCGTGTGCTACTGTGCAACATCGCGTATTACTGTATTTTAACCACCAGGTATTCTAACAGTATTAACGGTAACAACTACGCCGTTATTTATAAAAACTTATACTTGTCGTTTTCTTCATCCAATCTCTTTCCGTTATGGGGCCCACACAAGGTTGCGCCGTCTTATGAATATTCCCCGACAGCAAGAATATTCCACGACCAAACAAATATTTCCCGACAACAATGAATATTTTATAACCACTTGCTTATTTAAAATATTTGCGCGTTTTACCCATAACTAACTACATTAATCAAATCAACCCTTACTATTTCAAAATAATAAATAGAGAAAATTCAATTTCATTTATAAAAAGTTGGGGTCTTACAACCTCCCCTCCTTATGAAATTTCGACTTCGAAATTGATGTACGTACCTGGTGTTTCAAAAAGGTGAGGATACCTCGCTTTCATTTCCGTTTTCAAATCCCAGGTCATTTCCTCAATAGCATGATTTCTTCACAAAACTTTGACTTGTGGTATAACCTTTGTGCATAGGACATGCTCCTTCCTATCCAATATCTTGACAGGTACCTCCTCGTATGTTAAGTCTTCAACTATCTCGTCTGGTTCTAACTCAATAATGTTGTTCGGGTCTTTCACATATTTACGAAGAATAGATATGTAAAAAACATTATGTACACGAGACATGTTTGGAGGTAACGCGAGTCTATAGGCCACATTTTCTACTCGGTCAAGAATCTGAAATGGACCAATAAATCGTGGATTGAGCTTTCTTTTCTTCCCAAATCTTGTAACTCCCTTCCATGGAGCAACTCGTAATAATACATGATTCCCAATACTAAATTCCACGTCTTTTCGATGAAGATCCGCATAGCTCTTTTGTCGATCCTGTGCCGTTTGTATACGTTGTCAAATTATTTGGATCTTTTCCGTAGTCATACGTACCAATCTTCAAGAGTTTGAATAGTCCTCTCTGATTGTCCGTCCGTTTGGGGATGGTATGCCAAACTGAATCGTAAATCCGTGCCCATAGCTTTCTGCAATCTAACCCAAAATCGTGAAGTGAATCTTGGGTCACGATCCGAAACTATGGATACTGGCATACCATGCAATCTCACAATCTTATTTACGTACATACGAGCAAGACGTTCAAGGGAATAAGTCTCCCGTATCGGCAAGAAATGAGCAGACTTGGTTAATCTATCAACAATAACCCAAATTACATCTATGCCTTGAGAAACCTTAGCTCCTGTAACGAAATCCATAGTAATGTGTTCCCACTTCTATTTCAGAATCTCAAGTGGTTGCAATGGACCCATTAGCACTTGATGCTCCGTCTTTACACGTTGACAAGTTAAACACCTAAAGATAAACTTCGCAATCTCTCTCTTTATATTGTTCCACCAAAATATATGTCGAAGATCATGATACATTTTGGTACTTCCAGGATGGATTGTAAACGGCGTATTGTGTGTCTCCATCATGATCTTGTACTTCAAATCAGAATCGTTAAGAACACAAAGTCTGGAGTGGACTCGAAGTATTCCTTCTTCATCGATTATTGCTTCCGGAATAGCACCTTCTTGCACTTTCTTCTTCATACGCATCAGCTCCGGGTCTGTGGCTTGAGCAACTTTAACTTTATCAATTAAAGTTGGTTCTATGTGTATACTTGACATCATCGCATGGGTCCCCGGAGTCTTGAATTCTATCTTCATCTTTTGTAAATCACACAAAATGGGTCTTTGTGTTGACAACATCACACTCGTTCCAGCATATAATCTTCTACTCAATGCGTCAGCTACCACGTTCGCTTTTCTAGGATGGTATTGAATGGTATGGTCATAATCTTTCAACAGATTGAGCCAACGTCGTTGCCGCATATTGAGTTCCTTTTGAGTGAAGAAATATTTGAGACTTTTATGGTCCGAATATATCTCCACTTTCTCCCCATATAAATAGTGCCTCCAGATTTTTAACGCAAAAATGACTGCTGCCAGCTCTAGATCATGAGTAGGATAATTTCTCTCATATTCTTTGAGTTGTCGCGAGGCATAGGCTATGACCTTCCCATGTTACATGAGAACACATCCTAACCCTTTGCCCGAAGCATCGCTTTGGATAACAAATCCATCCAAACTAGATGGCATTGTCAGAACAAGTGCCGAAATGAGTCTCCTCTTAAGCTTTTGAAAACTCTTCTCTCATTTCTCGCTCTATACTTCGAGTCAGCTGAGTTAACAGAGTAGCGATTCGAGAAAATCCTTCCACAAATCTCCGATAATAACTAGCTAAACCTAGAAAGCTACGTACTTCGGTCACCGACTTCGGTTGCTCCCAACTTTGTATTGCTTTAATCTTCGTTGGGTCAACAAATACTCCATGTTTTGACACTACGTGCCAAAGGAATGCTGCTTCCTCAAGCCAAAACTCACATTTCTTCAACTTGGCATATAGCTTGTTTTCACGAAGTCTTTGTAGTACCAGCTTCAAATGGTTCTCATGATCTTCACGGCTTTTGGAGTACATGAGGATGTCATCAATAAAGACAACAACGAACTGATCCAAATATTCTTTAAATACTCGGTTCATCATATCTATGAAAGCAGCAGGAGCATTAGTCAATCCAAATGACATGACTAGGAATTCATAATGCCCGTATCGAGTTCTAAAGGCAGTCTTCGGAATATCCCCAATTTTAATCTTCAGCTGATGATATCCAGAACGAAGATTAATCTTTGAAAAGAATTGTGCTCCTTACAATTGGTCAAACAAGTCATCAATGCGAGGTAGCGGATACCTATTCTTAATGGTGACATGGTTCAATTCCCGGTAGTCAATACAAAGTCGCATACTCCCATCTTTCTTCTTTACGAATAAAACATGAGCACCCCAAGGAGATGTACTAGGACGAATGAAACCGATGTCAAACAACTCCTGTAGTTGGACCTTTAACTCCTAAAGTTCAATAGGAGCCATTCGATATGGGATTTTAGAAATGGGTTTTGTATCAGGTTCAAGATCAATAAAGAATTTAACTTCATGTTCTGGGGGTAGACCGGGAAGTTCTTCAGGAAATACGTCAGGAAATTCACTAACAATAGAAATATTATTTAAATCTGACGTGTTTTTGTTCAAGTCCATGACATGGGCTAAGAAAGCTTGACATTCATTTTTTAATAAACGAATGGCCTTGTGGCTTGATATGACACTGATTGACTTTAATGGTTTGGTTGCTTGAATTCGCATAACGGGTTGGTTAGGAATAATGAAAACTAACAACCTTACAAAAATAATTAATTTTGGCATGATGAGTAGTTAACCAATCAATCCCTAAAATCACATCAAAAGAAAGTATCTTTAAAGAGAAAAGATCAACAGGTAATGTGATGGTGCCAACTTGGATCAAACAAGATTTATAAACAGTAGATGTAATGAAAGTTTCTCCTAACGGAGTCTCCATAGATAACTCAAAGTCTAATTTCTCCGGAGTCAAGTTTGAACGTTGAGCACAAGTAGAAGAGATAAATGAATGGGTAGAACCGGTATCTAGTAAGGTATAAACTTCGCAAGAATTTATGATTAGCTTACCCGTGATCACCTTGTTCGGGTTCCTCGTAATTTGGCCAGTCAAGACTCTTCCAGGAACCGCTGACTTTGCCTTGTCTGGGACAGTTTTTTGAGTCACCATCCCCGCTGGACTTGGTTTCACTACAGTACAATCTCGAGCGATATGTCCTTCCTTTCCATAATTATAGCATACCTTGAACTTTTGTGGAAAGTTTGAGCTGATGTGTCCCTCTTTTCCATATTTATAGCGTACGACCGGTGGTCGTTCTCCTCCCTTCGAAACAGTTGATACTGGTGCTGACGTCTTCACATTGTCATTGTTGAATCTCCTCTTTTTAAAATTTTCACTTGACTCGCCTTTCCTATTATCATGACCACGAATACCACCAAAGTGGTTACCGCTTTTGTCTGTATTTTTTCCTCCCAGTTGGTTATCGTTGCTCCGATAACTGCTGTCACCGGCATGACCCTGGTTGTGGTCCCTCGGTTGAACATACTCATTATCTCGCTCTAATAATTGAGCCCTGTTGACAACATCTGAATATAGAAAAAAATTATGAGAAATGAGATATTGACGTATGTCGGGTTTCAGACCTCTCAAAAATATTCGCGTCATACGTTTCTCATTTTCTACCAAATGAGGTGCAAACCTGGATAACTCCGCGAACTTCGCCTCGTGCTGGGACACCGTCATGTTATTTTATTCCAGTCTAAAAAACTCCACCTCCTTCATATGACGAATACTTTCAGGAAAATACTTGTTATTGAACAGTTTCTAAAATGTTTCCCAAGACATGTTGAGTGCGGTTGGCTGGGTACGCTTCACAGATTCCCACCAGTAATCTACCTCACCACGGAACATAAAGGTGGAAAATGGAACCTTCTGTTCCTCCGTGCATCCCATGACATCGAATATCTTGGTAATTTTCTTGACCCACGTTTCTACTTTAATCGGATCCGGCTTTTCCCAGAATTCTGGTGGTCCCAACTCTTTGAACAAGGCTGTGACAAACCGCGTGTTGCTATCATTTTCACCTGTATTTTATACACGAGTCTCCCTCGTCTGATTTTGTATGAACTGTAAAAATCTTCTAAACATCCCATCATTCATCGTCTGCTTAGTGGTGTTGTTTACAGGAGGAACATTGTCTTCCTGTTGCACGTTCTCCTGATTGGTGATTAGAGGTGTCTCCACGGTCTCATTTACTCCACTGTTAACATTCTCGGTTGTCATTCTCAAATACTGCCACAGAATAAGGGTTAATTAAAAAAATTAACATATCACATAATATCCTTATATTCTGACCAACCAACAAATAAGCTTAGGTAGGACACACTAGCGAAGGATTTACTCGTCTCTCCCCTCCTAGTTCTATTCCCCGATTTCCGTCAGAGACCATATCTCTAAGCTTTGATAACAACTGTGACGTCCCCAAAATAGGTATACATCACCCATTCTGAGTCGCCAAAAATATGATACAGAAACAACTACAACTTTATTAATACAATTATCGTGTAAAATACGACAACACATAAACTGTGAGTTAAAATACAAATACTATCTTCTAGACAATATCCACACTCAAATAAGTCCTCATTATAATTATTGATACACTATTTTATAAAATAGTGAGGACTATAATAACAACTGTCTTGGAATATAACTCCACACCCCGAATACTTCCCGCTATATTCTCGCTTCCTGAGAAAAAAAATGGAACAAACAGGAAAAAAGGGTGAGCTCAACTAGCCCAGTAAAGAATATTATGACTAAGATAATATAGAACAAATTATCGTTAGACCTCAACAGGGAAAAATCTGATAGAATATAATAGACAATAAGCTTTAGATCAACAACTGCAGCGAAAACATCAATCCATTAGAAGAGTTAAGTAGAGAATGAATTATACTATCTTCTAAGATTTAAAAGTCCATCATCAATATTTTATTCCTGTAACATCAATCAATATACATCTTGAATCAAATATTCATCTTTGCACTACAGGTCAAAGATATTCATCAGTTGATCATGTTCATCTAAACACCTGTACATCTTAGCACTACGACCAAAGATATTCATCAGGAAATCATTCATCTTTGTACTATAGGCCAAAGATATTCAGTAATATCATCATTTAGGACTGAGGATGATGAAAAATATTTTTTAAAAAAATGAATCCAGTGAGATAAAAGAATAAGGATTAAAGATTCGTATTTTAGTTTATCCATGTTCAAAAATACTCCATAATAAACCATTGTGGAGCAAAATTTAAGAATAAAGATTAAAATATGGATACAATCAAAGATAGTAACAAAAATAGATATCTGGGACAAAGAAGAGAAAATTTTATTTTTTGATGAATAGTGTCGTATTCGTGAATAGTGTCGTATACGTGAATATTGCCGTATACGTGAATAGTAACCCCGACACAAAAAGACAAGAATTTCACAAGAAAAATCTTACCAATATTCCGGCATAATGATATTGAAAGAAATAATATCACTTAAAAAAATAACATCCTTTAACTCAAAAAGACAGTACTTCTAACTGAAATACTGGATATAGTGTTGAAGGAACTTGCACCGTATAGTAACACTCAAAGTATCAAAATACTCACAAGAATAAGCTCGATAATATAGAGAGAGAAAACTTCAGTTTTTGGTATAATTTTCAATTCTAACCTAAGCACCCTATTTATAGGAAAACGCTTAGAACACAAAAGCAGAAAATTTAATAAAATATTATTATTATTTTTTAAAATTCCTACGCCCACTTTGAAATTCTGAATTCAGCCTGCTAAACAACAAGTGGGGCCCACCAATCATAACAAAAACGTTTTTCATAAAAAAAAATAATTAAAACTTCAAAAATCAATTGTTCTGGAACTTCAATAATTCATAATAAATAGTCCTTTTATCAGAAAAATTTGAATCTTATGTCCATTCCATAGAAAATTTAATTATCTACAACTTTGTAAGTTTAAGTTTTTCCAAATTCCAAGCAGAAACTGACCAAAATCCACATACGGACAAATTTACAGGCTATAATCAATTTCAGTCAAAAATTGGGCCCACCAACATGTTTAACATATTTTTAACATTTATTGTAACAAAAATACTTTTCCATCTCATTTATTCATATTCACACATTCATTGTTAAAATATCATCATTATTATATTATTAAAATATAATAATATATTTAAATAAATTATTTTATCAGAAAAGATAAAATATCAATTTTCAACAATTGTTACTTTTCTAAAAATTCCTCCATTTATATCCACATAAATAAATATTTTTCTTATCATATAAATCAATAATTAATTATTCACAAATAATATTACAGAATCACAATACTGACAACCAGGCCGTTCTCACGAAAGAGGGGGCTTTCCGATAAGGATTTCTCCTTATTGGCGTGCAATTAGGTGACCAAACCTCTCCTTAGACAGAACTTTCTAGATATTGCCAATAACGCTATCTAATAATATTATTAAAATAATATAATTTATTGATCTGATAATAAAAATATTGTGTAGTGACAATTATTAAAACAACAATAATATAAAATATCAACGTAGCAATTATTGAATCAATAAAATAAAATATTGAACAGTAATTACTGTAACAATTATTGAGTAGTGCCTTCTTACGTAAGAATCAATAATTGGTGTAATACCGTATGTTACTGTGCAACACCGCGTATTACTGTGTTTTAACCACCGGGTATTCCAACAGTATTAACGGTAACAACTACGCCATTATTTATAAAAACTTATACTTGTCGTTTTCTTCATCCAATCGCTTTTCGTTATGGGGCCCACACAAGGCTGCGTCGTCGTACGAATATTCCTCGACACCAAGAATATTCCACGACCAAACGAATATTCCCCGACAACAATGAATATTTTATAACCACTTTCTTATTTAAAATATTTGTGCATTTTACCCATAACTAACCACATTAATCAAATCAACCCTTACTATTTCAAAATAATAAATAGAAAAAATTTAATTTCATTTATAAAAAGTTGGGGTCTTACATTGATGATGGACTTTTAAATTCGTAGATGATAGTAGATTTCATTCTCTACTTAACTCTTCTAATGAATTATTGTTTCCGCTGCAGTTGTTGATCTAAAACTTGTTGTCTATTATATTCTATCAGATTTTTCCATGTTGAAGACTAATGATAATTTGTTGTATATTATCTTAGTTATAATATTCTTTATTGGGCTAGTTGAGCTCACCCTTTTCATTTCTATTCCATTTTTCTTCTCTGGAGGTTAGAATATAGCAAGAACTAGCCGGGGTATGAAGTGATGGTTCTAGAAAGTTATTTTAGCAGTCCTCACATTTTTTGTAAAATAGTGTATCAATAATTGTAATGAGGACTTATTTGAGTGTAGATATTGTCTAGAAGATAACATTTGTATTTAAACTCATAATATATGTATTGTCGTATTTTGCACGACGATTGTATTAATGAAGTTGTATTTGTTTCTGTACTATGTATTTGGCGACTCAGAATGGGTGATGTATACCTATTTTGGGGGCGTCACAATGTACATTGGGTTAGTCCAAATAATATTGCCAATAAGTCTGAATATAATTCAGTTAGGTACTAACAACCCATTATTTTTCATAAAACATTATTATTCCAATTATACCTAAATATTGAAATAAATATTTTATTTACTTAGATTCATTTTCTCCCATATATTTAGAGTACACATTAAATTGATTCTTCATGACTCATTATGCCACTCGAGATTTATTCAAGTGCAGTAGAAATTCATAAGTTAAGATTATTATAATGTAGTCTCATAGAATAATGTTTGTATTATAATATTATTCTTAGTACCACATTTAATTAATTCACCATACATCATAAGGTCACATAAGCTCCTTTATTCAACTTAGTAAGTTATATAATATAACTTACTTTTACCATATAGTTTCATATAGAAATTATTCACATATTATAATATTATTCTTAACATCCCATATTATATTTTATGCATGAAGTAATGTTGTTACTCATTTATATGAAATTACACATAACAACTATTAATTAAAGAATATAATATTAATTAATCATTCCCCTTATTCATTCACTTCTTCATTAATTTTAATTAATAAATTACTTAGTCTTTTATTATGTCACACTAGGAATATTAAACAAGCTTAAATTAAGCCTTTCATCACTTTCACCGTAACACATAGTTGTCACATATTTAACTCCATTTAATTGAATTATCACATTCCATATCACAACAATATATATTTATATTCAAATAAATATTCAACCTTTATTAATTTAATTATTAATATTATTCGTAAAATTCATGGTTATTACAATAGGTCTTTACCTTGTCGTCCGCTCCAGTCTTTCTTCCCATTTACACCCAATAGGCCTAATAACTTCAGGTGGTGAAACCAAAGTCCATACTTTGTTTTCATACATGGAGTCCATCTCGAATTCCATGGCTTCTAGCCATTTCTCAAAATTTTTACTACTCTGAGTCTTTACTACTCATAGTATGTCCGTAATTCAATGGATCATCATCATTCATAATGTAAGACCCCAACTTTTTATAAAAAAAATCAAATTTCCTCTACTTATTATTTTGAAAAATAAGGTGTTAATTTAATATAATGCTTTGATTATGGGTGAAATGTGTAAATTTTGCAAAATAAGCAAGTGGTTATAAAATATTCATTGTTGTCGGAGAATATTCGTTTGGTCGTAGAATATTCTTGTTATCGGGGAATATTCGTACAATGGCGCAACTATTTGTCGGCCCCATAACAAAAAACGATCGGATGAAAAAAATGACAAGTTTGAATTTTTATAAATAACGGCGTAGTTGTTACCGTTAACACTGTTGGAACACCCGGCGGTTAAAGAACAGTAATACGCGTGGTTGCACAGTAGCACACGGTATTGCACAGTATTTTTGAATTATTGATTCTTACGTAAGAAGGCACTACTCAATAATTGTTACAGTAATTACTGTTTAATATTTTATTTTATTGATTCAATAATTGCTACGTTGATATTTTATTTTATTGTTATTTCAATAATTATCACTGCACAGTATTTCCTATTATCAGATCAATAATTCATATTATTAGATAGCATTATTGGCAATGTCTAAGGAAGTTCTGTCTAAGGAGAGATTTGGTCACCTAATTACGCGCCAGTAAGGAGAAATTCTTATCGAAAAGCCCCCTCTTTCATGGGAACGACCTGGTTGTCGTAATTGTGATTCTGTAATATTATTTGTGAATAATTAATTATTGATTTATATGACAAGGATATATTTATTTTATGTGGATATAAATGAAGGATATATTTATTTTATGTGGATATAAATAAAAGAATTAATGCTGATGTGTTTTATCAGTATTTTGTCAGAATGGAGGTATTAAAAATTGTCCGTATGTGAATTTCGACCATTTTTCGTTTGGAATTTGGAAAAACTTAAATCTACAAAGTTGTAGAAAATTTAATTTCCTATGGAATGGACATAAAATTCATATTTTTCTGATAAAAGGACTATTTATTATGAATTATTGAAGTTTCGGAAATAAATGTTTTTATTAAAATTATGGGTGTGACCCACTTTTATCCTTTGTTGATAAAATGTGCTGAATTAATTTTTCAAATGTGGTGGACTGATAATTTTTCAAAGTGGCATGCGTAGAAAAAAAAATTATATTAATATTTTATTAATTTAGTCTGCTTTGACATTCTAGCATTTTCCTATAACTAGGGTGCTTAGTTAGAATTGAAAATCACACCAGAAATAAGTTTTCTCTCTCTCTCTCTATATTATTGTGCGTATTTTGTGAGTATTTAGATATTTTGAGAGTTGCTATTCAGTGCAAGTTTCTTTCAGCATTACATCCGATATACCAGTCAGAAGCACTGTTCTTTTAAGGTAAGGGATGCTATTTTTTTTCGTAAATGATATTATTTCTTTCAATATCATTATGCTGAAATATTAGTATGAATATTATTGTAGAATTTCTACCTTTTTGTGTCGGGGTTACTATTCACGTATACGACACTATTCACGAATACGACACTATTCACAAAAAAATAAATTTTTCTTTCTTTGTCCAAGTTGTCTATTGTGGTTACTATCTTTAATTGTATCCATGTTTTGATCTTTATTTTTGAATTCTGCTCCACAATTGATTATTATGGAGTATTTTTGAACTTGGATAAATTGTAGTACGAATCCCTAATATTTGTCATTTTGTGTCACTGGTTTCATTTTTTTTAAGATATTTTTCATCATCCTCAGTCCTAAATGATGATATTACTGAATATCTTTGGCCTGTAGTGCAAAGATGAATGATTAACTGATGAATATCTTTGGCCCGTAGTGCAAAGATGAACAGGTGCTGAGATGAACATGATCAACTGGTGATACAAATGAATATCTTTGGCCCGTAGTGCAAAGATGAATATTTGATTCAAGATGTATATTGATTGATGCTTTAAGAATAAAATATTGATGATGGACTTTTAAATTCATAGATGATAGTAAATTTCATTCTCTACTTAACTCTTCTAATGAAATATTATTTCCGCTGGAGTTATTGATCTAAAACTTGTTATCTATTATATTCTATCAGATTTTTTCGTGTTGAAGACTAATGATAATTTGTTGTATATTATCTTAGTCATAATATTCTTTACTGGGCTAGTTGAGCTCACCCTTTTTCTTTTTATTCTATTTTTCTTCTCATGAGGTGAGAATATAGCAGGAACTAGCTGGGGTATGGAGTGATAATTTTAGAAAGTTATTTTAGCAGTCCTCACTATTTTTGTAAAATAGTGTATCAATAATTGTAATGAGGACTTATTTCAGTGTGGATATTATCTAGAAGACAATATTTGTATTTAAACTCACAGTATATGTGGTCATATTTTTCACTATAATTGTATTAATGAAGTTATATTTATTTCTGTACCATGTATTTGGCGACTCAGACTGGATGATGTATACCTATTTTGGGGGCGTCACACATAATGCGTACGATTAGTGGGTTTTATACCCATGAATTTAGTGCGTTTGAGCTTAATCTTTTGGAATTTTTTAAGTGTTGTTTCTATTCATGCATGTTTTACGTTGTTTTGTAGAAATTGGGACAAAAGTTACTTGGATCGACGTTTGGGGTTGCTAGATTCGCATTTTCGGCTTGCTATCTACATAACAGCCACTTCAGGGCCAATTTCAGCATTGCTCCAACTCTTTTTTCGAAACACTCAAAGAATAAAAGTTGTAGATATATGTCTCCTCTTTTTGAAACATCTTGAATCATCTAAATTGGAGTTCAGACAAAGAAGTTATGGTTATTTTCCCAAGGAACGTCAAAGCAGAAAATTCCAAAAAAGCTTCCAGCGTCGGGGTGCCCATTTCTAGTACATTTGTAGCATCGGGGCGCTTAGAGGCAGATTTCTAACTCCATGAGCAGCTCTGGGTCACTCGGGTCGGGCCAGATCAAGTTTGGACGTATTTTTGGGCAAATTTTTATACTTTTTTACTCCAAATTGGATTGGGTTTCCTCCTAAGCTAGAAATTGGACTTGTAACCTATAAATATATGATGTGAGGCATAAAATAGGAGGGGATTAGATAGATTAGATTAGATACAATATTCTATTAGATTAGAACATAAACCTTAGTTTATATTAGATTGTTGGAGATTGAAGCAACTTGGGGATCATTGAAGATCAAGAGCAGGAGCAAGATGGGAGCATCAAATTTGCAGACAACATATTTCATTCTTGTTTAAGATTACAACGGATCTTATTGTGTAGCTTGTTTTAGTATTCTTCTTATTAATTATTAGGATCTATTCTAGGGATTGTCTATTATGATTTGTGCATAATTACTTAATTGCCTGATCAACAATTATCATGATAATCTATATGAATTTAAGGGATGAAATATATATTTAGATCTGATCATAATAGCATGTGATTGTGTTTTCTATATGGTGTTGGAATTCATGATTTGTGTTTAGGATAAGGATATGTCTTTACGCCGCATGTAATCTAATAGGGAACCTGTGCTTTAAAACCTTTTTAATTGTAATTCACATAGGAATATAGTGAATTAGTTAATTAGGGTGTTTGATTTAATTCTGTCAATCGTGGATTTGGATTAATATGTTTGTGATGCATCGGAAGGTGGTTATAAATACTAATAAGTTCCTGATTAACATCCAGAATAGTGAGCATAATTAATAAGAAGTGCTCAATATAAATGAAGTAATAAGTGAAGTTGTGATCTTGAATCTCCAGAATCTGATTTTCAACTAGTGGTAGTAGTAGTAGTTTAATTATATATTTTAATTCACAACATTAAATCGGTTGTTTAAATAAAATTAGTTTGGTTAAGAACTAGTACTTGGTGATTTTTATTAAATAATTTCTCATGGGAATGATACTCTACTTTCACTTTATTACTTGCTGACCGTGTATACTTACATGCATATATTGATTGTGAAATTGATCAACAAATTTTTGGTGTCGCTGCCGGGGAATTAGTTTAATTATTTTGCCAATATTAATTTTAGTCAAATTAGTTTTAATTTAAACGTTTCTTATTTTTATTTTTATTTTATTTAATTCTCTTTCTATTTTTTTCCTTCTTTTTAGGTACCATGGTGGAATTTAATTATCAATGGTTGTATATGAGAATTACTCAGCCAAGGGGAGCGGAGATTGATGGACTCGCGACACTTTCTGCATTATCAGTACATATTGAGACACTTTCGAGGAGGTTGGACGCTTTTGCAGCACAACGTCGCCAAAGTGTGGCGATTACTTATGATTATTGTGCTGGAAATCAGTTGAGTCATCAATACGCCATTTGTTTCGAGCCAGTACAGTATGGTGGTGATTACCCCAATAATTATGTCTATCTCAACAAGTATCATCAGGATTAGGGGTATCACCCAGATTTTTCATGAAGCCATACTCATCAAGATCAATTTTATGCTCAAAGTGCAACATACCCACTGGAGTTCTCGTGTCCACCTCCACTACAACAGGAAGAACATTCAAATTTGGAGGAAATTCTGTCCAAGTTCATAGCTTCAAGTGAGGAGAGGAGGATTAATCAAGAGATATCGAGTTAAAATTTTGCGAACCAGATGGAACAACTACTTAATGCCTCAAACATTTGTCCTCAATACACTTGGCCTTATGACATTGATTCCGAGACTGATGGAGAGCCCGAACCAAATCTGCAACTTGATGTGCCAAACGATGTTGAAAGAAAGGAGACACTTAGGGACCAAGAAAAGGAGATTGGTGAAGATCTAACTTTGAGTACCAACGAAGATGAGCCGATTTTGATAGTATCCTATGTACCTTCTCCACTAAAGTTCAAGGATCCAGGAAGTTTTGCAAGATCGTGTCCAATTGGTAGTCATATCATAGGCAAGGCTATATGTGATATGAGAGATAGCACAACTTTAGAACCATGGTAGGATGAGAAATGGAAGATAGAAGAAGACCATGTTGTGTTTGACAAGCTTCCATGCCATAATTTGATCACAGACATAATGGGGAAAGCACCTAGTGGGTTGTCGTACTTAATGGGGATCCTATCTAAAAAGATTATGCTAGGTGACTTAGATTTAATAGCCATTACTAATGGGAACCTCCCAAAAGAGACATTGCTACTGATGGATGGAGGGTTCCTCAATTTTCATAATGGAATTGGATAGAGAATTCAACAAGTCAGGCTGAGACTATAAAACAAGCGCTTATTGGGAGGCAACCCAAGTTTAATTTTTAGTTTTTGTTTTTATTAGGTTTTATATTACTAGCTTTGAATTTGCATTTATTTAGGATTTAATAAAATTGTTTCTATCATGGTTTTACAGGTTATTCAAGTTAAATTCAAGTGTGGTGCCCAATTTGTTCCATATGCCTAGCCTATTCTCCAAACTTAGTGGACAAAGTGGAAGATTGCTATATTTTCAGGGAAGTCCTTTGCTTTACTTTTTTTCTATTTCAGTCATTGAGGAAAATGTCTAGTTTAAGTTTGGGGGCATTTTAGTGTCGTGCTACATATAGTTAGTTATTTTCATGGTAGTTCTTTATTTTTATATGTTAGGATTGTGTTGCATTTAGTTTTCATGATACATAGTAGTTATTTGCATATTTATATGTGTTACATTAGTATATGTTCATGTAGTATAATTGCATTTTTTGCATAAATTTGTGCGATCGGTTAGTGTGGTCTTGGCTTGACCAATGATTAGATTGGTATTTTATGTTAATTTGAACATAATTGATAGTTGGTGCTTACCTCTAAATTAAATCATGATGGTAATCTAAGTTTTTCAGAAGCTTGTGTAACTGGTTAGCACGTAGATTTGTTTATTTTAACTGATTTGGATCAAAGGAGTTCATAATTATCTTCCAGGGGAAAAGTTATTGTTCAAATGTTAATGACATCTGTAAATGTTGACATGAAGGCTAAAAGGAACTAAATAAACAAGTTTGGGGCAATCTGTGGGGCTTAGATATTAAAATAAAGAAAAAATAATAGAAAAATCAAGAAAAATATTTATATATGCATTATTATATTACCTTTCTTGGTTTTGTGGCCTTTAATACTCGAACAAGTAAGCCATATGGGATGTCTCTACACCTAGCGTCCTAAAACCATCTGGTTTGGGAGTCGTTGGTCGAAAGTTCACTAAATGGGTAGTTCTGAAAAGCCTAAGAGAATCAAACATTGCACAGTCAAGTTTTAGCACGGGATGGAGCGTAACACGCACTCGTGAAGAAATGAAATAGGAATAAAACTTCGTAGGGACCCTCGAGCTTGTTAAATATGTGATTTTGGCTGGAATTATTATGTTTACATAAATAATTGCTTTGAATGGTGAATTTTGTCTTTGAAGAAATAAATTATCAAATTCAGTTTGGTCTTTAGTTGGTTGGAATAAGTAAACGATCAAACACACACTACATAGGTAATGATGGGTTTAGATTACCAGAGTGATTTTAATTTTTGATTTACATTGATTGAATATTTTGTTTGCGTTTCTTGAGGATATCTCTGAGGCATGTTATTAAATTTCATACTGATTTCTTGCCAGATTCATAGGATTGTAGAGTATAGTTTACATGTACATCACGTTTGGTTTTTTATTCATAGCATTGGTGTGTTTTGCTTGAGGACAAGCGGATGTTTAAGTTTGGGGGTATTTGATGAGTGAGTTTTATACCCATGAATTTAGTGTGTTTAACTTAATCTTTTAGAAGTTTTTATGTGTTTTTGTCTATTCATACTTGTTTTATGTTGTTTTGTAGAAATTGGGACAAAAATTACTTGGATCGACGTTTAGGATTGCTAGATTCGCATTTTCAGCTTGTCATTTACATAACAGCCACTTCAGGGCCAATTTTAGCATTGCTCTAGCCCTTATTTTGAAAACCTCAAAGAATAAAAGTTGTATATCTATGTCTCCTCTTTTCGTAAAATCTTGAATCATCTAAATCGGAGTTTGGGCGAAGAAGTTATAGCAATTTTCCCAAGGGACGTCAGAGAAGAAAATTCCAGAAAAGCTTCCAGCGTCGGGGCACCCATTACAAGTACATTTGCAGTGCCGGGGCGTCCAGAGGAAGATTTCCAGTGCCGTGAGTAGCGCCGGGGCACAAAGGTCGGGCCAGATCAAGTTGGGACGCGTTTTTGGGCAAATTTTGATATTCTTTTACTCTAAATTAGATTGGGTTTCCTCCCAAGCTAGAAATTGGACTTGTTACCTATAAATACATGATGTCAGACATAAAATAGGAGGGGGATTAGATAGATTAGATTAGATAAAATACTCCATTAGATTAGAACATAAACCCTAGTTTATATTGGATTGTTGGAGATTGAAGCAACTTGGGGATCATTGAACATCAAGAGCATGAGTAAGAGGGGAGCATCAGATTTGCAGACAACATATTTCATTCTTTCCTCTACTTCTATTTTTTTCTTTTAATGTTTATTCAATTGTGGATTCTAGATTTTAATTCAATAACAATGAACTAAATTCTTGTTTAAGATTGCAACGGATCTTATTGCGTAGCTTGTTTTAGTATCCTTCTTTATTAATTATTGTGATCTATTCTAGGGATTGCCTATTATGATTTGTGCATAATTACTTAATTTCCTGATCAACAATTACCTTGATAATATATATGAATTCAGGAGATGAAATATATATTTAGATCTGATCATAATATCATGTGATTGTGTTTTCAGCATGGTATTGGAATTCATGATTTGTATTTAGGATAGGGATATGCTTTTATGTCGCATGTAATCTGATAGGAAACATGTGCTTTAAAACCTTTTTAATTGTAATTCACATAGGAATATAGTGAATTAGTTAATTAGAGTTTTTGATTCAATTCTATTAACCATGGATTAGGATTAATATGTTTGTGATTTATCGGAAGGTGGTTATAATTACTAATAAGTTCCAGATTAACAATCCAGAATAGTGAGCATAATTAATAAGAAGTGTTTTAATATAAGTGAAGCAATAAGTGAAGTTATGATCTTAAATCTCTATAACCTGATTTTCAACTAGTGGTAGTAGTAGTAGTTTAATTATATATTTTAATTCATAACATTAAATCGATTATTTAAATAAAATTAGTTTGGTTAAGAACTAGTACTTGATGATTTTTATTAAATAATTCCTCGTGGGAACGATACTCTAATTTTACTTTATTACTTGCTGACCATGTATACTTGCATGCATATATTGATTATAAAATCGATTAACAGCGTACCTCATTGTCATCCTCTATGATGAATCCATACATCTCAGGTATCTTCGGTACTCTTCCAGATTTACGAATAGGGTGTGATACAGTAGGTTCTTCCAATTTGTCAGGTACCTGACTTTGATCTATAGTATTTTGTGGTTCTTGAACTTTTTCAAGATATATATTACTCCCACTGACCCCTTCAAGGATAAACTCATTTTCCAAAAAGGCAGCATATTTCGCAACAAACACCTTTTGATCAATAGGATGATAGAAATAATACCTTGATGTTTCTTTGAGGTATCCCAAAAATTTACACTTGTCAAATCTAGTGTGCAGTTTATCATTCTCAAACTTTTTGACATAAGCTGGAAAACCCCTAGACTTAACATGCTTAAGATTTGAGTTTCTCCCTGTTCATATATCATATGCAGTCTTTGGACAGAGTTGGTAGGTTCCTTGTTAAGTAGGTATAATGTCGATTCTAGGACATCACACTAGAAGGAAAATAGAAGGTCGGTAAAACTCATCATGGAACGAACTATGTCCAACAATGTTCGATTTCTCCTTTCAGATACATCATTCAACTGTGGCGTACCTGGTGGAGTCCATTGTGAGATTATACTATTTTCTTGAGACAATTGAGAAACTCACTACTTAAGTATTCACCACCTCGATCCGATCGAAATTTTAATACTTTTGCCAGTTTGTTTCTCTACTTCACTTTTGAATTATTTGAACTTTTCAAACGATTCAAATTTGTATTTCATTAAATACACATTCAAATCTTGAATGATCATCAGTGAAAGTAATAAAATTAGAATATCCTCCTCGTGTATTCATTGTCATAGGTCCACATACGTCTGTGTGAACCAACGCTAACAACTCTGTAATTCTTTTTCCTTTTCCACTAAAAGGAGATTTAGTCATTTTACCCATGAGATAAGATTCACAAGTTGGATATGATTCATAATCAAATAGCTTTAAGAGCATATCCTTATTCAACTTTGATAATCTTGTTTCATTAATATGACTGAGTCTATAGTGTCACATAAAGGTATAATTAACATTGTCTCTTTTCCTTTTCCTAGTTTGTTCAATTTGAATTATATTTTTATGCAAGTCAAGTATGCAAAGCCCATTCAGCAATTTACCAACACCATATAAAAAATTCTTATTATAAATAAAATAACTATTATTCTTCATTATAATATCAAAAACATCTATATCCAACACAGAAATTGAAATAATATTTCTAATAAGTGATGGAGCAAAATAATAATTATTTAAACTAATGGACTTGCCCGTAGGCAGTAGTGAAAACCCGAAAAATCGGATTGTCCTGAAAATTAAGTTTAAAGAATTATTAATTAATAAAGTAAATTTTTATTAATTATATTTTATGTTAAGTGTTTATTAGTCGTTCTATAACCTAGGATGACTATAAAACGGGAGGATTCTAGCTAGGAGCTAGAATAAATGCGTAAGAATTTTGAAGACGAAAATAAAAAATTTCTGAGGAAATAAATTTTTTGAGAAAAAGACGAAGTAGGCACTATTCATTCGATGAATAACCTAAGTCGTTTTGAGAGTTCGGTATTTCGAAATGATATTCTGTTTCAAGATTTGACGGTAACATGTCGTGTAAAGTCATATTAGCCGATAAAAGTTTTTTCTCGAAAAATGTGCAGAAATCGACCGAAATAAAAATGACGAAAAGTATTATTATGTAATTTTTGATCGTTTACCTAAGTTTTGGGAAAACATGAAGGAAAACACTATTCATCAAAAAGGGTTTTTTAGTTTTTTTATTTTGAAGAATACGTAAAAGTTAATTTGTATAGGAAAGACGAAATATCTAAAAATATTTAGATTTCGGAGAAAGCAATTTTTCAAATTGTCGGACAAATTCTGAAAGAAGGAACAACGAAGCTTCTAGGAGAAGCTTCATTAAGGAGGTGTGAATACTAAGGAGGTGGGGGCAAAATGGTAAAAAGCCGCCAAATGACCAAAATGCTCTTAGCCTTGAAATTCTATAAAAGAAAAGTTTAAGCTCATTTGTTTGGTTTGAGAAAAATTAACCAACACATGAGAGAGAGAGAGAGAGATTTCGGGTGGAAGAAGGAAAGGAAGAGGAAAATCTAACAAATTAACAAGCTTTGTCCAAAGGAAGAAGAATTCAAGAAGAAAGGTAATCAAAACCTGGTCCTAATCCAATTTTTCTTTAAGTTTTCTATGTTAAAATATATAGCTTAATGAAAATGCAAGTAAAAGATGTAAAGAAATGGTTTTCTTATGGTTTAATCATAAGAAAATGAAGTAAGAAGAATATGAAGTTTAGTTATAAATTTCTTTTAAATGCTTTTCACACGAAGTATGAATTGCTTGATGTTTTTGGACGATCCGAATGAAGCATATGAATGATTCGATGAAATAAGTAAGTATTTGTGATTTATAACATTAAATCCCAAGAAAACATGAAATCTTAATCAAAATATCAATTAAAAATGAAGAACGAACGAAGAACGCGAAGAATGAAGAATATATTTTTTGATATATATTTGGTTAGGAATTAGAGAATTGAAAGAAACATTCATGAAGAATGGATTGAAATTAGCCTATAACGAAGTTATGGTAAAATTTCGTAAAAGACGAACAAAAAGTAAAAAGTAAGTTAATAAACCTGAATTAATAATGGTTCACAAGAATGATGAAAAACATTGAAAACGTGAGTCGTGGACTTAAGAACGAACGAATTCCGAGCTCGGATGTCCGAATTATTGACGAACAAACGAATGAAGAACGTTAATAACATAAAACAAACAAACGATAAAATTTGAGCTAACGAAAAGCCTTGTTAATGGATTCAAAAAATTATTATGTCCGGGGGAAATTCGATTATGTAATGAAAAGAAGAAAATAGCTTTAGAACGACCTCGTTCCGAGTTATAATGAAGAAGATATGAGATCGCAAAGTAGATGGTTCAAACATGTAAAGAACTTAGAAAAAAATTTAAAGTTCTTGGCCAGGCGCTTCAGCGCTGGCCAAGGCATGAAAAGAGGTGTCGCAGTGCCTCATCCGGGCAATAGTTGTTGGAGAGGGCCGCTGTAGGGCCAGAAAAAGCAAAGGAAACCGGTGCCGCAACGCCGATGTAAGGAAAAACCCATAAATGAGTTTTTATCTGATCAATTCTTGGGGAACGTATACGGAATAATAATGAACGTAAAGTTCACGTAATGTAACACATAAAGAAGTGGTTTAAGCCTTAAATAAAGGTTGAATGAATGTTTAAAAGATGAGTAATGTGAAAGCAAAGTACGTAAATGTTATCCGTGAACGATATTCGCGTCGAACAAACGTTCTGAGTATACATTGGTTTTATAACTTAGACGTTGATGGATGTTAATAAAAACTTGAGTATGATAATCAGGAATTTATTTAAAGAGTGTAAAATATAAATGCAAATTGCGTAATCAGAACGCAGGATCCCGTATTCAGAAATATGGTACACTGTATTCGTATTGAATGAACGTTTAAGATTACATGAAATGTAATGACTTGAACATTGAACAAAGATGATAACTTATGACATTTAAATGTTATAAAGTTATAACGAATAGTAATGGGGTTAACGACTGTTCCGAACCTAGATCGGATAAGGGATGTTAGAAAGAACATAAGCGTTAAAACACATAAATCGACAAATGCAGTTCATGTACGGATAGTTTAAACATGCTAAGCATACACACTCGTGTATGGTTTGAACATAAGATAGTGAAGAGTAATTAATGACGTGTAATGCGTGAAGAACCCTGAGCCTCTCGCTGGTGACATCTCAGAATGAGAATTCACTGCAGCCAGACTCTCAGTAGAGGATGTCGAGCGAGTCGGTAGCAAGTTGATCATTATAAGTGCTATGGTTGTAAGTACCATGTGTGTTACAATAACTTGAATAATGAAAAACTTATAACGTTAAGAAGCCGAGTTAATGATAATAACTTGAATAATGTTCCAAGTTAAATGAATCAATCATTTTAAGATATGAAATGAGGTAATGTAAAATGCTTGAACGCTATGAACATATAGTATTAGCATTGAATGATCGCTATTATCATACTAAAGACTGTATGACTTAGATGATAAAGAATAATCCTGAGGTATGACAATTATTTGTTAGAAAGCCATAAGGAATAATAATTATCGTAACGAACATTACAATTGTAATGCTTCAGATAGGCTAAACTATGAAGAAGGAAAGTTAATATAAATATATCATCAAAGATGGTGATAGGACTTAAGACATCTATGTATGTCGTAATGCCAAAAGATGGTTAAGAAAATTGGTTTCGTGTACTTAAGTAATAGAACATGAAGCATAAGAAAAAAAGTTAAGTTTAAACTAATGTGTAAGTCAAATAGATGACTAATTGGTGTATGATATTCCTTATGTGATATATAGGGATTTCGAAGAGCCATACAACGTAAACTGTAATTTTATGTAGCGCTTAAGGCAAGTTTCCTAACTTCATTCATATTTTAAATGAATGTTAGTTTCTTAAACTTTTCTCAGATGTTGAACTTGAGAAAGTTTTACCTATGTGCAAATGTGTGATATTTGTGCAAGGTGTTAGTATGCATGGCTTTGTGCCACAATTTTCACACTTATATGTTTATTTGAGATGAACTGTTCTATGATTGAATTGTTCAATGTGAAAGAGTTCTATTTATTCATGAACTATAAATGTTAAGTTTATGCTAATGATTCTAGCTAGACAAGATGCAAAGAAAAGAATATAAGAATTTGAAGTTATGTCAAAATGAATGTTTTAAAATGGTAGGAATCAGATTTATTCCTATTATTCGAGCTGCTTCATAACCTTTGTTTCGGTTATGAAAGTTTTTAAAAGAATACATGATTCTTGAGTTGTTATTATTCAACTGTTATGACTTGTTGAGCAATTGAATGTTCACACTTGCTTAAAATAAAAATATTTTCAGCGAACGACGATAGAATGAACTTAAGGATCCTGTGAAGGTCAAGAAGATCGGTATCTAGACGAAGTGTCATTCATTATATGAATGAACGTGAAGATCAAGCCAAGACTTGTAATGTAAAATAGTTAATTAAACTATAGAATAGTTTAATAAACTTCTAACTATCTGTTGTGGCGAATGAAAGTCACACATGTAAAAAATAATGTAATTATCATTATTTTTAATAAATGAAAATTTTAAGGTAATAAAATATGGAAATTTAAGCAATATTTTATTATATTTAATGATATAATGATGTATGAACTGAATGGTAAGTACTAGTAATACACCGAATCCAGGTTTGAAGAAAGACCGAATTTGGGGACATTACGACAGTGCTAAATAATAAGTCCCTACAGCTAATGCAACAACCTTTGCTCCATTTTTCACTCGTAGGACGACCTAATCCTTGTTCAACTTTCTACTTCTGACCAGTTCCTACATAGTGGTAACATTATGTGAGAACCACAACCGGTATCTAATACCCAAGTAGAATTTTGACTTTCAAAAAAATTAATTTCAATCATGAACAAACCTTTATCGAAAGTTGAAGCCTCTCCAAACTTCTTCTGATTTTTTTTCTGCAAGAAACTTATCCCAGATCCTCTTCCAGTGACCCGACTTGTTGCAATGGAAGCATATTCCTTTGTTAGCTGGATTAGGTTTCTTATTATCTTTAACTTTTGCCTTGCCTTTAGCCCTTTTTTGTTTCTTCTTTTCAGAAGAAACCTTGGGCATCTTCCTTTTCGTGGAAGAATCATCCACCATTAAGACTTAGTCCTTCTTGGATGGGAAGTGACCATCATCAATTTTCAACATGTTAAGTAATTCAAGCAAGCTAACATCCAACATATTCATGTGAAAATTCACAATAAATTGTTAGGAGGTGTCTGGGAGTGACTACAAGATAAAATATTGACTTAAATCCCCATCCAACCCTAACTACTCAAGTTATTTAATCAAATTGATCATCTTCAGTACATAAGTCTCAATGGTAGTGCCCTCAGTCATACAAAATTAGAAGAGCTACTTAGATATCTGATATCTAGTAGTCCTGCTTTGCTCATCATACAACTCTTTGAAGTGCAACAATATAGTAGGAGCATCCATAGTTTCATATTGACGCTGAAGCTTGTTACTCATGGATGCGAGCATGATGCATGGAGCCATAGTTGCATCATCTTGCCACTTTATAAAAGTAGTAATCTCTTTCTCAGAGGCTGAGTCTACAATATTTGCTAGGACAGGCGAATTTAGGACATTAGAAAGTTTCTTAACAGTGAGAATAACTCTCAGATTCCTTAACCAACCCGTGTAATTCAATTCGGTCAGTTTGTTAGCATCAGGTATGCTACGCAATGATAGTGAGTGTGACATTTTCAAATTCTGTATGTAAAAAGACAACATTTTAGCCTACATTCATTTAATTAATTAATTAATTTACCAAAATAAATTAAGTCTTGTTTTAAATTGGTATCTTCCACTATTTTCTTGAAACTAATTACCTTCACATATATAGTTTGGCAAAATCTAAGTAAAGATTTGCTAGTGAGAATAATGATAAATAGATTTTATGCCTACTTATCTAGTATCTATTACTTGAATTAGTTACTTAAACTCATGTTTCATAGTTATTTTTCATGCATTTTGTGTTCATTTTGTAGATTATATGCTTGGGAGCTGTGTGAGCGACTATTGCTATGAAATCGTAAAGAATTGCTATGAAATCGTAAAGAATTGGTATGAAATCGAAAAGAAAAGCAATACCGACAGCGTTTGGGCTTTCATGTTTATTTCATGTTCTTGGCTTGGAACTTGGATTATATTGTAGAGCTTCGTCTTAGCTTTTCAAAATATCTTAGATCATTCCAATCGAAGTTCGGATCCAAGAGTTATGACATTTGAACCAACAAACGTTGAACTTCACTGTTTTGGGTGGCCATTTGCATAGCAGTCACTTCCAACCCAATTTAGACCTTCATCCAACCATTATTTCTCAATTCTCAAAGAATAAAAGTTGTAGAGCTCGTCGAGTTCTTTGATTTGATAGGTGGCAGGCCTCGTAACTATTTTCAGATCAAAAGTTATGGCCGTTTTACCAGAGGATACTATAGAAGAAAAAGGACCCCTGCCGGGGCAGGGGTACAAGCTGCAAAACAATAGGTATGCCAGAGGGGGCGGGCCTAGTTAGTGAATATACCCCAGCTGGGGCGGGGGTACGCGCAGAAAAGTAATTTTTTGTCAGAATTTGAGTTCAAGAAGGATTGGTTCGAGCGGATTGACTCAATGACTTCCAAGAGGACTTAAAGGCATATAAAGAGGCATATAAAAGGAGGAGAATAACAAGGATTACAGAGAGGGAGGAATCCATTAGATTAGATTACAGTAGATTTGTGACGCCCCTAAAATAGGTATACATCACCCATTCTAAGTCGCAAAAAACGTGGTACAGAAACAACTACAACTTTATTAATACAATTGTCGTGCAAAAAACGACAACACATAAACTGTGTGTTAAAATACAAATATTGTCTTCTAGACAATATCCACACTCAAATAAGTCCTCATTATAATTATTGATACACTATTTTACAAAATAGTGAGGACTATAATAACAACTGCCTTGGAACATCACTCTACACCCCGACTACTTCCCGCTATATTCTCGCTTCCTGAGAAGAAAAATAGAACAAAAAAGAAAAAGGATGAGCTCAACTAGCCCAGTAAAGAATATTATGACTAAGATAATATAGAACAAATTATCGTTAGTCCTCAACAGAAAAAAATCTGATAGAATATAATAGACAACAACTTTTAGATCAACAACTGCAACGAAAACAGCAATCCATTAGAAGAGTTAAGTAGAGAATAAATTATACTATCTTCTAAGATTTAAAAATTCATCATCAATATTTTATCCCTAACATCAATCAATATACATCTTGAATCAAATATTCATCTTTGCACTACAGGCCAAAGATATTCATTTATATCACCAGTTGGTCATGTTCATCTAAACACTTATTCATCTCTGCACTACGGGCCAAAGATATTCATCAGTTAATCATTCATCTTTGCACTATAGGCCGAAAATATTCAGTAATACCATCATTTAGGACTGAGAATGATGAAAAATATTTTAAAGAAAACGAATCCAGTGAGACAAAAGGACAAATATTAGGGATTCGTACTTTAATTTATCCATGTTCAAAAATACCCCATCATATACCATAGTAGAGTAAAATTCAAGAATAAAGATCAAAACATGGATAATCAAAGATAATAACAAAAATAGACATATGGGACAAAGAAGAGAAAATTTTATTTTTCGGTGAATAGTGTCGTATTCGTGAATAGTACCGTATACGTGAATAGTGCCGTATACGTGAATAGTAACTCCTACACAAAAAGACAAGAATTTCACAAGAAAAATCCTACCAATATTCTAGCATAATGATATTGAAAGAAATAATATAATTTTTTTAAAAAATAACATCCCTTACTTCAAAAAGACAGTACTTCTGACTGGAATACTGGATATAGTGCTGAAGAAAACTTGCACCGTATAGCAACACTTAAAGTATCAAAATACTCACAAAAATACGATCGATAATATAGAGAGAGAAAACTTCAGTTTCTGGTGTGATTTTCAATTCTAACCTAAGCACCCTATTTATAGGAAAATGCTTAGAACACCAAAGCAGAAAATTTAATAAAATAATAATATTTATTAAAACATTTCACGCCCACCTCTTGAAATCTGAATTCAGCATGTTTACAACACATGTGGGGCCCACCCAATTACAAAAAACGTTTTTCTTAAAATAAATATTTTAAACTCCAAAAATTAATTATTCCGGAACTTCAATAATTCATAAAAAATAGCCATTTTATCAGAAAAATTCAAATCTTATGTCCATTCCATAGAAAATTCAATTCTCTACAACTTTGTAAGTTTAAGTTTTTCCAAATTCTAAGCAGAAATTGACCGAAATTCACATACGGACGATTTTACAAGCTATAATCAAATTTCAGTCAAAAATTGGGCCCACCGACATGTTTAACATGTTTTTATCATTTATTACAACAAAAATTCTATTCCTCCTCATGTATTCATATATCACACATTCATCGTAAAAATATCATCATTATTATATTATTAAAATATAATAATATACTTAAATGAATTATTTTATCAGAAAAAATAAAATATCAATTTTCAACAATTGTCACTTTTCTAAAAATTCCTCCATTTATATCCATATAAATAAATATTTTCCTTATCATATAAATTAATAATTAATTATTCACAAATAATATTACAGAATCATAATACTGACAACCAGGGCGTTCCCAAGAAAGAGGGGGCTTTCCAATAAGGATTTCTCCTTACTGGCGCGCAATTAGGTGACCAAACCTCTCTTTATACAGAACTTTCTAGACATTACCAATAATGCTATCTAATAATATTATTAAAATAATATGATTTATTGATCTGATAATAGAAAATACTGTGTAGTGACAATTATTGAAACAACAATAATATAAAATATCAACCTATCAATTATTAAATCAAAAAAATAAAATATTAAACAGTAATTACTATAACAATTATTGAGTAGTGCCTTCTTACGTAAGAATCAATAATTGGTGCAATACCGTGTATTACTATGTTTTAACCACCGGGTATTCTAACAGTGTTAACGGTAACAAGTACGCCGTTATTTATAAAAACTTATACTTGTCATTTTTTTCATCCGATCGCTTTCCGTTATGGGGCCCACAAAAGGCTGCACCGTCGTACGAATATTCTCCCCCACAGCAAGAATGTTCCACGACCAAACGAATATTTCCCGACAAAATGAATATTTTATAACCACTTGCTTATTTAAAATATTTGGGCATTTTTACCCATAACTAATCACATTAATCAAATCAACCCTTACTATTTCAAAATAATAAATAGAGGAAATTTCATTTTATTCATAAAAGTTAGGGTCTTACAATCTCCCCTCCTTATGAAATTTCGTACTCGAAATTGACGTACGTACCTGGTGCTTCGAAAAGGTAAGGATACCTCGCTTTCATTTCCGTTTCTAACTCCTAGGTCATTTCCTCAATAGTATGGTTCCTCCACAAAACTTTAACTTGTGGTATAACCTTTGTGCGTAGGAATGCTCCTTCCTATCCAAAATCTTGACAGGTATCTCCTCGTACGTTAAGTCTTCGGCTATCTCGTTTGGTCCTAACTCAATAATATGGTTTGGGTCTTTCACATATTTACGAAGAACAGATATGTGAAAAACATTATGAACATGAGACATGCTTGGAGGTAACGCAAGTCTATAGGCCACATTTCCTACTCGGTCAAGAATCTGAAATGGACCAATAAATCGTGGATTGAGCTTTCCTCTCTTCCCAAATCTTTAACTCCCTTCCATGGAGCAACTCGTAACAATACATGATCCCCAATACTAAATTCCACGTCCTTTCGATAAAGATCCGCATAACTCTTTTGTCGATCCTCTGCCGTTTGTATACGTTGTCGAATCATTTGGATCTTTTCTGTAGTCATACGTACCAACTCTGGTCCCAACAATGTTGCTTCACCCACCTCATCCCAACATACTGAGAGCAACACTTTCATCCATACAATGCTTCGAATGGAGCCACACCTATACTTGCCTGATAACTGTTGTTGTAGGAGAATTCCACCAATGGTAAATACTTATCCCAACTCCCTTTGAAGTCTTGGACATAGAGTCTTAATAGATCTTCAAGAGTTTGAATAATCCTATCTGATTATCCGTCCATTTGAGGATGGTATGCCGAACTGAATCGTAAATCCGTGCCCATAGCTTTCTGCAAACTAACCCAAAATCGTGAAGTGAATCTTGGGTCACGATCCAAAACTATGGATACTGGCATGCTATGCAATCTCACAATCTCATTCACATACATACGAGCAAGACATTCAAGGGAATAAGTCTCCCGTATCGGCAAGAAATGAGCAGACTTAGTTAATCTATCAACAATAACCTAAATCGCATCTATGCCTTAAGAAACCTTGGGAAGACTCGTAACGAAATCCATGGTAACGTGTTCCTACTTCCATTTCAAAATCTCAAGTGGTTGCAATGGACCCTTTGGCACTTGATGCTCCGCCTTTACACATTGACAAATTAAACACCTCGAGATAAACTTCACGATCTCTCTCTTCATATTGTTCCACCAAAATGTATGTCAAAGATCACGATACATTTTAGTACTTTCAGGATGGATTACAAACGGTGTATTATGTGCCTCCATCATGATCTTGTTCTTCAAATTAGAATCGTTAGGAACACAAAGTCTGGAGTTGATTAGAAGTATTCATTCTTCATTGATTCTGGCTTCTGGGATAACACCTTCTTGCACTTTCTTCTTCATATGCATCAGCTCCGGGTCTGTGGCTTGAGCAACTTTAACTTTATCGATTAAAGTTGGTTCTATACGTATACTTGACATCATCGCATGGGTCCCCGGAGTCTTGAATTCTATCTTCATCTTTTGTAAATCACATAAAATAGGTCTTTGTGTTGATAACATCACACTCGTTCCCGCATATGATCTTCTACTTAATGCGTCAGCTACCACATTTGCTTTTTCAAGATGGTACTGAATGGTATGGTCATAATCTTTCAACTGCTCAAGCCAACGTCGTTATCGCATGTTGATTTCTTTTTGGGTGAAGAAATATTTGAGGCTTTTATGATCCGAATATATCTCCACTTTCTCCCCATATAGATAGTGCCTCTAGGTTTTTAACGCGAAAATGAGTGCTACCAACTCTAGATCATGAGTAGGGTAATTCCTCTCATATTCTTTGAGTTATCGCGAGGCATAGGCTATGATCTTCCCATGTTGCATGAAAACACATCCTAACCCTTTGCCCGAAGCATCGCTGTAGATAACAAATCCATCCGAACCAGATGGTATTGTTAGAACAGATACCGAAATGAGTCTCCTCTTAAGCTCTTGGAAACTCTTCTCGTATTCCTCGCTCCATATGAATTTTGTATCTTTCCGAGTCAGTTGAGTTAACGAAGTAGCGATTCGATAAAATCTTTCCACGAATCTCCGATAATAACCAGCTAAGCCCAGAAAGCTACGTACTTCGGTCACCGACTTCGGTTGCTCCCAAGTTTGTATTGCTTCAGTCTTCGCTGGGTCAACAGATACTCCATGTTTTGATACTATGTGCCCAAGGAATGCTACTTCCTCAAGCCAGAACTCGCATTTCTTTAGCTTGGCATATAGCTTATTTTCATGAAGCCTTTGAAGAACCAGCTTCAAATGGTGCTCATAATCTTCATGGCTTTTGGAATAGATGAGGATGTCATCAATAAAGATAACAACGAACTTATCCAAATATTTCTTGAATACTCGGTTCATCATATCCATGAAAACTGCAGGAGCATTAGTCAATCCAAAAGACATGACTAGGAATTCATAATGCCCATATCGAGTTCTAAAGGCAGTCTTCGGAATATCCTCAGTTTTAATCTTCAGCTGATGATAGCCAGAACGAAGATCGATCTTTGAAAAGAATTGTGCTCCTTGTAACTGGTCAAACAGATCATCAATACGAGGTAGCGATACCTATTCTTGATGGTGACATGGTTCAATTTCTGGTAGTCAATACAAAGTCGCACACTCCCGTCTTTCTTCTTTATGAATAAAATAGGAGCACCCCAAGGAGATGTACTAGGACGAATGAAACCGATGTCCAATAACTCATGTAGTTGGACCTTTAACTCCTGAAGTTCAATAGGAGCCATTCGATATGGGGTTTTAGAAATGGGTTTTGTGCCAGGTTCAAGATCAATAAAGAATTCAACTTCACGTTCTGGGGGTAGACCGGAAAGTTCTTCAGGAAATACGTCAAGAAATTCACTAACAACAGAAATATTATTCAAATATGACGTGTTTTTGTTCAAGTCCATGACATGGGCTAAGAAAGCTTGAAATACGTTTTTTAATAAACGAATGGCTTTATAGTTTGATATGACAGTGATTGACTTTAGTGGTTTGGTTGCTTGAATTCGCATAACAGGTTGATTAGGAATATAAAAACTAACAACTTTACGAAAACAATCAATTTTGGCATGATGAGTAATTAACCAATCAATCCCTAAAATTACATCAAAGGCAAGTATCTTTAAAGGGATAAGATCAACAGATAATGTGATGGTGCCAACTTGGATCAAACAACATTTATAAACAGTAGATGTAATGAAAGTTTCTCCTAACGGAGTCTCAACAGATAAGTCAACGTCTAATTTCTCTGGGGTCAAGTTCAAACGTTGAGCACAAGTAGAAAAGATAAAAGAATGGGTTAAACCGGTATCTAGTAAGGTATAAACTTTGCAAGAGTTTATGATTAGCTTACCCGTAATCACCTCGTTCGGGTTCCTCGTATTTTGGCCAGTCACGACAAATACTCTTCCAGGAACCGCTGACTTTGACTTGTCTGAGACAGCCTTTGGAGTCACCATCCCCGCTGGACTTGGTTTCACTACAGTACAATCTCGAGCGATATGTCCTTCCTTTCCGCAATTATAACATACCTTGAACTGTTGTGGATAGTTTGGGCTGATGTGTCCCTCTTTTTCACATTTATAGCATACGACCGATGGTCGTTCTCCTCCCTTAGAAACAGTTGATACTAGTGCTGACGTCTTCACATTGTCATTGTTGAATCTCCTTTTTTTTGAAATTTCCACTTGACTTGCCTCTACTATTATCATGGCCACGATTACCACCAGAGTGGTTACTGCTTTTGTCTGCATTTTTTCCTCCCCGTTAGTTATCATTGCTCCGATGACTGCTGTCACCGGTATGACTCTGGTTGTGGTCCCTCGGTTGAAGATACTCATTATCTCGCTCTAATAATTGAGCCTTGTTGACAATATCTGAATATAGAAAAAATTTATGAGAAATGAGATATTAACGTATGTCGGGTTTCAAACCTCTCAGAAACATCCGCGTCATACGTTCCTCATTCTCCACCAAAAGAGGTGCAAACCTGGATAACTCCACAAACTTCGTCTCGTACTGGGACACCATCATGTTATTTTGTTCCAGTCTAATAAACTCCACCTCCTTCATATAACGAATACTTTTAGGAAAGTACTTGTCATTGAACAGTTTCTAAAATATTTCCCAAGACATGCTGAGTGCGGCTGGCTGGGTACGCTTCACTGATTCCCACCAGTAATCTGCCTCACCACGGAACATAAAGGTGGCGAATGGAATCTTCTGTTCCTCCGTGCATCCCAAGACATCGAATATCTTGGTAATTTGCTTGACCCACGTTTCCGCCTTAATCGGGTCCGGCTTTTCCCATAATTCTGGTGGTCCTAACTCTTTGAACTACTTGGCTATGACAAACTGCGCGTTGCTATCATTTCCACCTGTATTTTGTACACGAGTCTCCCTCGTCTGATTTTGCATGAACTGTAAAAAGCTGCTAAACATCCCATCGTTCATCGTCTGCTCAGTTGTGTTGTTTACAGAAGGAACATTGTCTTCCTGTTGCACGCTCTCCTGATTGATGATTAAAGGTGTCTCCACGGTCTCACTTACTCCATTGGTAACATTCTCAGTTACCATTCTCAAATACTGCCATAAAACAAGGGTTAATTAAAGAAATTAACATATCACATAATATCTCTATATTCTGACCAATCAACAAATAAACTTAGGTAGGACACACTAGCGAAGAATTTACTCGTCTCTCCCCTCCTAGTTCTATTTCTCGATCTCCGCCAGAGACCATATCCCTAAGCTCTGATACCAACTGTGACGCTCCCAAAAAAGGTATACATCACCCATTCTGAGTCGCCAAAAATATGGTACAAAAACAATTACAACTTTATTAATACAATTGTCGTACAAAATACGACAACACATAAACTGTGAGTTAAAATACAAATATTGTCTTCTAGACAATATCCACACTCAAATAAGTCCTCATTACAATTATTGATACACTGTTTTACAAAATAGTGAGGACTATAATAACAACTGCCTTGGAACATCACTCCACACCCCAACTACTTCCCGTTATATTCTCGCTTATGACAACTCGAATTTTCACAAGTTATTAAAATAAGAATTTAATAATTAAAATTCTTATTATGAGGTGTATACATTTTGAATTATGTGATTTGGTGTGAAGAGAATTATATATTCATATGTTGGAGAATGTGAGATTTAATAGTTAATTAAACTATTAAAAAAATTAAATAATATTAGTTAATTTAATTATGTTGAAATTATGTTATGAGATAATATAATTTTAATTGTTATGCCTTGTGGGCAATGAAAATTATTATGAGTTAAGTTTCATAAATAGTGTGAATAATTCACTTAATTAAAATAGTGAATTAGTACAAGTATAATTGATTTAATAAAGTGAGAAGATAATATATTGTATAAAAATATAAATGTTAGTATAATGCGAGTAAAATATTTATTAAGTACATTAAATATTTTAGTTTAATGAAATAAAATGAATATTTATGGTATTAAATAAATATTTGATAAAAATTGTTATGGGATAATTTATTTAAGTGTGATAAAATAGATGGCATTTATACGTATTTTATTACGCGAGTATAATGGTGATATTCTAATTTAATTAAATAATTAAATTAGAGGAGTGAGAATTTGTTAAATAATGTTATGATTATAATGGTTGAATAGAAATTATAATTTTACGGATAAGGTTAATTTTATTTCTTAAGAAATTAAAGGTACATAATCTAGTTTATATTTCTAGTTTATGTGTTCTTGAGTTTCTTTTAAAATTGGGGTTTTGGTTAATGAATTTATGGGTTATGATGTTATATATGTTATTAGTTTTATAATTTCATAATGGTCATCTAAAAATGATTTTTCAGAAATCAAATTCATGTATTTATGCTAAAGAAGAGGAATTTGGGTTTTAATGGTAATGTGTGTTTTGGTGTACTTTGAGACTAAAATTGATAATACATTCGTGATTGAAACATTAAATTGATGGATGATTGTTGTTCACCTCTATAAAACGAAAACAACATAACTTGAACGGATCGAATTGGTTAAGGAACGAATTCGTGATGAATAAATACACTTAGCATGTTAAAAATTAGTATAAACCAAGTCCCACATCGACTAAATTGAGAATTTTACCCCTTTGCTAAACCTATAAATAGAAGGGCTTGACCCTTTGTTTCATTCACCAACAATAAGGCCTCTAATTTTGAGAAAGGCTTGTTATAGGAAAACTTTTTATAAAGACCTTCTTAGTTAAATTTTGGCGTGGAAGTGCGTAGTCAGTTTGTGGAACTCGTATTTTTAGGTATGTTTCTTATTTAATTTTTGGTAATGTTATTATTTTAAATATTGTATTTAGTTTGTTAGTTAAAGTTTGAATTTTGGAAGTTTAATTAGTTTTGTTACTAGTTTACTACGTTTATTTTGGCTTAGAATTGATTATGTAAATGAGTTCTAATGATTATAATTAGAGATAGGGAGCCGAGACCTTAGACGAGTCTGACTATGTTAAATAAGACTTATTTGTAAAGAAAGTTGGGTTGGAACGAGTCGAAGCGAGTTTCGAATGTCAAAACGAGAAGTCCAAAAAACTAGTGGACTGCTGATCCAAAAACAAAAATTTGGGGTTAGCTAGATTTTTAGAAAATTTTGGGCTTTTGGTATTATAGTACACTGAATAAGCTTTTCATAGACTCTAGAACGGACTAATTCCGACTTCGGAGCAAAGAGTTATGACCATTCAAAGTAGTCGAGTCAAAACTGTCTAAGAAACTCGGGGCAGTCACCTTGAACTAATTTTCTAGAATTCTGTGTTTAGAATTTGGAAAAGGTCAAAGAATAAAAGTTGTAGTCCCGAAAGTGAGCTTCGCATGGGCTTAAGAATCGCTCAAAAATGTTTTGAAACGGAAAAGTTATGACTGTTTTAGCGAGAGAGGATAAAGTTGGGAAAGAATGAAAAACAGTTTTGAACGCCCCTTTTTGAACACTGTTTTGGAATGTCTATCTTATCTAAAATGGGTGTCCAATAACTTTTAAAAATAGGTTAATATGATGTTTAAAGCATATCCAAAGTTAGATGTCATCGGACTTGTGAGATATAGAGTAAAGTTTATATTACAACTACTATGCGTTGCTATGTGACTAATAGTTGATGTGTATTATTATATAATTGTGTAGGGCACGTGAGGATAACTGTAAACTGTTAAACTGTTATTGGTAAACAATGATCAAGACAAGTATTTCAGTTCCTATTTGCTATGTGAATTTGATGATGAACTATTTGAAATCTTTATACTTGTTATATGAACTATAGCATGTTATGTTATGTTAGTCCAATATTTATGAGATGTATATCGAGCATGTTATTATGTGCTATGTGATGCATGAAAACTATTAGATTTTGCTGGGCTGTCGAGCTCAACCTTGCAAATAACCACTTTTGTAGGTTAAAGATTTAAGGTAAAGTTATGTGCTATTTGAAAGATATGAATCAGATGTGATACTTGAAGATTTATATACTTTGGCTGAGTTATTATTATTTGAACCATGTTTAAGGTTCCGAATAATGTATTAATGTTGAATTGTAATATCGTTTTGCGATGTAAACTCTTGTAGTATTAAAATGACTCTGAGACAGTTAGATGTAAAGGTTGAAGGTTTTGGGAACGAGAATAGTTTGTAATAGAAACTTTTAATTATTCCGCAAATTCCAATGGTTGTATTATCGTTTAATGATGTAAAATTAGAGGTTGAATGTATTGTTAACGACCGAAGTCGATAGTTGAATTGTATAAATTTTGGGCTCGTTACATTGCTTCCTGAGAAGAAAAATGGAACAAAAAGGAAAAAGGGTGAGCTCAACTAGCTCAGTAAAGAATATTATGACTAAGTTAATATAGAACAAATTATCGTTAGTCCTCAACAGGGAAAAATCTGATAGAATATAATAGACAACAAATTTTAGATCAACAACTGCAGCAGAAACAGCAATCCATTAGAAGAGTTAAGTAGAGAATGAATTCTATTATCTTCTAAGATTTAAAAGTCCATCATCAATATTTTATCCCTGTCACATCAATCAATATACATCTTGAATCAAATATTCATCTTTGCACTACAGGCTAAAGATATTCATTTGTATCACCAGTTGGTCATGTTCATCTAAACACATGTTTATCTTTGTACTACAGGCCAAAGATATTCATCAGTTAATCATTCATCTTTGCACTACAAGCCGAAAATATTTAGGAGGAAAAATATTTTAAAGAAAACGAATCCAGTGAGACAAAATAATAAATATTAGGGATTCGTACTTCGGTTTATCCATATTCAAAACACCCCATTATATACCATAGTGGAGTAAAATGCAAGAATAAAGATCAAAACATGGATACAATCAAAGATAATAACAAAAATAGACATCTAGGATAAAGAAGAGAAAATTTCGTTTTTCGGTGAATAGTGTCGTATACGTGAATAGTAACTCTGACATAAAAAGACAAGAACTTCACAAGAAAAATATTACCAATATTCCAGCATAATGATATTGAAAAAAATAATATCATTTAAAAAAAATAACATCCCTTACCTCAAAAAGACAGTACTTCTGACTGAAATACCGGATATAGTGCTGAAAGAAACTTGTACCGTATAGCAACACTTAAAGTATCAAAATACTCACAAAAATACGCTCGATAATATAGAGAGAGAAAACTTCAGTTTCTGGTGAGATTTTCAATTCTAACTTTAGCACCCTATTTATAGGAAAATGCTTAAAACACCAAAGCAGAAAATTTAATAAAATAATAATATTTATTAAAAAATTTCATGCCCACCTCTTGAAATCTAAATTCAACATGTTTACAACACATGTGGGGCCACCAAATTACAAAAAATGTTTTTCTTAAAATAAATATTTTAAACTCCAAAAATCAATTATTCTGAAACTTCAATAATTTATAATAAATAGCCCTTTTATCAGAAAAATTCAAATCTTATATCCATTCCATAGGAAATTCAATTCTCTACAACTTTATAAGTTTAAGTTTTTCCAAATTCCAAGCAGAAATTGACCGAAATCCACATACGGACGATTTTACAGGCTATAATCAAATTTCAGTCAAAAATTAGGCCCACCGACATGTTTAACATGTTTTTATATGAATCTTGTGAAGGTCAAGAAGATCGGTATCTAGACGAAGAGTAATTCATTATATGAATGAACGTAAAGATCAAGTCAAGACTTGTAATGTAGAATAATTAATTAAACTATAGAATAGTTTAACAAACTTCTAAGTATCTGTTGTGGCGGATGAAAGTCACACATGTAAAAAATAATGTAATTATCATTTTTTTAATAAATAATAATTTTAAGGTAATAAAATATGGAAATTTAAGCAATATGTTATTATATTTAATGATATAATGATGTATGAAATGAATGGTAAGTACTAGTAATACACCGAATCCAGGTTTGAAGAAAGACCGAATTTGGGGACGTTACGACAGTGCTAAACAATAAGTCCCTACAACTAATGCAATAACATTTGCTCTATTTCCCACTCGTAGGACGACCTAATCCTTGTTTCACTTTCTACTTCTGACCAGTTCCTACATAGTGGTAACATTATGTGAGAACCACAACCGGTATCCAATACCCAAGTAGAATTTTGACTTTCAGAAAAATTAATTTCAATCATGAACAAACCTTTATCGAAAGTTGAAGCCTCTCCAAGCTTCTTCTGCTTTTTTTCCGCAAGAAACTTATCCCAGTTCCTCTTCCAGTGACCCGACTTGTTGCAATGGAAGCATATTCCTTTGTTAGCTGGATTAGGTTTCTTATTATCTTTAACTTTTGCCTTGACTTTAGCCCTTTTGTGTTTCTTCTTTTCAGAAGAAACCTTGGGCATCTTCTTTTTCTTGGAAGAATCATCCACCATCAAGACTTGGTCCTTCTTGGATGGGAAGTGACCATCATCAATTTTTAACATGTTAAGTAATTCAAGCAAGCTAACATCCAACTTATTCATGTGAAAATTCACAATAAATTGTTAGGAGGTGTCTAGGAGTGACTGCAAGATAAAATATTAACTTAAATCCCCATCCAACCCTAACTACTCAAGTTGTTTAATCAAATTGATCATCTTCAGTACATAAGTCTCAACGGTAGTGCCCTTAGTCATACAAAATTGGAAGAGCTACTTAGATATCTGATATCTAGCAGTCCTACTTTGCTCATCATACAACTCTTTGAGGTGCAATAATATAGTAGGAGCATCCATAGTTTCATATTGACGCTGAAGCTCGTTACTCATGGATACGAGTATGATGCATGGAGCCACAGTTGCATCATCTTGCCACTTTTTAAAATTAGCAATCTCTTTCTCAGAGGCTGAGTCTACAATATTTGCAAGGACAGGCGAATTTAGGACATAAGAAAGTTTTTCAACAGTGAGAATAACTCTCAGATTCCTTAACCAGCCCGTGTAATTCGATTCGGTCAGTTTGTTAGCATCAGGTATGCTACGCAATGATAGTGAGTGTGACATTTTCAAATTCTGTATGTAAAAAGACAACATTTTAGCATACATTCATTTAATTAATTAATTAATTTACCAAAATAAATTAAGTCTTGTTTTAAATTGGTATCTCCCACTATTTTTTTGAAACTAATTACCTTCACATATATAGTTCGGCAAAATCTAATTAAATATTTGCTACTGAGAATAATGATAAATAGATTTTATACCTACTTATCTAGTATCTATTACTTTAATTAGTTACTTAAACTCATATTTCTTAGTTACTTTTCATGTATTTTGTGTTCATTTTGTAGATTATATGCTTGGGAGCTGTGTGAGCGACTATTGGTATGAAATCGCAAAGAATTGGTATGAAATCGAAAAGAAAAGCAATACGGACAGCATTTGGGCTTTCATGTTTATTTCATGTTCTTGGCTTGGAACTTGGATTATATTTTAGAGCTTCTTCGTAGCTTTTCGAAACATCTTGGATCATTCCAATTGAAGTTCGGATGCAAGAGTTATGACATTTGTACCAACGGACGTTGAACTTCACTATTTTGGGTGGCCATTTGCATAGCAATCACTTCCAACCCAACTTCAACCATTATCCGACCAATATTTCTCAATTCTCAAAGAATGAAAGTTGTAGAGCACGTCGAGTTCTTCGATTTGATAGGTGGCAGGCCTCGTAACTATTCCCAGATCAAAAGTTATGGCCGTTTTACCAGAGAATACTATAGCAGAAAAAGGACCCCCGCCGAGGTGGGCTTTCTATGTACAAAACCCCCGCCGGGGCAGGGGTACAAGCTGCAAAGCAGTAGGTATACCAGAGGGGGCGGGCCTAGTTTGTGAATTTACCCCAGCCGGGGCGGGGGTAAGCACAGAAAAGTCATTTTTTGTCAAAATTTGAGTTTAAGAAGGATTAGTTCGAGCTGATTGACTCAATGACTTCCAAGAGGACTTAAAGACATACAAAGAGGCATATAAAAGGAGGAGAATCACAAGGATTAGAGAGAGAGAGGAATCTATTAGATTAGATTAGAGTAGATTTGTGACGTCCCTAAAATAGGTATACATCACCCATTCTGAGTCGCCAAAAATATGGTACAGAAACAACTACAACTTTATTAATACAATTGTCGTGCAAAATACGACAACATATAAACTGTGAGTTAAAATATAAATATTGTCTTCTAGATAATATTCACACTCAAATAAGTCCTCATTACAATTATTGATACACTATTTTACAAAATAGTGAGGACTATAATAACAACTGCCCTGGAACATCACTCTACACCCCGACTACTTCCTGAAAAGAAAAATAGAACAAAAAGGAAAAAGGGTGAGCTCAACTAGCCCGGTAAAGAATATTATGACTAAGATAATATAGAACAAATTATCGTTAGTCCTCAACAGGGAAAAATCTGATAGAATATAATAGACAACAAATTTTAGATCAACAACTGCAGCGGAAACAGCAATCCATTAGAAGAGTTAAGTAGAGAATGAATTCTACTATCTTCTAAGATTTAAAAGTCCATCATCAATATTTTATCCCTATAACATCAATCAATATACATCTTGAATCAAATATTTATCTTTGCACTACAGGCCAAAGATATTCATTTGTATCACCAGTTAGTCATGTTCATCTAAACATCTGTTCATCTTTGCACTACGGGCCAAAGTTATTCATCAGTTAATCATTCATCTTTGCATTACAGGCCGAAAATATTCAGTAATATCATCATTTAGGACTGAGGATGATAAAAAATATTTTAAAGAAAATGAATCCAGTGAGACAAAAGGACAAATATTAGGGATTCGTACTTTGGTTTATCTATGTTCAAAAATACCCCATCATATACCATAGTGGAGTAAAATTCAAGAATAAAGCTCAAAACATGGATACAATCAAAGATAATAACAAAAATAGACATATGGGACAAAGAAGAGAAAATTTCGTTTTTCGGTGAATAGTGTCGTATTCGTGAATAGTACCGTATACGTGAATAGTGTCGTATACGTGAATAGTAACTACGACACAAAAAGACAAGAATTTCACAAGAAAAATCTTACCAATATTCTAGCATAATGATATTGAAAGAAATAATATAATTTAAAAAAAATAACATCCCTTACCTCAAAAAGACAGTACTTCTGACTGAAATACTGGATATAGTGCTGAAGAAAACTTGCACCGTATAGCAACACTCAAAGTATCAAAATACTCATAAAAATACGATCGATAATATAGAGAGAGAAAACTTCAGTTTCTGGTGTGATTTTCAATTCTAACCTAAGCACCCTATTTATAGGAAAATGCTTAGAACACCAAAGCAGAAAATTTATTAAAATAATAATATTTATTAAAAAAATGTCACGCCCACCTCTTGAAATCTAAATTCAGCATGTTTACAACACGTGGGGCCCACCCAATTACAAAAAATGTTTTTCTTAAAATAAATATTTTAAACTCTAAAAATTAATTATTCCGGAACTTCAATAATTCATAAAAAAAATAGCCCTTTTATCAGAAAAATTCAAATCTTATGTCCATTCCGTAGGAAGTTCAATTCTTTACAATTTTGTAAGTTTAAGTTTTTTCAAATTCCAAGCAGAAATTAACCGAAATCCACGTACGGACGATTTTACAGGCTATAATCAAATTTCAGTCAAAAATTGGGCCCACTGACATGTTTAACATGTTTTTATCATTTATTTCAACAAAAATTCTCTTCCTCCTCATTTATTCATATATCACACATTCATCGTAAGGATTTCTCTTTACTGGCGCACAATTAGATGACCAAACATCTCATTAGACAGAACTTTCTAGACATTACCAATAATGCTATCTAATAATATTATTAAAATAATATGATTTATTGATCTGATAATATAAAATACTGTGTAGTGACAATTATTGAAACAACAATTAAATAAAATATCAACGTATCAATTATTGAATCAATAAAGTAAAATATTGAACAGTAATTACTATAACAATTATTGAGTAGTGCCTTCTTACGTAAGAATCAATAATTAGTGTAATACCGTGTATTACTGTATTTTAACCACCGGGTATTTCAACAGTGTTAACAGTAATAACTACACCGTTATTTATAAAAACTCATACTTGTCGTTTTCTTCATCCGATCGCTTTCCGTTATGGGCCCCACAAAAGGTTGCGCCGTCATACGAATATTCTCCGACAGTAAGAATATTCCACGACCAAACGAATATTCCCAGACAAAATAAATATTTTATAACCACTTGCTTATTTAAAATATTTGCGCATTTTTTACCCATAACTAACCACATTAATCAAATCAACCCTTACTATTTCAAAATAATAAATAGAGAAAATTCTATTTTATTCATAAAAGTTGTGGTCTTACAAGATTGGGATAAAACCCTAGTTCTTATGAGATTTGGAGATTGAAGCAACATGGAGACCATTGAAGATCAAGAGTAGGAGCTTGAGGAAGATGGAGATTTGCTGACAACATATTCAATTCTTTTCCTTAATCCTATTCTTATCTTTTAATGTGTATTCAAGTGTGGATTCTTAGTTTTAATTCAATGAACTAATTCTTTGTTTGAGATTACAATAGATCTTATTGTGTAGTTTATTTTAATATGCTTCGCTATCAATTATTATGTTCTATTGTGAGGATTGTCTATTGTGATTTGGACTTAATTGTTTAATTGATTCGTCATCAATTACCGTGATGATCTATATGAACTCGAGAGATGAAGTTTAGATTTAGATCTAATCATGATAGCATGTGTTTATGATTTCTCTATAGATGGAATTCATGATTCGTATTTAGGATAGAGATATGTCTTTACGCCATATGTAATCTTATAGAGAACTTATGCTTTAAATCCTTTTTAATTGTAATTCACATAGAGATATAGTGGATTAGTTAATTAGGGTGTCTTGCTTAATTCTGTCATCTGTGGATTTAAGTGAGTATGTGTATTATGCATCGAGAGGTGGTTTTATCTACTTTAGTATTCTTGATTAACAATTCAGGATAGATAATAATTGATGAGGAGTGTGTTAACTTATATGAAGTAATAAGTGAAGTTGTGATCTTAAATCTCCATAATCTGATTTTTAATTAGTGGTAATTAGAATTAGTGTAATTAAATAATTTAATTCATAATCTTAAATTGAATGTTTAAATAAAATTAGTTTTGTTAAGAGTTAATATTTGGTAATTTATATTAACAATTCTTCGTGGGAACGATACTCTACTTTCATTTTATTACTTGTTGGCCACGTATACTTGTGTGTTGTGCGTAATTAGATTTTACCCAACAAATAAGGATCTCATTTTAAATGTATATAGCCTTGTGATGACATAACAAACTATATATAAATAAATAAATAGACAATTCTTTTCAGTTACATCAACATGTAACTCCTTTTACTTTGCCTCTTAGATTATTTTGATCAAATGGTGACACATTTGAATCATAATTATCCAAGTTAAGTCATATCTAGCACTTTCATATATTCAAAAGAAAAACATTTTTCTTGTGGGGACACAACAAAACAACATCGTTCAATCTATTTATAAGCATCAAATGTGATAAAACAACATCTCAAAAATTAAGATAAGCCTTGTGGTGACACAACAAACTTATAATGATTAATTGATACTCTATTGTTTTATCATGCTAGAAGGTGACGTTCGATATTCTAAATATCTTTGAACGTTATAACATAATATAATTTCTTTGAAGGGTTTGTTATTATTTGTGTCATCTTGTTTAGCGCGCATGCACGCACACACACACCCACGCGCGCGCGCGCGCGCGCACACACACACACACACACACACACACACACACACACACACACACACATATATATATATATATATATATATATATATATATAATATAAGCATGCACATATAGAATACTATATTCTACCCTGATTGATTATGGACTTTTATTCTAGTTTGGTTCACTAGAGCCACCAAGTGAACCAAAAAGTCAAACCCTAGGGTGCAAGAACTAAATTTAAATATAACTATTACATTTAAACATATGCTCCATTACAAATGGGTATTCAAGCGCTCCTTACTACTTGGTCTCCGGTTCTTCAAGTAATTCTAACTAATCATATTACATAAACTATTTACATTAAGTAGAAACCTTGATCAGCAGTGAAGGGGGAAGTACATACGAGGGAGATAGAATTTAAATCAAGAAAACCTAGAGAAGACGAGGTATGCAGACCCCATTTAATAAAACTCATACATTTATGCATCCAACTAAAATAAAATCAAATCACATTAGTCAATAATCCAGAATCAAATCTCATTTATTATCATGAATATCACCAAATGCATCAATAAATTAACATTCATCTCATGAATAATAAAACTATTTCATATATGCATCGATATCATTTAATGGGCAAAAGTTTGCTAGAATTTTTCTTTTCAAACAAATTAAACTCTTTTATTTTAATCAAAATTAAATCACAATTAAATTCCTTTAACTTTTAGCAATCTGAAATAAACTCTTTTATTTTAAACTTTTATCAATTAAATAAACCATTTATGTTAATTGAAAAAATAAAAAAAATTGGATTCTAGCATATGGGCGCAGCCGCACCCAAAATGAACTACGACGCGATGCCGCCACGCTGCAAGGCCAGAACCTTTTTTCCTGGGGATGGGCGCGGCCGCGTCCGCGCGCAGAATGAACTAGGAAGTGGCGCAGCGGCTTCGCGTAGCAAAACTAGAAATTTTTTTCGGTGCCCAGAAAATTCGATTCAATCGCATACCATACATACATGGAATCATCAAAATCAATAGTAGCACAAAGTTAGGCTTTGATACCACTGTTAGGTTTGTATATAACGTGGTCATGAAATCAAATCACATAAAATTAGCGGAAGCGCGATAAAATAGAATTTAAAATTTTATACAAACCATCACCATGATCATTGTTAACGCCAAGATCCGTCCACACGCCCCAATCACTAAAGCACTTTCAATCTTGCACAGAAACGAGTAAACACCAAAAGTTTGAAGGCTTGGGCCGCCGGGGGATAGCTCCGGTGTGAGAATAAGTACAGGCTGATATAAGGTTAACAATGGAGGCTTAAAGCTCTAGTGCTGGAAAGTAAATTGTATGTACCTTAAAATCAATGAAGTGTCTTGTATTTATAATGATCTCACCACCTTGTATGCAATCCTTCTCTGAATCAGGTTAAGGTTCCCAGCCAACGACCAATCCCTGGCAGGATTGTATCAAATCTCCAATAATTAAGGAAGTGGATCTATAATCCAGCACTTCCTTCCAAAACCAGACTCCAAATATAATTAGGAGCCTTAATCCATAAGTCCCCCGTCCACTACAACAACCTCTGGTCCAAGCCCAAATAACTCCAAATAATCACGGCCCAACATTGCCCCCCAGTCTTCCATCAAATATTCTATTTGATGGAAGAGTATACAAAAAATGGCTCAAACAACAATGAAGCCCAAACAAGGCCTACTCATCGAAGGAACCAAAACAAGGTTAGATGAATCCCAACCAACAAAAATATCCAACACCAGATTCAAAACCACCCCTTCAACTCCATCATCATTACCCCCATTAATGCAACGCTCTTAAGATCCAAAAACAATTGAAAGGACAACACTATAAAAACCAACTTCCCCCAATTTGCATGGTTTGACCTGCTTATTTGAAATTCAAAGATATTCTTGCTCTCTTCCTGCTCCAACTTCCCCTCTTCACACTGCAAAAATGGCTTCCAAGATCCCAGAAAACACCATACCCATCTCTGTAACCCCATTATTAGTTATCCCCCCATCTCCTAACGCTGCAACTAACTCCCCTACCACCCACTCCATACCAGAACCAACCCCTAACAATGCCCCCTCCTCCAGTAATAACCCTCCAATAACCGATTCATAAAAAACCCACTAGAATACCACAAAGAAGACCAATTCCCCCATGCCAACACCCCCTCGCAACTCACAGAGGCTGACATTCGTGTGATCTGAGAACACTATCAAGTACCAGACACCCATCACCTGAGAACCCCTACTCCAACTGACCGTATTTATCACCGCCCCGATGGCTGGACCACAATGATCCTCACCCTTCTAGAGAAAAGGGTTCATCTACCCCTCCATGCCTTCGTCATCACCGTTCTAGGGTTCATGGACATCAGACTAGCCCAACTAGTGTTCAACTCCTACATCCGCATCCTTGCCTTCATCGCCTTCTGTCACGAGTTAGGAGTCCCTCCTTCAATTGACTTCTTCTTCTCCTTATTCACCATCGGGAAATCTCGCTAATGAGGTTTCAAAGTGTTAAGTAAACAAGCCCCAAAACCCAACTCTAAGTTTGAAAAATGCCCACTGATGGACACCCCTTCGAGTAACAAAGGGTGGCATAAGGACTGGTTCTTCGTCACAGGACCTGAGATTCCCATGATCCCAGAATGGACTTCTCACAAACACATTTCTCTGGACTTCGGCGATATCTTAGACGATCATGTGATAGAGATGGAGAAGCTGCACGAGAAACTTCCTCTGAAGAAATGGAGCTTCGGCCTCTTGAGCAAACAAGCATGGTTGTACGACCACAAACGTAAGTCCTGAACTTAATACTTGTACAATTTTTACTTTATTTTCAGTAACCACTCTGAGACATCCTTCTCTATCTTCTGCAGTATCCCTCATCAAACTAACCTCGATCGACCGAAAAGAACCTGAAGATTTCCTCTCCGCCAACCCATTTCAAACTTTTGCTGAATCCCAAAACACCGAGCCCCAAAATACTGAACCCTAAACCACCAAACCAACCCCCGTCGAAGATTCAATATAACCTCGACTAAAGAAAAGAGCCGCCAAAAAACTCAAACAAATCCATGTCCCAACATTTAATGAAAGCCTCCTTGACATGCCCATCGCCGAACGTACCCAAATCCTCCGAACTAAACAGAAATGATCCAAAATAACCCCTCTCACTGCCAAAGAACTTAGAGTACCTCCCACCAAAGCCAACTAAACTCCCATCATCCCAGTCGAGATCGATGAAGCCGAGGAAACAGTCGAACCCGATTCTCCCGTTATCAGAAAAAGAAAACATGCTTCAGACAACCAACCGACCCCCACAACTGAAATACCAACAACAACTCACACCCAAACCCCAATCGAACAACCAAGACCTTCTCCCCAAAGACCATCTACCTCTGAAGCCACACCACACATGATCGAAGCTAGTCATTCTCCCACACTTTGGCCAGATAACAATGAAGACTTCCCCCTACACCTGTATGACGCCTTCTTCCTCGGAACCGACTATCACTATTTCGGAAATAGCTCCACCTCTGACCTCATTCATACCGACATGACCCACTAAGCCCGAGTAAGTCAATCATACTATTCAACCACTGTTATTTATAAACAAGTTTTTTATACCCCATACTAAACTCTGAACATATGCAGGCCAACAGAATCTTCGGGCTGCTAAACCAAAGATATAAGGAAATTAAAGCCGAAGAAGAAGCCGCTTGAAAAGAAAACAAGATCTTAAAATCTGCTTTGGCGAGGGAAAGGAGTCTGCATGGCGATGCCCTGTTCTACGCTGAAGGCCTCAAAAAGACATCGCCAAACTCAAAGAACAACTAACCATTGCCAAAACATTTTAACAAACCACTTCCGAACAAAATCAGGAGCTGACAATAACAAATGAAGTGCAGATACAGAAGAACCAATCCCTCACACACAAAATTAACGACACAAAAATTTTAGAACAAAGATATCTCGCACTTCGCAACAAATTTGAAAAAGAACTACGCGAACTCAAAGCTCTTGGCCCCCCATTAACCAAAGAAATCCGTAATGAAATCCGAAACAAATACCGAAAATCGCCCGAACTAACCAACCAAATAGTTCAGATATATGTTGAAGGCTATAAAGCAGCCCGAAGCAAAGGCAAATTGAAGCTTGTCGCCGCCTCTCTGAACCCATTACTTCTCGATTCTTCTGAAGACGAAGACGAGGATAATGCCGAAGACGACCCTCCACCTTATTAAGTTCAGACTTGTACAAATTTGTAATATTGTAATTACTTTTACATTTTAATGAAATATAATTATTCACTTTTTTACCACTCTTACATTTATCATATACATTTACTTTATCAAACAATAATCTGAACTCAACACTTCGAATAAAATCAAATAATAATGCAAAGTAAAACTGTTCACCAACAAAAGGTTTAAACATATCTTCAACAATCATGTTCGCCATCTTTCACCATCTTTAGGATGAACAGATTCTGTTCACCATCTTTAGTATGAACAGATCCAACCGAACCTCCGAATAAACATGTTCGCCATCTTTAGGACAAACAGGCCCTGCTCACCATCTTTAGGATGAACAGGTTCTGTTCACCATCTTTAGGATAATCAGAGCACCAAACCTCCAGACAATCCTATTTTCCATCTTTAGGATGAATCAGGACCCTGTTCACCATCTTTAGGATGAACAAGTCACCGAACCTCCAGACAATCCTATTCGCCATCTTTAGGACGAATCAGGACCATGTTCACCATCTTTTGGATGAACAGGTCACCGAATCTCCAAACAATCATGTTCGCCGTCTTTAGGACGAATCAGGACCCTATTCACCATCTTTAGGATGAACAAATCTAACCAAACCCCCAAATAGCCATCAGACAAAATAGTATTGGAGAAAAAGTACTTCTTCTATTGATAACTGTTGAAAGAATTACAGACTCCAAAATCCTGATATCGACTCTACTGAAAATATTTTCGAAGCCTTCCCGCATGCCAAGTATTCTTTATTTCAGTCCCATCCAATGCTTGTAGTCGATAAGTCCCCAGTTTTGGTACTTCAATAATCTTATAAGGACCTTTCCAGTTCGGCATCAGCTTTTCCAAATTCTGAGGCATAGAAGGTTCCACTTCCCAAAGAACAAGATCCCCAACTTTAAATCTTTGAAGCTTTATCCCTTTGTTATAATATCTAGCCACTAGACACTGATATGCTTCCAAATTCACCAGAGCTACTTCCCTGACTTCTTCAAGCAAATCCAGGTTGACCCTAAGTCCCTTTTCATTATACACCACCCAAAACTGACTGACCCGAAGGCTTGGCTAACCATTCTCCATAGGAACCAAAGCATCTGAACCATAAGCCAATATAAAAGGTGAGTCTCCCATAATAGTTCTTGGTGTAGTTCGATAGGCCCATAACATACTAAGTAACTCCTCTGGCCACCTTCCTTTTGCCTCATCAAGTCTTCTTTTAATACCATTTAGGAGTGTTCTATTAGTCACCTCAACTTGCGTATTCGACTGCGGGTGACCGAAGTCTTCCGGTGCTGAATTCCCAACTCTTTTAAGAATTCTTCGAACTTCGAACCCACGAACTTTTGTCCATTATCAGAGACCACCACCATGGGAATGGCGAATCGAAACACAACATACTCCTTTAGAAATTTTAAGCATTCCTGCTCCGTGATCGCCCGAAGGGGTTTCGCCTCCACCCACTTAGTCATATAATCAATCGCCACTATAACAAAACTGACTTACCCCTTAGCCTTCGGCAATGGACCCAATATGTCCATACCCCACACAACAAAAGGTATAGGAGATAAAACTGAGTATAACTCTTTCGGTGGCTGATGGGGGATCAGACTGTTCAACAGGCACTTCAGACACTTCTTCACATAATCAGTGGCTTCTTTGAAAATCGTTGGCCAGTAATACCCCTGCCAAAGCACCTTATAAGCTAATGACTTGGCAATCATATGGTCGCCACAAATACCCTCAGTAGGACATACTCAGCTTCAGACGACAACAAACATTTCAACAAAGGAGATGAATAAGCCCTTCGATAAAGATATCCATCAATAAGCACAAAATTCGAGTTTCTGTACTTCACTTTCTTAGCCAACATCCGATTCAAAGGTAGTACTCCATCTACCAAATAATCAAGGTATGGAGTCATCTAATAATTAGATCGCTCGGCACACATCACCTCCCCATGTTGAACACTTGGCTAACCTAGGACCTCCAAACAAACTAAATCATTGAATGTACTTACTTCAGTTGTAGCTAGCTTTGCCAATGCATCTGCTATCATTTTATCTGACTTGTCTATCCCTTGAAACTTATAAGAATCGAAACACTGAAGTCGATCCTTCAACTCTACTAGATATTTCACCATTCTCGAACCCCGAGCTTCATACTCCCCTGAAACATGTTTGACGACCAACTGATAGTCACTGTAAATAATCAACCTCTGAACTTCCAAACTCTTTGCTAATAGTAGCCCTGCCAAAACCTCTTTATACTATGCCTCATTATTCGTTGCCCGGAACCCGAACCTGATAGTCTCTTGTACTTTGAACCCTTTTGGACTCGTCAAAATTATCCCAGCCCTACTGACATCCGAGGTTGACGACCTATCTGCATACAGCGTCCATAAATTATGTGTCTGCTGAAGTACTGTCATCACCTTCTCAGATTCTTCAACTTCACTCAAACTATCATCAGCTTCAGAAAATGAACACTCTACCACAAAATCAGCCAACGTTTGATCCTTAATAGCTGTCCGAGGATGATACTCTATGAAAAACTAAGATAAATCCATTGTCCATGCAGCGAGCCTCCCCGAAACCTCTAGTCTACCCAGCACTTTCTTCAGTGGCTGATCTATGTACACCACTATTAACCAACCTTGGAAGTACTATTGAAGATATCGACTAGCTATTATCAAGGCAAAGGCAAACTTCTCAAGGTTCGAATACCTTGTCTCTGCATCCCTTAGGACATGGTTCACATAGTAAATCAGGTGCTGCTTACCCCCAATCTCCCACACCAGAACTGCTCCTACTGCCAATGAACTTGCCGCCAAATATAAATACAAAGGTTCAGTAGAAACTGGCTTCACCAACAAAGGCGTCGAAGACAAATACCTCTTTATCCCCTGAAAAGCATCTTCACACTCCGAAGTCTATTAGAAACTCTTCGAATTCTTCGGCCCTTTTAACGTGTCAAAGAACGACAAACACCTTTCTACTGACTTAGACATAAACCTCCTCAAAACCGCAATCCGACCCGTTAGATGCTGAACATCCTTATAGGACTGTGGAGATTTCATATCTAAAATAACCCGAATTTTCTCTGGATTAGCCTCTATTCCCTTTTACTGACCAGATACCCCAGGAACTTGCCTGCTCCTAGCCCGAAGGTGCACTTGGTCGGATTCAGTCTTAAATTATAGCGACGAACAGTCTGAAAATAGTCCTCTAAATCATCCAAATGACCCTAAACTGACATGCTTTTGACAATCATGTCATTAACGCAGACCTCCATGCTTCGCCCCAGCTGCCTTGTGAACACGTAATTCATCATCCTCTGATAAGCAGCTCTCGCATTCAACAAGCTAAAAGTCATCTTCTTATAAGCATATACTGACCGATGAGTGATAAAAACTGTCTTCGGGATGTCCTCCTTGCACATAGAAATCTGATTGATACCCAGAGAAAGCATCCATAAAACTAAGCAGAGCATATCCCGAAGTCGCATCAATAAGTTGATCGATGTGGGGCAGAGGATAAAAGTCCTTCGGGCATGCTATGTTCAGATCAGTGTAATCTATGCAAACTCGCCACTTCCCATTCTGCGTCTACACCAAAACTGTTAGGTTTATAATATTCATGAACGCAATCAAATTGCACAAAATAAGTGGAAACGTGAAAAATAAGAATTTTAAAATTTTACAAACCATATACCCGGATCACCCTTTATGCACAATTATTAATTAAACGAAAATATGAAGAACAAGAATCATGCCCTTGAAGATTCGAGCTTCCTCAGGTACAAGTTAACCTCTAATCTTTTTCGCGTTTAACTTGAATTCATCGGATTTGGTTCCTTCCTTTGATAAACGTTAGCCACCCAAGTGTTTGGCCTCTAGAGGTGATCCACCAAGGAAGAAAAAATATTCAAGTAGAAGGTATTTGACTAAACCCTAGTTTTCTATCTCTATAGAAAAAGGTGTACTCTCCAACAATTAGAATCACGTTTGTTGTGAAAAAGTCAACAACTACTCTGCTACCCATAATAAGACTGATCTTATTTATAGATGTGGGCAACCCTCCTTAACAATTAAGGAATTGGATTTTATTTTAATTAAACTCCTTTAATTAATTAGGCTCCTAATCTTATTAGGAATAATTAATTAAAATTTTAATTAATTAGACTCCTAATCTTATTAGGAATAAATGAGAGTACTTTTATTAATTAATTCCTAAACTTCTTTAGGAATTAAATAATAATAATGGTAATAATAATAAGACTCCTCTTATTAATTTATATTTAATATTTCTAAAATATTAAATAATAAATATTAAGCTATTTAATTTATTCTATCACCATAGATTAAATTAAATATACTTAACTTATTATTACGATTTTGTCATTAACTTCTTAAATAATTATTCTTCCTTTTATGGTGTAACCCTTTAGGTTCTCCATATTAAACCGGTTGTGAATAAATCAATTAGAACAATTCTAATCTTATTTAAATAAATAAATTAAATTATTAATTTATTTAAATAAATAATATTTATTTTACAATAGGGATAAGCCTCCCTAACGATCAACGACTTTTCAGATAATATAGATTTCAACATTAATCAAAAAAGAACCTTTGAGTAAATAGTTACCGTATAATTCAATCCTTCCACCATACAATATCTCAATTAAATATAAGACATGAAATTACTGTCAAGTCTTATTTTATTTAATTATATGTATTTCGACTCTTAAATGCACAACACCAAATAATGTAAATTAGAAACTCCTTTCTAATTTCATTCTGTCTTGGCCAAGGACTACTGGGTTGTCATTTATCGAATCACATAGGACATTTCTCTTCTTTTACTAGAAGTGGTAGATTCTTTATTGATCATACATTATCTCCATATACAACTTATTATACCCAAGCATACCCTTTGATATACCCTAAGGGTCTTAAAAAATAAGTCAAAGTATAACTCATCATACACAATGTAACGATCGAGAAATTTGTAATTAAATTTACATATTTATTTATTTAAATAAATATTTTAAATAAGTTATTTATTGAGGAAAATAAATAATTTATGAAATTGTGGTTACTTAATTTAGTAACTAAATTGATTAATGTTAATTAAATTGAGTAATGATAATTTTATCTAATGGATTTAATTTAAGGAAATAATTAAATTAAATCAATTGCTTAATATGTAAGAAAATAATTAAATTAAATGAATTGTTTAATTTAAAGAAAATAAATAAATTAAATAAAGTGATGTGTCTAATTTATTAATTAAATTAGATATATAATTATTTATTATTCATAAAAGTAATTATAATAGAAATTATTTTAATTACCATTACAAGTTATTTAAATTAATTAAGCTAAAGTTATTTAATTAACTAGAGTGTGACACATGAAACTATATAATATAAATATTATTAAAATAATCTGGTTGGGGGTTTAAGGGGTAGCCAAACAAGGCCTTGTGGCCTTTGGTTTTTTTCTAACTGACGTCTTTTGTTCTCTTTAACGGATGAATACGTGGGAGAGTTAAGCCATATCAGTTTTCTTTTGCGTCTTATTTTTCTCCTAAAGCTAAAGAGCAGAGTTGAGAGAGAAGAGAGAAAAACACAGTGATATTGAGTTGGAGAAGAAGGGTTTTGGGGAAAGGATTGCTCTCAATTTTGCTAGCTTACATTCAAAGGTTAAGGTATAAATTTCTTCTAACTTATATGTTTTGATTTCTTTGTGGTTATTCCCTAAAAACTCATAATTTTTGTTGAATTGGTATATATATACTTGTATATATGGATTATAAACTGATAATCATCATATATGGTTGATACTTATACATAATTGTAGTAAGAGAATCCATGAAAATTATGTTGGTATTCTTGAGTTTTTGGGAAAAAGGGTTGATATTGGGTGGATGATTTTATAAGATAATTGGTAATTATGTTGTAAAGGGTTTATAATCTGTTATGTGTTGTTTTCAAGTGGTTTTAAAGTATTAAATTCATGCAATTTCGGTTGTAGGAAGAAAAGTTCATAACAGTGTTTTGAACATGAAAAATTGGCTTTAGGAAGTACGAAAGTTTATGCTCTATATGCGATATAATCTATAATTTGTTATTGGATTGTGTTAGTATGTTAAGAAACGAAAGAAACATAGTTTAAATCGTGTCAATTGATTAAGAAACGAGTTCGTGGCGATCGAATTCGCTAAAAGTGTAAAATATAGTGAAATTTGGAAAAAATATGGTTTTGATTCTTCAAAGTTCTGTGTATGTGATATTTATGTAGTTAGAATAGTGTATAGCATGCTTAACTATGATATTACAAAGTTTTAGATGTTGAAGTTTGGTGAATTTCTGTGGAATTGGGATTTTTGGCCTATAATAGAGTCTAAGTTCGTGTTCTGTAAAAACTGAAACTGTTGTACCGCGCGGGCGCGCTGCCTCTTGGCGCGGGCGTGCAGACGCGCGGGCGCGCCGAACTCTAAGCTAACCATGGCGCGACCGCGCCAGTGGTCAGTCAGAGCCAGAGTTGAGCTGTTAATAGTATAGCTAGGGGAATTGTTAACATAACCTATTTAATTATTGTAGAGGAACCTAAAATGTGTTATAAGATATAACATGTTGTAATCACAATGTTGAAACTATGGACTATGAATTAGTAAAGTTATGTAACGAACCAAATGCGATGTTTTCAAAGGTTAGAGATAAATGATAAGATTTATGTTAGTTTATTGTGAGATTTCAGATTCGTTAAAGGTGTTAATCAACTTGGTTAGATGTTAAGTTAAGGTTATGACCTAAGTGGTGGTTAAAACCCTAAAGTTAATATTTATACAACTAATTGTTATTACGATTCCAATGATACGTGTAGGGTAATTGGAGAACAATATTACATTTGTGTAGCTTACCTACAAAGCAAGTTTCTAAACCTATCTTTTTATATTGATCAAGTTTCTAAACCTATCTTTTTATATTGAGCAAGTTTCTAAACCTATCTTTTTACATTGAGCAAGTTTTCTAATTCTATCTTGTTATTATTAAGCAAACTTTCTAACTTCATTCTTTTATTAATGAATGAAAGTCCCTAAAATTTTATTGAGCAAGACTGTTGATTCTATCCTTATGTACGATTGAACAAGCTCTTGTAATCTAATTCGTTAACTCGAGCTAGTTTTATTTTCTAAATCTTGACATTATTATTCAAAGCATATATTGTTCTAATACATTGATGCAAATGAGATTGTTCTAACTCTTTTGGATATAGCACTTTGCATGTGTGTCATGTTTGTTCAATTATATTATTGATATTCGATATTTGACTTTGATAGCCTTGTTCAGTTATACATTCTTGTATTAAATCTTCAAGTAGTACGCACACTCCTATTGATTAAACTAATCTATAATTGAATAGTGTTCTAAAATTCTAGAAACACTGGCAAGCTAGTTCCAAACTAAACTTTTTTTAGTGCGGAAATTCTAAATTCAAAATAGGGGATTTTGTACGTGTAACGTTTAGATGTTTGTGCACAATACATGGTACAAAGGGTTGATCCCCCTAAGTACGTTCAGAAGAGTCTGTAGAGTCTAATAACTGTTAAGGTTAAGGTAATAATACCTAAAAATCGGAGACATAGTTCGTGGTCCTAAGACCCTCAGATATTAAAGTCTGAACTTGTTTTCTATTTTTGATTCGTAGAACAAGTTCATTATTGTTCAGTATTCGTTGTTCATTCTCATGTTGTTATAGCTACTCTTTATATCAGTGAGCAATTGTTTGCTCACTCTTGCAATTAACACTGTAGCTAAAGCTGAGAAAGTTGATGAGCCATCTACTAGCAAAGGAAAGGGCAAGATGTCCAAGTGTTGAAGACTTATGAGAATTTTATTTTAATTGATTATGTTAAAGACTTGTTTTATTTTTATGATGTATTCAAACTTATGTAATAATTTTAAGCTTAGATTACCTAGGATTGTTTTTAAAATGATGTAACCCTTTAATGGGAAAGACTATTGTTTAAGTTATTTAAATTATGTCTTTATCCTTTATGATGGGTAGTTAGATGTAATGGTTTTAGATAGTGAACTCCAAATCTTATGGGAATGAAGTACCCGGATTTGGGAGTGTCACAGGTTGGTATTAAAGCTTTAGGTTATGAACCTTAGGTGGGGAATCCTTAGGAAGTAACCTTTAAGGAAACAGAAAATATAGTGGTGACTCTTATCGGGTTTTAAGGAATGGATTAAGGTATCCATTGAAGCTAAACAATAAAAGACATTATATGTTATGTGTTAATAACTTATGTGCTCTTGAGTATCGATAATGTTAAGTAAAACTTAAAATATTTTGTTATCAGGATGTCTAACGAAGGAGGTTCCAATCTAGCTAGGGAGGTGATACCTCAGGTACCTAGAGATGACGAACCCCAGGATATTCATGTAGTGCAGGAGCAGTTGATCCAGGAGGATGAGCCTGTGATCGATCCCGAGGAGGATAGTTCAGAGGATGAGGAGGAAGAGGATCCGGAGAGTTTCCACCAAACTCTATATCAGCTGAGATGTATGATGCTTTGTATGATCGGAACATAGAGTTACAGGATAATGTTGAGGAACTGAAGGAGTTAGTTGAGATGCATCATGCTACGATGGAGCAGAAGGATGCAGAGATTCAAGAACTCGACTTACGCCTTGGAAACACGGAGTGGGACTTAGTGCAAACGAAAGGTCAGCATGAAGATTTGTTGGCAGTGAACGAGAAGATGAAGACTGACATGGAGAAATTAAAAGATGACTTCAAAGAGGAATCAGCTAAGCGTGCAAGAGCAGAGGATGCTTGGATGAAGGCGACTCATCGTGCAGACCGTGCTGAGGCTAAAGTCCAAGTGAAGAAAGCCAAGATGAACGAGATGGATACGCTTTTAATTCTGTGATTGATAGGGCCCAGGATTGAGTATATTATTATCCACCTCAGTTTGAGGACTCGCCGTGGTTCGTGATGGATTATAGAACAGCGTATCGTATTATGGAGGAGGAACATCGAGAAGCCTTACGACGTCTTAATATGCGTAGATAGAAATAAGAGTGATAATAATATGTGGTTATTTATGTGGATAAATAAAATTTTAAATCCCTTACTTGTGGTGTATAGTGACGCATCGCATAAAGGACTAAGCTGTGTGCTTATGCAGAATGGCAGAGTTATTGCGTATGCATCATGACAGTTGAAAGATTACGAAAAAGGGTATCTGACTCATGACTTAGAGTTGGCAGCGGTGGTGTTTGCCCTGAAGATTTGGAGACATTATCTTTATGGAGAGAGGTGTGAGATATATACCGACCATAAAAGTCTGAAGTATATCTTTACACAGAAAGATTTGAATATGAGACAAAGAAGATGGTTGGAGCTGATTAAAGACTATGATTGCGAGATTTTCTATCATCCCGAAAAGGCGAATGTTGTTGCTGATGCCTTAAGTAGAAAGGGACGGGAGAAGTTAATGATGTTGACTACTCATGAGAAGCTAGTGTAGGAAATGATTAAGATGGAGTTGGAAATTAGATATCCGACAGAATCCGATGAAAAATTATTCCAGATGGGAAACAATTTAACATTGGTAGATAAAGTGAAGAATGCACAACTTCAGGATGAATACTGCGAAAAGATAAAACGGAAAGTATTTGAAGGGGATGAAAGCAAATTCAAAATCGATTCAGAAGGGTACTTCGATTCGAAAAGAGAATTTGGGTTTCACCAGTACTAGAAGTTAAAAAGGAAATTCTGAGTGAAGCTCACAACTCAAGATATTTGATTCACCCTGGGAGTACAAAGATGTACTAGGATCTTAGACATCATTTTTGGTGGCCGAATATGAAGAAGGATGTAGTTGAGTGCGTGGAAAAATGTTTAACGTGTTAGAAAGTTAAAGCTGAACATCAAACGCCAAGCAGATTATTACAACCGTTGGAGATACCAGAGTGGAAATGGGAGCATACCACAATGGATTTTATGGTAGGTCTTCCAACAACCCAACAATGTTACGATGCCATTTGGGTGATTGTCGATCGATTGACGAAGTCGGCACACTTTTTGCCAATCAAGATTAGATTTAACCTGGATCGGTTAACAAAACTATACGTGAAGGAAATTGTTTCAAGACATGGTGTACCTGTGTCCATTATATCAGACAGAGATCCACGTTTCACATCTAATTTCTGGAGACGATTACAAGAATGCTTGGGAACACAGCTAAGAATGAGCACGGCGTACCATCCTCAAACCGATGGACAAAGTGAGAGAACCATATAGACACTAGAAGATATGCTCAGAGCATGTATTATGGATTTTAATATAAATTGGGATGACCATCTACCATTGGTTGAATTTTCCTATAATAATAGTTATCACACGAGTATTGGCATGTCGCCTTATGAAGCGTTATACGACAGAAAATGCAGAACTCCGTTATGGTGGGATAAGGTAGGTGAACGTCAGCTATTGGGTCCAGAATTGGTACAACAAACTGTCGAGATCATCAAAGTGATTCGACCAAGATTGATAGCTACACAGGATAGACAGAAGAAATATGCCAATCAACATCGACAGAATCGAGAATTCGATGTCGGTAGTAACGTTTTCTTAAAAGTGTCTCCTGGAAGGGGAAAATTAAATTTGGCAAGAAGGAAAAATTAAGCCCTAGGTTTATAGGACCTTTTGAAGTGGTTCGACGAGTTGGTGAGGTGGCGTACGAGGTAGCTTTACCTCCAGACTTGGAGCATGTTCATAATATTTTTCATATTTCAGTGTTGAGGTCATATAAGCCTGATTATAAACATGTTATAGAATATAAGCCCTTACAGTTTGAGAAAGATTTGCCATATAAGGAAGTCCCTATTCAAATTGTTGACAGAAAAGAGCAAGTACTGAGGAATAAGGTGATACCTTCTGTTAAGGTAATCTGGAGGAATCACAATGCTGAGGAAGCTACGTGGGAACTTGAAAGCTATGTGGGAACTTGAAAGCGTTATGATGAAGAATTATTCTCAGTTGTTTGCTTGATTTTGTATAGCGATTCTGGGGACAGAATCTTGTTAAGGAGGGAAGTATGTGACGAATGAATTTATCGAATTATGATTCTGGGGACAGAATCCTTTTAAGGAGGGAAGGATGTAACGATCGAAAAATTTATAATTTAATTTACATATTTATTGAATTAAATAAATATTTTAAACAATTTATTTATTGAGGAAAATAAATAATTTATGAATTGTGGTTAATTAATTTAGTAACTAAATTGATTAATGTTAATTAAATTGAGTAATGATAATTTTATCTAATGGATTTAATTTAAGAAAATAATTAAATTAAATCAATTGCTTAATATGTAAGAAAATAATTAAATTAAATGAATTGTTTAATTTAAAGGAAATAAATAAATTAAATAAAGTGATGTGTCTAATTTATTAATTAAATTAGATATATAATTATTTATTATTCATAAAAGTAATTATAATAGAAATTATTTTAATTACCATTACAAGTTATTTAAATTAATTAAGCTAAAGTTATTTAATTAACTAGAGTGTGACACATGAAACTATATAATATAAATATTATTAAAATAATCTGGTTGGGGGTTTAAGGGGTAGCCAAACAAGGCCTTATGGCCTTTGGTTTTTTTCTAACTGACGTCTTTTGTTCTCTTTAACGGATGAATACGTGGGAGAGTTAAGCCATATCAGTTTTCTTTTGCGTCTTATTTTTCTCCTAAAGCTAAAGAGCAGAGTTGAGAGAGAAGAGAGAAAAACACAGTGATATTGAGTTGGAGAAGAAGGGTTTTGGGGAAAGGATTGCTCTCAATTTTGCTAGCTTACATTCAAAGGTTAAGGTATAAATTTCTTCTAACTTATATGTTTTGATTTCTTTGTGGTTATTCCCTAAAAACTCATAATTTTTGTTGAATTGGTATATATATACTTGTATATATGGATTATAAACTGATAATCATCATATATGGTTGATACTTATACATAATTGTAGTAAGAGAATCCATGAAAATTATGTTGGTATTCTTGAGTTTTTGGGAAAAAGGGTTGATATTGGGTGGATGATTTTATAAGATAATTGGTAATTATGTTGTAAAGGGTTTATAATCTGTTATGTGTTGTTTTCAAGTGGTTTTAAAGTATTAAATTCATGCAATTTCGGTTGTAGGAAGAAAAGTTCATAACAGTGTTTTGAACATGAAAAATTGGCTTTAGGAAGTACGAATATGCGATATAATCTGTAATTTGTTATTGGATTGTGTTAGTATGTTAAGAAACGAAAGCAACATAGTTTAAATCGTGTCAATTGATTAAGAAACGAGTTCGTGGCGATCGAATTTGCTAAAAGTGTAAAATATGGTGAAATTTAGAAAAAATATGGTTTTGATTCTTCAAAGTTGTGTGTATGTGATGTTTATGTAGTTAGAATGGTGTATAGCATGCTTAACTATGATATTACAAAGTTTTAGATGTTGAAGTTTGGTGAATTTCTGTGGAATTGGGATTTTTGGCCTATAACAGAGTCTAAGTTCGTGTTCTGTAAAAACTGAAACTGTTGTGCCGCGCGGGCGTGCCGGACTCTAAGCTAACCATGGCGCGGCCGCGCCAGTGGTCAGTCAGACCCAGAGTTGAGTTGTTAACAGCATAGCTAGGGGAATTGTTAACATAACCTATTTAATGATTGTAGAGGAACCTAAAATGTGTTATAAGATATAACAACATGTTGTAATCTTAATGTTGAAACTATGGACTATGAATTAGTAAAGTTATGTAACGAACCAAATGCGATTTTTTCAAAGGTTAAAGATAAATGATAAGAATTATGTTAGTTTATTGTGAGATTTCAGATTCGTTAAAGGTGTTAATCAACTTGGTTAGATGTTAAGTTAAGGTTATGACCTAAGTGGTGTTTAAAACCCTTAAAGTTAATATTCATACAACTAATTGTTATTGCGATTCCAATGATACGTGTAAGGTAATTGGAGAACAATATTACATTTGTGTAGCTTACCTACAAGGCAAGTTTCTAAACCTATCTTTTTATATTGAGCAAGTTTCTAAAACTATCTTTTTATATTGAGCAAGTTTCTAAACCTATCTTTTTACATTGAGCAAGTTTTCTAATTCTATCTTGTTATTATTAAGCAAGCTTTCTAACTTCATTCTTTTATTAATAAATGCAAGTCCCTAAACTTTTATTGAGCAAGACTGTTGATTCTATCCTTATGTACGATTGAACAAGCTCTTGTAACCTAATTCGTTACCTCGAGCGAGTTATATTTTCTAAATCTTGATATTATTATTCAAAGCATATATTGTTCTAACACATTGATTCAAATGAGATTGTTCTAACTCTTTTGGATATAGCACTTTGCATGTGTATCATGTTTATTCAATTATATTGTTGATATCCCTTTGACTTTGACAGCCTTGTTCAGTTATACATTCTTGTATTAAATCTTCAAGTAGTACGCAAACTCCTATTAATTAAACTAATCTATAATTGAATAATGTTCTAAAATTCTAGAAACACTGGCAAGCTAGTTCCAAACTGGACTTTCTTTAGTGCTGAAATTCTAAATTCAAACTGAGACGAACAACCCTATCATAGGGGATTTTGTACGTGTAACGTTTAGATGTTTGTGCACAATACATGGTACAAAAGGCTGATCCCCCTAAGTACGTTAAGAAGAGTTTGTATAGTCTAATTATTGTTAAGGTTAAGGTAATAATACCTAAAAACCGGAGACATAGTTCGTAGTCTTAAGACCCTCAGATATTAAAGTTCGAACTTGTTTTCTATTTTTGATTCGTAGAACAAGTTCATTATTGTTCAGTATTCGTTGTTCATTCTCATGTTGTTATAGCTACTCCTTATATCAGTGAGCAATTGTTTGCTCACTCTTGCAATTAACACTGCAGCTAAAGCTGAGAAAGTTGATGAGCCATCTACTAGCAAAGGAAAGGGCAAGATGTCCAAGTGTTGAAGACTTATGAGAATTTTATTTTAATTGATTATGTTAAAGACTTGTTTTATTTTTATGATGTATTCCGCAAACTTATGTATTTTAAGGTTAGATTACCTGGGATTATTTTTAAAATGATGTAACCCTTTAATGGGAAAGACTATTGTTTAAGTTATTTAAATTATGTCTTTATCCTATATGATGGGTAGTTAGATGTAATGGTTTTGGATAGTGAACACCAAATCTTGTAAGAATGAAGTACCCAGATTTGGGGGTGTCACACACAAGATATTATGATGATCTCAAGTCCAAGGATCACTTGTACTACTATCACTATAGGAATTCCTATTGACAGGCAAGAAAAACTCCATTAGGTATTCCTTAGCGAGTCACGTTCAATGAACTTATTCTATAATAAGCACCTACATACTTGCTTTAGTGTCTCCACACAAATGATTATGAGATCAATCATCCTCATCCAATGAGCAAGCAACGTATGTACCAATCTATCCGGATTCACTAATCCCCAATTTAGTAATCTAACGATTGGGAACTATTTTAGTTTTAAGCTTTCTAAGAATTTAGATCTCATTAGAATGATTATTATCATTATTCTAAAATCATTGCTTAAAATAATGGTTTTATCACATATTATAAAACAGCATCATGTAGATAATTAAAAGCCTTTAAAAAATTAATACTTTTTATTAATAAATGAATAAAATTGTTACAAAGTATATACTTTATTATCAAACATGATTGGCTTGTGTGCATACTATTTTCAACAACTACGTTTGCCATCCACTCTGGATAATCGATCTCAAATATAAAATCCGCTGCCAGCAGTTTTGCAATTTCTTCATCAATTATCTCTTGTCTCTCTGGCGCAAAAATCCTCCTCTTCTGCCGAACTGGTTTCTTCGTTGGGTCTACATGCAGCCTAAGTTTGGAAACTTTTTGACTCACTCCAAGCATGTCACTGGGTACCCAAGAAAAGATGTCAGCATAACAACGAAGTAACTCCACCAGGTTTGTCCGAAAAGGTTCCGGCAGACCCAAACCTATCTTTACGGTCTTCTCCTTCTTTCCCGAAATCACGCTCAACCACTTCGGTCTCTTCTGCTGGCATAACCAATGGCTCCGTACTGCTTTCTATAAACGGCTTAATCTCAATAGCGATGGTTTGCTTCTGTCTGCTGACTCCTACACCTGAAGTGATCAACGCATTTTGGTAGCATCTCCTTGCTAAGTCTAGATCTCCAACAACTTCCCCAACTCCATGTGGCATCGAAAACTTAATCTTAAAGTGGGGAATCGACGTAACTGCTTGAAGACCTATCAGAGTAGGCTTTCACAAAATAGCATTGTACGCCGAGTCCACATGCATCACATAAAACTTGCACATAATTTTCACCTGCTGGGGAGTCGTCCCGAAGATGACTGGTAGCTCAATAGTCCCTGCAACTTTAACTGGCTCATTGTTGAACCTATATAACGGAGCCTCTTGCCCGATCTCTATCTTCCTTCCATCCAGATTCATCCTCTGATAAGTATGTGCATATAGGATATCTACCGAAGACCCATTGTCAATTATCATCCACTTCATATCCACTGAACCCACCTGTATAGTAATTACTAAAGTTCCTTCATGCGATTCGATTGGTTTCGAAGGGAAGTCATCATTAGAGAAAGAAATCACCGAGCCCGAATACGCCCTTTCACATCTTACGAGTTTATCCACCACTGTCATCACCAAATCCAGATACCTACGACGCTTCTTCCCGATAATTTTGCCCATGTTTCCTCCTGTGATCACATCCACAACATGTCTCGCCACTTGATTTTAACTTGGTTGTTCGGGCCGACTTTGTGCTTATTATCAATTCAATAGAAAAAGGAGATGAAGTTTAGATTCATACCCTTGTAGAGAAACTAGCTTACTCAGGTACGAGTTCACCTCCAATTCCTTTTCATGTTCAACTTAAGGTTAGATTCCTTCATTTGATCAACGTTAGCATCCAAGTGTTTGGTCTCTAAAGATGATCCACTAAGGAAGAAAAAAATATTCAAGAAGATGGGTGTTTGGCAAAACCTTAGATTCTTTATCTATAAAATTATGTGTACTCTTCAAACTCTTGGAATAAAGTGTGTAACTTGTGTAACCCTAAGTATAATAAGACTTCTCTTATTAATATATGTAGGTAACCCACCTAAACAATTTAAGATTAGGGTTTTATTTTAATTAATTAAACTCTTTTAATTAATTAGGTTTCCTAATCTCATTATAAATAATTAATTAGTCTCATAATCTTATTAGGAATATATGAGAGTATTTTTATTAATTAATTCTCAAACTCCTTTAGGAATTAAACTAATAATAATAGTAAAAATAATAATAAGACTCCTCTTATTAATTTATATTTAATATTTTCAAAATATTAAATAATAAATATTAAACTATTTAATTTATTCTATCACCATAGATTAAATTAAATAACTTAACTTATTATTACGATTAAGTCATTTGCTTCGTAAATAAATATTTTTTTTTTATAGTGTGACCCTTTAGGTTTTTTATATTAAACCGGTTGTGAATAAATCAATTAGAACAATTCTAATCTTATTTAAATAAATAAATTAAACTATTAATTCATTTAAATAAATATCATTTATTCTACAAGAAGGGTAAGCCCCCTTAGCGATCAACGACTTTTCAGATAATATAGATTTTAACATTAATCATAAAAGAACCTTTGAATTAATAGTTACCGTACAACTCAATCCTTCCACAATTCAATGTTCCGATTAAATATACATGGAATTACTGTCAAGTCTTATTTTATTTAATTATATGTATTTTGATTCCAAAGATGCACAACTCGCAAATTAGAAACTCCTTTTTAATTTCATTCCACCTTAGCCAAGTATTTCTGGGTTGTCATTTATCGAATAACATAGGACATTCTTTTCTCTTACTAAAAGCAATAGATTTTTTATTGACCATTTATTATCTCCATATATAACTTATTACACTAAAGCATACCCTTTGATATACTCTAAGGGTCTTAAAGGACATGTAAAGTATAACTTATCATACACAAGATACTAGGATGATCTCAAGTCTAAGGATCACTTGTACTACTATCACTACAGGAATTCCTTGTAAGACCCCAACTTATTAATAAATGAAATTAAATTTCCTCTATTTATTATTTTGAAATAGAAAGGGTTGATTTGATTAATGTGGTTAGTTATGGGTAAAATGAGCAAATATTTCAAATAAGCAAGTGGTTATAAAATATTCATTTTTGGTCGGTGAATATTCGTTTGGTCGTGGAATATTCTTGTTGTCGGGGAATATTCGTACGACGGCGCAGCCTTGTGTGGGCCTCATAACGAAAAGCGATTGGATAAAGAAAACGACAAGTATAAGTTGTTTATAATTAACGGCGTAGTTGTTACCGTTAATACTGTTAGAATACCTGGTAGTTAAAATACAGTAGCACACGGTATTGCACCAATTATTGATTCTTACGAAGGAAGGCACTACTCAATAATTGTTGTTACAGTAGTTACTGTTCAATATTTTATTTTATTGATTCAATAATTGCTGCATTGATATTTTATATTATTGTTTCAATAATTGTCACTGCACAGTATTTCCCATTATCAGATCAATAATTTATATTATTTGAATAGTATTATTAGATAACATTATTGGCAATGTCTAGAAAGTTCTGTCTAAGGAGAGGTTTGGTCATCTAATTGCGCGCCAGTAAGGAGAAATTCTTATTGGAAAGACCCCTCTTTCCTGAGAACGGCCTGATTGTCATAAATGTGATTCTATAATATTATTTGTGAATAATTAATTATTAATTCATATGATAAGAAAATATTTATTTTATGTGGATATAAATGAGGGATATATTTTTGTGATTAAAAATGAAGGAGTTAATGTTAAGGTTTTTATAAGTATTTTTGTCGGAATGGAGGTATTAAAAATCAGGGTTTTTGAGATATTTTGCGGGGGTTATAATTTTTAATCCGACCGTTGGATCGTGGTAATTTTTGGATATTTAATACATATATAAGTTGAGTATATGTCCACAAATTTTTAACCGTTAAAAATGAACGTATGATTTATTATGAATTTTACGAGAGGACTGGTTCAGAAATTGTTGAATTTTCGGAGTTTATCATTTTGGTAGAAAATTCTAGAATTGGTGGGCCCCACTCTTGGTTGGTGAAGAAATGTGTTGAGATTTTTATTCAAATGTGGTAGGCTTGAATAGTAGCAGGTAAAGCCATCAGGTTGCAGGTTAAGTCTGCTTCGGCGTGCTAACATTTTCCTATAAATAGAGGGCTAAGTTAGAATTAAAAATCACACCAGAAACAAGTTTTCTCTCTTTCTCTCACTAGATTATTGAGTGTATTTTGTGAGTATTTAGATACTTTGAGAGTTTCTATTCATCAGAGCAAGTTTCTTTCTGCCTTATATCGGTATTCCGACCAGAAGTACTGATATTTTGAGGTAAGGGATATTATTTTCTTCTTAAATGATATTATTTTCTTCAATATCATTATGCTGAAATATTGATATAAACTTTTTATCAAATTTGGAACTTTTTGTGTCGGGGTTACTATTCACGTATACGGCACTATTCGCGTATACGGCACTATTCACCGAAAAATAAAAAATTTTCTTTTGTGTCCAAGATGTCTATTATGGTTACTATCTTTGATTGTATCCATATTTTGATCTTTATTTTTAATTTCTGCTTCACAATTGATTATTATGAAGTATTATTGATCTTGGATAAACTGTTATACGAATCCCTACTAATTGTCCTTCTGTCTCACTGGATTCGTTTTTTTAAGATATTTTTCATCATCCTCAGTCCTGAATGATGATATTACTGAATATCTTTGGCCTGTAGTGCAAAGATGTATGATTACTTGATGAATATCTTTGGCCTGTAGTGCAAAGATGAACAGGTGTTGAGATGAACATGACTGACTGGTGATACAAATGAATATCTTTGGCCTGTAGTGCAAAGATGAATATTTGATTAAAGATGATTATTAATTGATGTTACATGGATAAAATATTGATGATGGACTTTTAAATCTTAGAAGATAGTAAAATTCATTCTCTACTTGACTCTTCTAATGGTTTGCTGTTTCCGCTGTAGTTGTTGATCTAAAACTTGTTGTCGATTATATTCTATCAGATTTTTTTCTGTTGAATACTAATGATAATTTGTTGTATATTATCTTAGTCATAATATTCTTTACTGGGCTAGTTGAGCTCACCCTTTTCCTTTTTGTTCCATTTTTCTTCTTAGGAGGTGAGAACATAGCAGGATCTAGTCGGGTTATGGAGTGATGGTTCTAGAAAGATGTTTTAGCAGTCCTCACTATTTCTGTAAAATAGTGTTTGAATAATTGTAATGAGGACTTATTTGAGTGTGGATAATGTCTAGAAGACAATATTTGTATTTAAACTCACAGTATGTGTTGTCGTATTTTGCACGACAATTGTATTATTGAAGTTGTAATTTGCTTTTTGTACCATGTATTTGGCGACTCAGAATGGGTGTTGTATACCTATTTTGGGGGCGTCACAGTTGGTATCAGAGCTTAGGGATATGATCTCTGGCTGAGATGTGAGACAAGAACTAGGAGGGGAGAGACGGGGAATTCCTTCGCTAGTATGACCTGACTAAGTTTATTTGGTATTTATTTGGTCAGTCAGAGTATAGGGATAATATATGACATGACTATTAACCCTTGTTTTATGGCAGTATTTAAGAATGGCAGCTGAGAACGTTAATAATGGAGTAAATCAGACCGTGGAGACACCTTTGATCACCACCCAGGGGAACGTGCAACAGGAAGGCAATATTCCTCCTGTAAACAACGTTACCGAGCAAACTATGAATGATGGAATGTTTAAGAGCTTTTTACAGTTCATGCAAAATCAGACGAGGGAGACTCGTGTGCAGAATACGGGTGGAAATGATAATAACGCGCAGTTTGTCACAGCCAAGCAGTTCAAAGAATTGGGACCACCAGAATTTAAGGGAAAGCCGGATCCGATCATGGCGAAAACGTGGGTCAAGCAAATTACCAAGATATTCGATGTCTTGGGATGCACGGAGGAACAGAAGGTTCCATTCGCCACCTTTATGTTCCGCGGTGAGGCAGACTACTGGTGGGAGTCTGTGAAGCGTACCCAGCCTGACGCACTCAACATGTCCTGGGAAACATTTCAGAAACTGTTCAATGACAAATACTTTCCTGAAAGTATTCGTCATATGAAGGAGGTGGAGTTTATCAGACTGGAACAAAACAACATGACAGTGTCCCAGTACGAGGCGAAGTTTGCAGAGTTATCCATGTTTGCACCTCATTTGGTCAAAAATGAGGAACGAATGACAAGGATGTTTCTAAGAGGTCTAAAACCCGAGATTCGGCAATATCTTATCTCTCATAAATTTTCTTTATATTCAGATGTTGTAAACAGGGCTCAATTATTAGAGCGAGATAATGAGTATGTGCAACCGAGAGACCACAACTAGGGTCATACCGGTGACAGCAGTCATCAGAGCGATGATAACCAACGAGGAGGGAAAAATACGAACAAAGGCGGTAACCACTTGGGTGGTCATCGTGGCCATGATAATAGGAGAGGTGAGTCAAGTGGAAATTTCAGAAAGAGGAGATTCAACAATGACGGGAAGACATCAGCAGCTGCACCAGCACCAACAACAAATTCTAAGGGAGGAGAACGACCGCCAGTTAGATGTTACAAATGCGGGAAAGAGGGACATATCAGCCCAAACTGTCCACAACAATCCAAGGTATGTTACAACTGTGGAAAGGAAGGCCACATAGCTCGGGATTGTTCTGTAGCAAAACCAAGTTCAACGAGGATGGTGACTCCAAGGGCTGTCCCGGATAAGTCGAAATCAACGGTTCCTGGAAGAGCGTTTGTCGTGACTGGCCAAAACGTGAGGAACTCGAACGAGGTGATCACAGGTAAGCTAATCATAAACTCTTGTGAAGTTTATACCTTATTAGATACCGGTTCTACCCATTCTTTTATCTCTCGTGCTTGTGCTCAACGTTTAAACTTGACTCCGGAGAAATTGGACTTTGACTTATCTGTTGAAACTCCGTTGGGTGAAACCTTCGTTAGATACCGGTTCTACCCATTCTTTTATCTCTCCTGCTTGTACTCAACGTTTAAACTTGACTCCGGAGAAATTGGACTTTGACTTATCTGTTGAAACTCCGTTGGGTGAAACCTTCATTACATCTACAGTTTATAAATCTTGCATGGTCCAAGTTGGCACTATCACATTACCTGTTGATCTTATCTCTTTAAAGATACTTGCTTTTGATGTGATTTTAGGAATTGATTGGTTAACCACTCATCATGCTAAAATTGATTATTTTCGTAAGGTTGTTAGTTTTCATATTCCTAACCAACTTGTCATACGAATTCAAACTACTAAGCCACTAAAATTAGTCACTGTCATATCAAGCCACAAAGCTATTCGTTTATTGAAAAACGGATGTCAAGCTTTCTTAGCCCATGTTATGGATTTGAACAAAGACAAGTCAGATTTGAATAATATTTCTATTGTTAGAGAATTTCCCGATGTATTTCCTGAAGAACTTCCTGGTCTACCCCCAGAACGTGAAGTTGAATTCTTTATTGACCTTGAACCCGGTACAAAGCCCATTTCTAAAATCCCATATCGAATGGCTCCTATTGAACTTCAGGAGTTAAAAGTCCAATTACAGTAGTTATTAGGCATCGGTTTTATTCGTCCTAGTACATCTCCTTGGGGTGCTCCTGTTTTATTCGTAAAGAAGAAAGACGGGAGTGTACGACTTTGTATCGACTATAGGGAATTGAACCATGTCACCATCAAGAATAGGTATCCGCTACCTCGCATTGATGACCTGTTTGACCAGTTGCAAGGAGCACAATTCTTTTCAAAGATCGATCTTCGTTCTGGATATCATCAGCTGAAGATTAAAACTGAGGATATTCCAAAGACTGCCTTCAGAACTCGGTACGGGCATTATGAATTCTTAGTCATGTCTTTTGGATTGACTAATGCTCCTGCTGCTTTCATGGATATGATGAACCGTGTATTCAAAGAATATTTAGATCAGTTTGTTGTTGTCTTTATTGATGACATCCTCATCTATTCCAAAAGCCGTGAAGATCATGAGCGCCATTTGAAGCTGGTACTGCAAAGGCTTCGTGAAAATAAGCTATATGCCAAATTGAAGAAATGCGAGTTCTGGCTTGAGGAAGTAGCATTCCTTGGGCACGTGGTGTCAAAACATGGAGTATCTGTCGACCCGGCGAAGATTGAAGCCATACAAAGTTGGGAGCAACCGAAGTCGGTGATCGAAGTACGTAGCTTTCTGGGCTTAGCTGGGTATTATCGGAGATTCGTGGAAGGATTTTCTAGAATCGCTACTCCGTTAACTCAGCTGACTCGGAAGGATACAAAATTCGGTTGGAGTGAGGATTGTGAGAAGAGTTTTCAAGAACTCAAGAGGACACTCATTTCGGCACCTGTTCTGACAATACCATCTGGTTCGGATGGATTTGTTATCTACAGCGATGCTTCAGGCAAAGGGTTAGGATGTGTTCTCATGCAACATGGGAAAGTCATAACCTATGCCTCGCGACAACTCAAAGAATATAAGAGGAATTATCCTACTCATGATTTGGAGTTGGCAGTAGTCATTTTTGCGTTGAAGATTTGGAGACACTACCTGTATGGGGAGAAAGTAGAGATCTATACGGATTATAAAAGTCTCAAATATTTCTTCACCCAAAAGGAACTCAACATGCGGCAACGACGTTGGCTTGAGCTGTTGAAAGATTACGATCATACCATCCAATATCATCCTAGAAAAGCGAACGTAGTAGCTGACGCATTGAGTAGAAGATCATACGCGGGTACGAGTGCAATGGTGTTAACACAAAGGCCCATTTTGTATGATTTGCAAAGGATGGAGATAGAGATGAAGGCTCCAAGTACCCACATGATGATATCAAATATACGAGTAGAACCGACTTTAATTGATAAAGTTAAAGCCGCTCAAGCTACGGACATAGAGCTGATGCGTATGAAGAAGAAAGTACAAGAAGGTGCTATTCCAGAAGCAAGAATCGATGAAGAAGGAATACTTCGAGTCAACTCCAGACTTTGTGTTCCTAACGATTTTGACTTGAAGCATAGAATAATGATGGAGGCACACAACACACCGTTTGCAATCCATCCTGGGAGTACCAAAATGTATCACGATCTTCGACATACATTTTGGTGGAGCAATATGAAAAGAGAGATCGCGGAGTTTATCTCGAGGTGTTTAACTTGTCAACGTGTAAAGGCGGAGCATCAAGTGCCAAAGGGTCCATTGCAACCACTTGAGATCCCAAAATGGAAGTGGGAACACATTACCATGGATTTCGCTACAGGTCTTCCCAAGGTTTCTCAAGGCATAGATGCGATTTGGGTCATTGTTGATAGATTAACCAAGTCTGCCCATTTCTTGCCTATACGTGAGACTTATTTCCTTAAACGTCTTGCTAGTATGTACGTGAATGAGATTGTGAGATTGCATGGCATGCCAGTATCCATAGTTTCAGATCGTGACCCAAGATTTACTTCACAATTTTGGGTTAGCTTGCAAAAAGCTATGGGCGCGGATTTACGATTTAGTTCAGCATACCATCCTCAAACGGACGGGCAATCAGAGAGGACTATTCAAACCCTTGAAGATCTATTAAGACTCTGTGTTCTAGATTTCAAAGGAAGTTGGGATAAGTACTTGCCACTGGTGGAATTCTCCTACAACAACAGTTATCAGGCAAGTATAGGTATGGCTCCATTTGAAGCCTTATATGGACGAAAGTTTCGTTCTCCAGTATGTTGGGACGAGGTGGGTGAAGTAACATTGTTGGGACCAGAATTGGTACGCATAACTACAGAGAAGATCCAAACAATTCGACAACGTATACAAACGGCACAGGATCTACAAAAGAGTTATGCGGATCTTCATCGAAAGGATGTAGAATTCAATATTGGGGATCATGTATTGTTACGTGTTGCACCATGGAAGGGAGTTACAAGATTTGGGAAGAGAGGAAAGATCAATCCACGATTTGTCGGTCCATTTAAGATTCTTGACCGAATAGGAAATGTGGCCTATAGACTCGCATTACCTCCAAGCATGTCTCGTGTTCATAATATTTTTCATATATCTGTACTTCGTAAATAGGTGAAAGACCCGAACCACATAATTGAGTTAGAACCAGACGAGATAGCCGAAGATTTAACGTACGAGGAGGTACCTGTTAAGATCTTGGATAGAAAAGAGCATATTCTACGCACGAAGGTTATACCACAAGTTAAGGTTTTGTGGAGAAACCATGCTATTGAAGAAATAACCTGGGAGTTGGAATCAGAAATGAAAGCGAGGTATCCTCACCTTTTCGAAACACCAGGTACGTACGTCAATTTCGAGGACGAAATTTCATAAGGAGGGGAGGTTGTAAGACCCCAACTTATTAATAATTGAAATTAAATTTCCTCTATTTATTATTTTAAAATAGAAAGGGTTGATTTGATTAATGTGGTTAGTTATGGGTAAAATGCGCAAATATTTCAAATAAGCAAGTGGTTATAAAATATTCATTTTTGGTCGGTGAATATTCGTTTGGTCGTGGAATATTCTTGCTGTCGGGGAATATTCGTACGACGGCGCAGCCTTGTGTGGGCCCCATAACGAAAAGCGATTGGATGAAGAAAACAACAAGTATAAGTTGTTTATAATTAACGGCGTAGTTGTTACCGTTAATACTGTTGGAATACCTGGTGGTTAAAATACAGTAGCACACGATATTGCACCAATTATTGGTTCTTACGAAGGAAGGCACTACTCAATAATGGTTACAGTAGTTACTGTTCAATATTTTATTTTATTGATTCAATAATTGCTGCATTGATATTTTATATTATTGTTTCAATAATTGTCACTGCACAGTATTTCCCATTATCAGATCAATAATTCATATTATTTGATTAATATTATTAGATAACATTATTGGCAATGTCTAGAAAATACTGTCTAAGGAGAGGTTTGGTCATCTAATTGCGCGCCAGTAAGGAGAAATCCTTAATTGGAAAGCCCCCTCTTTCCTGGGCACGATGTCATAAATGTGATTCTGTAATATTATTTGTGAATAATTAATTATTGATTCATATGATAAGAAAATATTTATTTTATGTGGATATAAATGAGGGATATATTTTTGTGGTTAAAAATGAAGGAGTTAATGTTAAGATTTTTATCAGTATTTTTGTCGGAATGGAGGTATTAAAAATCAGGATTTTTGAGATATTTTGCGGGGGTTATAATTTTTAATCCGACCGTTGGATCGTGGTAATTTTTGGATATGTTATACATATATAAGTTGAGTATATGTCCACAAATTTTGAACCGTTAAAAATAAACGTATGATTTATTATGAATTTTATGAGATGACTGGTTCAGAAATTGTTGAATTTTCGGAGTTTATCATTTTGGTGGAAAATTCTAGAATTGGTGGGCCCCACTCTTGGTTGGTGAAGAAATGTGTTGAGATTTTTATTCAAATGTGGTAGGCTTGAATAGTAGCAGGTAAAGCCATCAGGTTGCAGGTTAAGTCTGCTTCAGCGTGCTAACATTTTCCTATAAATAGAGGGCTAAGTTAGAATTGAAAATCACACCAGAAACAAGTTTTCTCTCTTTCTCTCTCTAGATTATTGAGTATATTTTGTGAGTATTTAGATACTTTGAGAGTTTCTATTCATCAGAGCAAGTTTCTTTCAGCCTTATACCGGTATTCCGACCAGAAGTACTGATATTTTGAGGTAAGGGATATTATTTTCTTCTTAAATGATATTATTTTCTTCAATATCATTATGCTGAAATATTGATATAAACTTTTTATCAAATTTAGAACTTTTTGTATCGGGGTTACTATTCACGTATACGGCACTATTCACGTATACGGCACTATTCACGAATACGACACTATTCACCGAAAAATAAAAATTTTTCTTTTTTGTCCAAGATGTCTATTATGGTTACTATCTTTGATTGTATCCATGTTTTGATCTTTATTTTTGATTTCTGCTTCACAATTGATTATTATGAAATATTATTGATCTTGGATAAACTGTTATACGAATCCCTACTAATTGTCCTTCTGTCTCACTGGATTCATTTTTTTAAGATATTTTTCATCATCCTCAGTCCTGAATGATGATATTACTGAATATCTTTAGCTTGTAGTGCAAAGATGTATGATTACTTGATGAATATCTTTGGCCTGTAGTGCAAAGATGAACAGGTGTTGAGATGAACATGACCGACTGGTGATACAAATGAATATCTTTAGCCTGTAGTGCAAAGATGAATATTTGATTAAAGATGATTATTAATTGATGTTACAGGGATAAAATATTGATGATGGACTTTTAAATCTTAGAAGATAGTAGAATTCATTCTCTACTTGACTCTTCTAATGGTTTGTTGTTTCCGCTGCAGTTGTTGATCTAAAACTTGTTGTCGATTATATTCTATCAGATTTTTTTCTGTTGAATACTAATGATAATTTGTTGTATATTATCTTAGTCATAATATTCTTTACTGGGCTAGTTGAGCTCACCCTTTTCCTTTTTGTTCCATTTTTCTTCTTAGGAGGTGAGAACATAGCAGGATCTAGTCGGGTTATGGAGTGATGGTTCTAGAAATATGTTTTAGCAGTCCTCACTATTTCTGTAAAATAGTGTTTGAATAATTGTAATGAGGACTTATTTGAGTGTGGATATTGTCTAGAAGACAATATTTCTATTTAAACTCACAGTATGTGTTGTCGTATTTTGCACGACAATTGTATTATTGAAATTGTAGTTTACTTTTTGTACCATGTATTTGGCGACTCAGAATGGGTGTTGTATACCTATTTTGGGGGCGTCACATTCCTATTGACAGACAAGTAAAATTCCATTAGATATTCATTAGAGAGCCACGTTCAGTGAACTTATTCTCCGATAAGCACCTACATACTTACTTTAGTGCCTCAACACAAATGATTAAGAGATCGATCATCCTCATCTAATGAGTAAGCAAAATATGTACCAATCTATTCGTATTCACTAACCCCCTTTTTAGTAATCTAACGATTAGGGACAATTTTAGTTTTTAAGCTATCTAAGAATTTAAATGTCATTAGCATGATCATCATCATGATTCTAAAATCATTACTTAAAACTATAGGTCACATATTATAAAAATAGCACCATGTATATAATTAAATGCCTTTAAATAAACAATTTTTTTTATTAATAAATGAATAAGATTGTTACAAAGCATATGTTTTATTATCAAACATGATTGGCTTGTGTGCATACTACTTTCAAGATCTCCTCCAGCAAAGCCACCCACATCTGGGTCACCCGAGGGACCAGCACCAGACCTATAAGGATCAAAAGTATCTGCCTTAGCTGGATCCCTGCCCAAATGACGAATAAAAAGGCACATTTGGTCCATCCGCTGTGTCAAGCTCGCTATCTACTCCAAATGAGTAGGCTCCATGACACATGCCACCTAATCAGTCATCATCACAGACTGATTGAAAGCAAGCTGAGCTCGACCTTAAGAGATCGGTGAAGGTATTTCCTTTCCTCTCGAGTGGATTGCCTCTACTATATTAGACTTGACCTTTTGAAAGTAGGTAGGTTAGGGAGATGCTCAAACCAAGGTTGTTATGAGAGCCCGAAAAGCTGAACTAATAGTTGTTGTTTGCTCTTCCTATTGGGAAGCGGACTAGTCTTGGTAGTCTGTCCCCTCTAGTGATCCTAGCCAGTCCAATTTCAGCAATGAAGGCCAGCAACAATCAAGGGAAAAGATATTCTTCCCCACTAGCAATTGTTTGAGAGTCCAATCGTAAGGGTTCCGTCCAATCCTGGGATCTCAATAGGCCTAGCTAGCTGCCTTAGAAGAAGAAATGAAACTAAGGCTCGCATAACACTAAGAATAAGTAAGAGAGGGTCTGCAACTCTCATTGAAAGAGGGATTAGCTAACCGCTTATATCTAATTATCAACTGTGCAACAAGCAGTTCCAGCACCTTCTGAACGACCTAAACTGAAATAAAGCGAAAGGGACCCACTTCTCACTTCCTTGTCCCCGCCCCTTCAAAAAAAAAGAGCAGGCCTCGTTCTTATTGACAATCCCACCGCACAACAAAACTACTCCCCCGACCCCCACCAACGCATACCGAGAAAGGTTATTTCAAGGTAAGGCAAGGAAGAGGTTGGGTTCAAGTTTCGATTGGAATACGGATGAGATCAAAAAGGCCATCATTGGGGAAAACGATGCAATAGCTTCGATTAGAGCAAAGTCCAAAATGGCATAACCAAATAATTGTTTAGCCAATGATGGATTTTGCGCCACAGAATGAATTGAGGAAATAAAGACGTTTTCAATACCGACAGCAGCTCCCACTGAAGCAATTGTAGCAGCTCCAACACCTATTAATTTTACACATTCTAACATCTTTTTTTGAGAATTCTCGTCACACAATTTTTTTCATTCACTACTTTTGTTTTTGTTTTTCATTCACGATTTTATGTTCGAGATTTCTAGTCGATTCTTCCCCTCGTTCCTTTTCTCTTGAACATCTCACTTTTTTTCCACTTTTATTTAGAATGAAAATCATTCTTTTTCTTTTTCTTCTTTTATGATATTTCTAGTTAGAGGTAAAAGATCCTATCAACGTGAATGTGAAATTGCCTTAAGACCCCTACTAGCGGCAAAATTTTTATTGCTAATCTTGTCCCTTGATCATATTATGGACGATCACATATCCGGTTGCTAAAATAGTGACTCTAGCAAATAGTTAATATGGATGAGGACCAATATAGTGACTCCAGCAAACCGTCGTTAAAACTGTTGTCATAGGGTCTGACCCGGGCTATATCGACGGTTCAGACCCTATGGCAACGGTTTTAGCGATAGTTTTAGCGACAATTTTGTCCATCGCTAAAGGTGGTCTGCATGCGGACCTGCGAACCAACTACATAGAAAGCTCTCTCTCTCTCTCTCTATATATATATATATATATATATATATATATATATATATAGCTTTAAATTAAAACATCTCCCAATATCAAAATGTTAGAAAAATATTTTCTTGTAATATATTATATTTCTTACCTTTTCTATATCCTATACTTTAAAGAATTCCTCTTTACTTCCATCTAAAATAAGAAAATCTAATATACTTTTTTTATTGTTTAAATTATGATTTTTTTTTTCTGTATTCGTTTTCATGTAATTAAAACTTTTTTTTTTCTTTTCCCATGTAAAAGTTCATAGTAAATAAAAGAGAGTACACACAATAACTCACACATGCTAATTTTGAACGTTTTATTATATGCAACCACGGGATTGATTTTATTAAATGAAGAATATAGAAATGCAATAACCATGGTTTTCATGGAAATTGAGTGATGCTAACACATTCCCTTTGTTAAAACAAACTTCCAAATTTTAAAAAGTTTAATTCCAGACAAATTATTTGGAGTGGTGCTCTTTTTGAATAAAACAAAATTTATTTTAGGATAGATGGTAGGGGTGAGCATAGTGCGGTTTGGTTCGGTTTGAAGTCCAAACCGCAGCCGAAACCGCTTAGGTGCGGTTTGAAAAATTCAAAACCGCACACGAAACCGCTTGTGATTGGTGTGGTGCGATTTTAAAGTGTGCGGTGCGATTTTAATTGGTGCGGTTTCGGTTCCAAAACCAATTAAAACAATAAAAAAGTCTAAGCCATCAATAAAATTTAGCATAGAACTTACATCGAGCAATTAACTTAGTGACAGAGTTGTCAATGAGAATAATATCAAGCATAGAACTAAAGTTCCTTCTGCCAAACATGTCAAATTCACAATTAAATCATAGAACAGTGAGACACGTAAAATAGTTTTAGTTTATAATAAAGGAATGATGCTTTAAAACTAGAACATACGCTATACAAAACAACAGAGACTATATATTCGAAAATAAGCAAGAAGGTTTATCTAATTCCCCAAAAATTAAAAGTATATACTGGAGATAGAATGAAATTTTATCTTATATATTGCAGGGAGGACTTATAGAATATAATCCTAACTATACCTAATTTGAAAAATAATCTATTAGACTATTACTATTATAGCATTGACCTTAACCAATGCATTAAGTGCTCGAACTAACGAATTTGGCCTCTCAGCTATAAGCCCCTCCAATAACGCATCAAATAAATTCGAAATTTCAAAACCCAATTGCTTAATTTTTGACTCTATAACCTCTAACAATCTTCTTTCAATTGGTGAAAAAATGACAATGTAAGATTGAGGTTTTCTCTGAGCGTGTTCAAGTGAAAAGTAACTTTAGAATTTACTAGAGATAATACATACATACACACACATGGTGCGGTTCTGATTTTATGTTTGCGGTTTTGGCTAGTAACCAAATCGAAACCGTAAATTTGGTTATTCAACCCACCTAAAACCGCCACATACGCCGGAACCGTTGGTGCGATTTTAATTGGTGCGGTTCGTGTGATTTTTGGTGCGGTTTCGGTTCCAATTTAGTTACTTGCTCAGCCCTAATAGGTGGGCACATCCTCAAAATTGTACAAACGCGCAATTCTGATAATTTAGGATATCTTAATTTTCACAAGATAAAAATTAATATCAATCATTTAAAATTCGTTTCCATATAATCCTAATTTATGTTTCTCATAAGCTGTGTTTTTTCTTTATTTCAAATTTAAATGACCAAAAATAATAGCTCACCAAAAAATATTGAAGCATTTTTCTTTAATAACAAATGTAGCATGTACCAAAAATAAAATCAAATAGTTTGAATTCTTTTATATATTATGATAAAATAAATTAAATTTTATTGTAAGTAGATATAATTATATATTTATATGATCTACAAATTAATAAAAATATATAATTAATTACTTGATATATTTATTCGTAACAAATCTACATAATTTATCGTAACATAATTTTTTTTAGGGGAAAAATCTTTCCTTGAAGCATACAAATCCGCACAATTCTATTCGGCAAGACACGTGTCACAACGAGGTTCCGCATCTACGCTCCGAGATCTTATGAACCGGGCAAAGCAAGTGGCAATTAGCAATAACCGCACTGCCATAGGGCTACTTTCGTCCTTTCCTCATCTTCAAAACTCGCGGGAGAGGGATAAACACTGGAGAGGTAGTATTGGACATCACGCTTTCTAGAAGGAAGCTGAATTCGAAGAGAGAATTACAGAAGGAGGACTCCTATCTGTCCAACAAACTCTGTTAAGAAATTGCATCCGCCTAATATATAAACCGGACAGAGAAAAGACGAGTACAGAGAGAATTTTAGAGAGACAGAAACAGAGAGAGATTGAATGGCCGCATCGAACGGAAGTGAGTACTTCGAGTTGGATGTGGAAGTCGGCCAAGGCGAGGCGTTTGCGTGGCCCTCAAATGCTGACGACGTGGCCAGAGATGAGGCGGAGCTACTATGGGCGGCGATTGAGAGACTGCCGTCGCAGAAACGAACGAACTTCGCATTGCTGCGGCGGGCGGTTTCGGAATCGCGCGGCGGAGGGGAGAGAACTGAAGCGGTGGATGTCAGAAAACTTGATCGTATTAATCGCGAGCTTGTGGTTAAAAATGCATTGGCGACATCGGAGCAGGATAATTATATACTACTCTCGGCTATAAAACAACGACTCGATCGGTAATGAAGAGAATATTACAATACTTTGTTCAATTACTTTTTTGATTGAGTTATATGTTACGCCTTTGGAACTTAATGATTTAAAAACATGTTTTGTGGAATGTATATGAGATTTTGATCGGTAGTAACTATTTAATAATTGAAAGAGCTGATCGATTTTTTATTATACTGAGATTAATTTTTATTAGGCTTTTTATAGTTGGAAATAAGCTTTTTCGATATTTACTTAAATATCATAGTACTCCCTCTTATGACAAATAGAGTCTAATTTGCCACAAAAAAAACACACAGAAATTTCTTTTTCTTTTTGTTTTATTTTTTATTGATTGTAAAATAAAATGACTCAATGTGTTTAATTTTAACATTACAATTATCACACCATTACCACTAATAAACTAACAAATCATTATACTTGAGGCTAAACATGGAATAAAAAAATCTTAAAATTTGTTAATTTTGTAAAATGAGATTCTTTTTGTAGAACTGAGGTAGTAACATATTAATAGACCTTCCATACATGGACCTTGTATCTCTTCGACGGTAACTGAAGTTTCTTCCAAACAAGCCTTTGAATAGAGCACATTGAATAGATATTTAAGTAATTTAATAGCGGGAAAAGAGAGATTATTTGAACTTCAAAAAAAATATTGTTAAGAAATTTTTTGTAAGTGTTTTTTTTGGGCTTCATTTTAACAATGAGACATCACCCTGTGATTTATGGACCTATGTTCTTCTATCTGAGTTAATTTATACAATGAATAGTCATAAAAATAGAATAACTAATTTTTTTTAATATTATCTTTGGATGATTAATTTTTGTTTTTGATTTTTCATAATGGAAAAGAGTTGGAATAGAGGTTCCAAAAGTGGATGTAAGGTTTGAAAACTTGACGATAACTGCGAAGGTAAAAGTTGGTAGCAGGGCTTTGCCGACTTTAGTGAATTATGCCCGTGACGTAATTGAGGTCTGCTATTTTTTCCTACTCTCAGTTTTTCTTTATTCACCAATTAGCTTCTTTGGAAGCTTTATCTATTAGCATTTTTAATAAGCTGCTTCTAATGAATTGAATGCAGAAAATTTTAACTGGTTTGAGCATGCTTCATCCAAGGAGACATACTCTTACTATCCTGAACAACGTCAGTGGTATAGTAAAACCGGGAAGGTATGCATATATTTGGCAGGTGAATAAAGTACATTTTCATGTTAGAAAAAATTAATTAACTTCACTTTTATGGTGATATGTTCTTGATTTCTATTTGGATTTTATTCTTGATTTGTGATGTACAATCTCAACGCAAGGGGATTTTTTTAATAGGTAATTATGCCCAAGCATAAGGATTGGAATTTGTAACCAGATATTTTGAGGTTATTCCTCAAGGTATCTTTAATTTTTTGATTGATTTATAATAACATTGACAAATATATGTATTAACAAGTGTTAATATCAACAAGTGCTGCTTGGAGGAGCGTTGCTGTAACTTTGACTAATAGAGTTCCAAGAGAAGTGCTACTGATGTGTAAATTGAATAGTGTTTGGCAAATAAATTTAAATTCGTTTTTATAGAATATTTTGATGTGTCTATAAATTAAAATAAACTTGAAGTTTCACAGATATTAAAGTTTAACTTCCTCAGAAAATCATTTGGATCATCATCCCAGCATGGGTATAAAACAGTAAGATTAAAATACACCATAATAAAACTTAAGGTTGTAATAGTGTTGGGATTTGAAGAGTAATACTTTCTTTGAGTGTTTAATTTCGTATTTTTGAAAATCTTCAAGTTATCAAAAAACAACTTTATTATAAGTAAACAAATTCGTTTATGTCATTAAAATTATAAATTTTAGAATAACAACTATATCAGTAAATTAAAATTAAACCTATGTCAGAAATTTCTTAGTTGGCCAAATGACATGATTTAGGACAAACATTTGATCTACTTGTACTCCTCAATTCTTATAATAAACAAATCTGAGATACATGTAGATGGCTTTGAACGATATATAGTAAAATCCTTAAATCCATCGGATATTTTAGTTCTTTACTAAGAACATGTAATTCGTGGCCAAATGACATGATTTAGGACAAACATTTGATCTACTTGTACTCCTCAATTCTTATAATAAACAAATCTGAGATACATGTAGATGGCTTTGAACGATATATAGTAAAATCCTTAAATCCATCGGATATTTTAGTTCTTTACTAAGAACATGTAATTCGTACCTTGTGTGTCTAGTATGAGGCCATGTGCCAATACTTGGCATCAAAGTGATACTCTAGAAACACTGGTAAACGTTCCCAACTAAACTTGCAAACACCATTATGGACTGGCTCACATGAGGATGAACTTGACTAGGTATATTGGTAGATATAGGAAATCAAGTAAGACTTCATGCTCGTGATAGGGCCTACGAGGTGTGTAGTGTAGAAATGCGAAAAAGACTTCTAAATAATTAATGTGTTACTGACTGTTGACATATCGACATGGCAAAAACCTAAAAAGCAGGCAAATCTTATTTTTACATTTATCTTTATTTAATAACTTTATTTTTTTTTCTTATTATTGAAAAAATTCTTCCAGTTTTAAAGTGTTTTTATATGTCTTGATAGGATGACATTGCTTTTGGGTCCTCCAGGATCTGGTAAATCCACTTTGCTTTTGGCTCTTGCTGGGAAACTTGACAGTGGCTTAAAGGTATCTACACAAATACATCATCTGTCCAAAGACTTTCTTTCGTCCTTGTCCAAATGAAAGGGATATAGAGTGAAATATATTATCCAGGATGTAATTTTTTTGAGCTCATATATGACATATTGTGACATACTTACACTTTGCCCATCTTCAATTCATATTATGACAAGAGAATTGTTTAGAGAGGAAGAAGTGTTTGAAAATTTTACTGGCTCCATCTTGTGCTAATGGTTCTCCTCAAAAGAATGATAGTGCTATTGAGAATAAAGTACTGTAAAATCAAGTATGAAAATTTTGTGATAGATATTAACACGTGTGAAGCAGTCTGCTGTGAATTTTTAGACTTAATAATGGTTGAGTCAATGTTTTAGTTTTAACCCATGACATGCTCCTTGACATTGTTATTAAAGGCACAAGGCTCACCCAGGCACAAGGTTGGTGCCTCGCCTTGCGTAGGCCCAGCAGCTTCAACGAGGCACGTGCCTCAGAGGTCTATGCCCAAGGTGTGCATGAGGCCCTTGCTTCATTGAAATAAATCCTAGCTGATCTCAGCAGTCCATTTTTTATTTTTTTATGGTTTTGTTTAGGTTTTCAGTGTTCATTGGATTTGGTTCTTTACTGGCTATTTTTATTGCAATTTGCAAGTGTTGACCTTTTAATGGTCTGGTTTTCGGGGTTGAAAACATAACTGTTGAAATAGTCCTCCCGTGTATATACATAGATATTTACATGTGTACAAATTTTTACTATACCAGAAGTTCTTTTATGTTTTTCTTATGGGCATAGCATATTTAGGTGATTCTATATGGTGTGTTGGCTTATTGTGCTTATTTTATATATAGGTGTTTGTATATGGTGTATTGTTCTACCTTTTAATTTATCAATACATAGTATTTAACAAGCTATCATTGTTTAGGAGTTTGAATAATTACTTGATATACGATTATATATATATATATATATATATATATATGTATATATTGTATTTGCTTTTTAGTATGTACCCTTGCTTCAATGGGGGTGCGTGCCTTGCCTTGTCCTTGACTTGAGCCTAAGCCCCAAGGAGCCCTTTGTGCCTTGGAGCGCCTTTTGCCTTTAATAACTATGCTCCTTGATAAGGAAGGGAAGTCAAGTCAATGGTTTAGAATTGATAAAATGGATATTGATTCTCTTGTTCTTGTGCTATAATTGGTGAATAGATGTCTACTGAAATTAAAGTTTTGTGGCTTAAATTTTTACTCAATTTTAGTTTTGTACTTATTTCCCAAATTAGAAGCTAGTCTGTTTCCATCAATACGGAAAAATGTGGAAATAGGGTTTGCAACGACTCCATTAAAGATGTGAATCTGTCCATCTTATTGTCAACTTACTTATTTGGTTACAGAAAAGTGGAAATATTACATACAATGGTCATAAGCTTGATGATTTTTGCATTCAAAGGACTTCAGCTTATATAAGTCAAACAGATAATCACATTGCAGAGATGACTGTAAGAGAAACGTTAGATTTTGCTGCTAGATGTGAGGGCGCAAGTGAGGGATTTGCAGGTTTGTCCTATATATATATATATATGTTGTATTTTGGTTATTTTAAATATATCTCTATTCAAATTCAGAACTGCCATCAATACATTGCTCTGGTTTAAAGTCTAGACATATTCTGAATATTTTCTGGTTAATTTTTCTGAACTAAAATTTCCCCCCTCTTTTGCTACTACCCTGACTGAATGCAAGTGTAAAGCTGTTCATTTTATTTGGGAATATAAAGAGCAGAATGTATTTTTCATCTTGCTGGTGGAGCTTCAGGGTGGGTCACAGCATAGTTGTGGGTTAGATTAGATATATATAGCCTTCGTTACCTTGTGGTTTTGTTTCAACCAGAGTTTGACAAGCGTCATCATTTTCTTTTTCTTTCACCTCTTTATCATTTGGAGGTGATCTGCCAAAGATATACCAACTTGTAAGATTAGTTTCCATTATTTTGTCTATTATGATATTTCATTTTTGTTTAAGGTTCACCAGTTACAGTTGATTCTCTATTGAACATATAGTCATTGATTCCTCACAGAACTAGAGTATTTTTTGGTTTAAATATACTCTCTTCTAGTGACAACCTTAAGAAATTTTGAACCAATCATTTTTCATAGATGCCATTTTGGTCTGTGGTTCGATCTAGCAATGCTGATGATATAGTCTTGTACAAAAAATTAAATGAGGCAGTCAGTTGTCTTCTTTCTTTGAACTTTCAGTTTATCTTCAGTCACATTCCTTTTATAGTTAATTAGTCTTTAATTTTGTTACTTCTCTTAAAAATCTTACTATTCATGGTTAGTTCCTATGGCCTTCTATTAATCTAATGTTGGATTGATAACAATTAAGTCTAAATTGAAGGCATTTAATCTAATGATTCTAACTATTTATGCTGTCAGAGACGACATTTGTTAATTATTTTAGCCTCATGGTTACAAAGTATTTCCACTCTCTTATTTTTTTCTTTCAGGGTATATGGAGGATCTCACTCGATTAGAAAGGGAAAGGAATATTCACCCCAGTCCTGAAATAGATGCTTTTATGAAGGTTGTCAATTCAAAATAATTGGAGCTTGTCGATGCCAACACTACGGTGTTGTGTAAATATATTATCCTTGTAAAATTATTTCTAACTACAACACTTTTATCCTAACAAAATCTTTTGCTCAGGCATCATCTGTTGGTGGCAGAAAGCACAGTGTCTCTACAGATTACATGTTGAAAGTTCTTGGTCTTGATGTATGCGCAGACACATATGTTGGTAATGATATGCTCAGGGGAGTTTCAGGTGGTCAAAGAAAGAGAGTTACTACAGGTCTCTCTCTATACAGGCTCACACACACGTATCTATCTATTTATGTTATACATTTTTATGTCTATTGTCTTATGTTCGTTCATGGAGTCAATAGGTCTTCTTCTTTCACTCTTTCCCAGAATGAGTCCCATTTCTAGTTAAATTCAGGTTTAATTTTTTGTGTTCCTCTGTAGGTTTAGTCGGAAACCAAAATAGTGCAATGATTTATCCCGTGATGGAGTTTTCATTTCTGGTTGTGCTCTGGACTGATTCAGTAATAGAAAATCCTGATGCAAATGCTGAAGTTTCAAGACATGGTCAACGATATCAGGATATTTTTCAATATGTGCTGGCCAGAAATGATAGTTGCAATGATAATCCATATTTGACCAAAACTTAGTCCATATTTGACCAAAACTAAGTGTAGTAACAGTCGCATAATGTTTACACCACAAAAGTGGACAATGCCAAGATTATAATATATTGAAATATTACCTACAAAAGTTTTTAAAAAAATGCTCACTATAACCTTCATGACAACTAGTCATGTCTTGTTGCTCAATTGTGTCATTTTTACCACACATTTTGAGGATTGAATAAGGAAATAAAAAGTTAAATGTATAAATGTTATTGGATAATTTTCTGAATTGTATGGGAATTCTAGGAAAAGGCAGTGAGAGACTAAGGGATTTCCATATACCAGGGATGTTGAAACTGAGAGTTTTCAAGTTACCTTGCCCAAACTCGAAAGTGGAATATGTCCTAGGTGAAAACTCACTTGATAGATAATAATTTCTTCAAAGGAATGCTACAATACTCTTTTTTTTTCCTTTTCTTTTTCTAATTTTTTTTTGAAAAAAGTTTTGATGAATGATATCCCTTAAATTATGAAAGAGGGAGAGGTAAATCACTATTTTGTAGTAAAAAGCCATTGGATATGATCCACTTTTGCTGAAGCAATATTATTATTATTTTTTTGTCTATTTGATGGTTCAGTAATAAAAGAGGAATAGGAAGTTGTGTATTTTATATATCAATTTCGGTGTAATGGTATATGATTTTGAATTAGGACTTTTCACTTTAGGATAATACTTTGTTTTCCTCCTCTCTTTGGAATGCCCCATGATTTTGTCTTCCAACAATGATATTTAAAATCTTTCACTTGTGATTATCTTTATTGTATTTGTAGACGTGATTTAACTGTCATATGTATACCCTACTTCAGCATTTATGCTTAGTTCTCTTTTTTCTTCTATTCTCCTGTTAATTTTATGCATGTTTTGGTGTATTAGTATTCTTGTTACCATATTTTATATTTCTATTATATCCTTCTGTCACAAAACAGATATACAATGACAGATAAAACTAAGGAAATAAAGAGAAAGGAGAATAGAAAATTTCATATAACTTTTCATAGTATCTAAAGGAGAATCCCACTGACATATATAATGCAACTGGGAAATCTACACTCTCGTCTCTAACAACCCTCACCAATAAACTGATAACACGTGTTTATTGCTAAATTTAAGGCATAACTAATAATTGAAATGTATCAAACGCATCGTTTGGCCTGAACTCATGTAACTACTATTTCTCCTCCTCTGCCTTCCATTCCTGACAATTCCCATTGCTTGAAAGGATCCTTGTCCCCAAGGATTAAAGTCTGGAAAATCTGCACTAATTTTGCTCCACTCTTCCCATGTTGCATCTTCTGGAATGCTATGGGACCACTGGATCAGAACCATGGTGGCTGGTCGCTGTCCCTTTTTGATCAATCTTCTGTCTAAAACTGCTACAGGAATTGGCCTTAACTCTCTTGCATGGTTCGTTTGGGGTAGTTCAGTTTGTACCACCTTGGTCTCTCCAATCTTCTTTTTCAGTTGTGAAACATGAAAAACATTATGAATTTTAGCACTTGTAGGAAGCTGCAGCTTGTAGGTCACCTTCCCTATTCTTTGAATTACAGTGTATGGTCCATAGTACTTAGCGGATAACTTGAAGTTTCTCATTTGTGACACTGACATCTGTCTATAAGGTTGTAACTTCAGATACACCTCGTCACCTTCTTTGAATTCCCTTTTTGTTCTTTTCCTATCTGCATAAAGTTTCATCCTTTCTTGCAACTTCTGCAGATTCTCCTTCAATAATTGTTGGGTTGCCTCCCTTTCTTTTAAAAAATCTGCTATCAAAGGATTGTTGCTTGTGCCTTCTTGGTGATAATTAACCACCGGAGGATTAGTGCCATAAAGAGCTTTATATGATGTCATTCCTGTTGCAGTATGGAAGGTAGTATTATACCACCATTCTGCCATGGGTAACCACTTACTCTAATGTGCGGGTTTGGTACTAGTCATACACCTTAAGTACATTTCAATACACTGGTTGACCCTTTCTGTTTGCCCATCCGTTTGCGGGAGGTAGGCTGTGCTTAACTTCACTTGGGTTCCCAATGTTCTGAACAACTCTCTCCAGAATGTGCTCACAAATATCTTATCTCTATCCGAGATGATAGTTTTTGGAGGACCATGCAACTTAACCACAGAGTCCAATACCATTTGTGCTACTTGAGATGCTGTAAAGGGGTGTGTGAGTGCCATAAGATGACACCCTTTGGTCAGTTTGTCCACCACAACCAAAATCGTAACCTTACCCTCTGATTTGGGTAAACCTTCCACAAAATCCATGGTTATGTCTATAGGCTGCAACAGTCCTGGACTGGGAATGTGCTCTCCCTTGTTCCTTTGGCACACCTCACAATTTGTGATTAGCTCTGTTAAGTTTTTCCTTAATGTAGGCCAGAAGAATAACATCTCAGCCCTCTTGATTGATGCAATTATGCCTGAATGCCCTCCTTCCGGGCTACTGTGTATTTGTTCCATGATCTTTTCTCTCAGATTTCCAGAATTTCCCAAGTAGATCCTTCCTTCTTTTCTGAGAATCCCTTCCTGCACCTTATATTCAGGACAACTAGTAGGATTGATGAGAAGTTGTGCCATTATTTCTTGTGCCTCTTTGTCATCTTTAAGGCTATCTGCAACTTTAGTGCTCCATGTTGGAATAGCAGATTGTATTACTATACAGCTGCCCTCCATTTCATGCTTTCTAGACAGTGCATTTGCTACTAGATTATCTTTACCCTTCTTATATTGAATAACATAGTCGAAACCCAACATCTTTGAAACCCATTTCTGCTGTACTAATGTAGTTAATTTTTGCTCCATGAAATACTTCAATGCTTCATGGTCAGTTTTAATAATAAACTGTTATGGTCAGTTTTAATAATAAACTGTTGCCCCAACAGATAGGTCCTCCACTTCTGCACTGCCATAATTATGGCCAACAGTTCTTTCTCATAGGTTGAAAGGCCCAAGTGTTTTGCTGACAAAGTTTTGCTTATAAAAGCTAATGGCCTGTCTTCCTGCATTAATACTGCCCCTACACCTGTGTGACAAGCATCTGTTTCCACAATAAAGGTTTTGGAGAAATCTGATAGGGCTAGGACTGGGGTATTTGATAGAACTTCCCTGAGTTTCTGGAAGGCTTGCTCAGCCTCTTCTCCCCAGCTAAAAGCTCCCTTGTAAAGCAAATTAGTGAGAGGTTTACTGATAATTCCATAGTGTTGCACAAACCTCCTATAGTAGCCTGTAAGGCCCAGAAATCCCCTTAATGACTTCATTGTCTTAGGTGGGATCCATTGTCTCATGGTTTCCACTTTGCTCTCATCAGCAGCTACTCCTTGTTCATTGATAATATGTCCCAAGTATTCCACTTGAGGTTGGGCAAAAGTGCACTTGTTCCTCTTTACATAGAACTGATTACTCCTTAGTACCTCAAATACTTGTTGCAAGTGACTGATATGACTTTCCAAAGAGGAACTATATACTAAAATGTCATCAAAGAAGACCAAAACAAATTTTCTTAAGTATGGAGCAAATACGTCATTCATTAGGCATTGGAAAGTGGCAGGGGCATTAGTGAAGTCAAATGGCATGACTAGAAACTCAGTGTCTTTGGTGGGTTTTGAAGGCTATTTTGTGAGTATCTCCAGTCTTGACCCTGATTTGGTGATATCCACTCCTTAAATCCAATTTAGTAAAGAACTTGCTTCCCTTCAGCTCATCTAGCAACTCTTCTATGATAGGAACGGGAAATTTATTCTTTATAGTTATGTTGTTTAAAGCTCTATAATCCACATAAAACCTCCATGAGTTGTCCTTTTTCACTAGCAGCACTGGGGAAGCATAAGGAGATGTGCTGTGTCTGATGATGCCACTTTCTAGCATTTTCTTGACCATCCTTTCAATCTCAGTCTTTTGTATGTAGGGATACCTATAAGGATTGGTATTGACAGGATTGCAACCAGCCATAATTGGTATATGATGGTCTTGCCATCTCAAAGGAGGTAGCCCTTGTGGTTCTTGGAAGAGGTCTTTGTAAGCTGCCACCATCTGTTCTATCTCTCTTGGAATCTGCTCCTTTGTTTCCAGTTTTCCTTCCACAGCAGTTAACTGGACTAGAAAGTAAGTCTCTTCTTTGGGTTTCAAGCTGAATTTCTCCTCTATTTGTACGGAGTAGAATTGTTTAGGCTCTTCTTGCTCTCCTAATACTACTTTTTTCCCCTTCCAGTGTATTATAATTTCTCTTCTGTTATAATCAAAACTGATGGGGCTGACAATTTGCATCCATTGTTCCCCCAACACTGCATCATACCCTCCCAAAGGAATAACATACATGGGGCTTTGGAATTCCCCTTGAGTCAGTTTCCACTTAAACTGTTCAACTTTTCTATCACACCTTATTTGCTCTCCATTTGCCACTGTGATCTTAATGGGAGTGCAGGGCTCAATAGGTATTTTGAGTTCCTTTATCAGAGTTTGTGAGACAAAGTTATGGGTGGATCCACTATTTAACAACATGGTAATGGATCTGGTCTTTGCTTGGCCATGCAATTTTATGGTGTGAACCCCATGAGTCCCTGTGATAGCATGCAGTGATACCCCATCATCATCCTCAATCTGCAAATATTCTTCTTCTTCCCCTTGTATGATGGTAGCTAATTCTTGGTCTATATCTGCCACAGGTGCTTGTTCTTCTTCATCAGTTATCACAAGGTATATGCGCTTCTGTTTACATATATGTCCTTGAGTATATACTTCATCACAATGGTAACATAATCCTTTATTCCTCCTTTGTGCCATTTCAACTGTAGTTAATCTCTTGATTGGGAAGGATCTGTGTCCTGCTCCTTCCTTAGCCTGTTGAAATGGTTCCCTGTTCACTGCAGTCTATGGTTTGCCCCTTCGTAATTGACTCTCCCCCCCCCCCAGATTTGAATGTGCCATGTGCCCTTCTGTCCAAGGATTCTACATAAACCTCTTGCCTCCTTGCTAAGTTGATGGCTTCTCTCAGAGTTTGTGGTCTCATCAGATATAAGGCATTGGCAATCTCTTCCTTTAAGCTACTTAGAAAACTCTCAATAAAATATTCTTCAACACATCCCTTATTCTGGGTCATCATATATTTCTTCAACTCCTCAAATTTCCTGATGTAGTCATCCACCTTTCCTCTTTGGACCAATTTATTAAACTGTCCTATCAGGTTTTCATGTCCTCCTTTAACAAACCTTTGACAAAGGTAGTATGCAAATTCTTCCCACAATATCCAAGGTTTCTCCTCTTGTAAGGATTGATACCACACATCAGCTTCCCCTTCTAAATATAATGTTGCATATAACACCTTAGCTCTCGGTTCTAACATGGAATTTAGCTGAAAGAATTTTTCACATTTCTTTAACCAGCCTCTTATATCTCTACCCTCAAAGTGGGGAAAATCCATCTTGGGTAGGGAAAAGGTAGAAAAGGGTTGGAGGAATTTCTGGGTTGATTTGTTTCTGTTGCTTGGTACTCGATATAAGTCCCATTATAAGAGGGGAAATGACTAGGAACTTGGTAGGTGGATGTTGTAATAGGAATTTGTGTAAAATTAGTGATGTATGATGGAATTGCAGATGAGTATGGTGTATTAAGTGGTTGTGTCCATAGCTGGTGGTGTGGCCTGGAAGAGATTGTGTTGTGGGACTGTAGGTGGTGTTGTAAATGTAAGAGCTCGTAGGATTGGAGTAGGTATATGTTGGGTTCACTGAGTTGGTGGTCAAATTGGAGATAGTTACCGGAATCGTGCTTCCCAGTGGTTCTGAGTGGGAATACCATCCTAGCATAGGAACGATGTACGATGGTGGTCTGTTTGTGTTAGGATGGTTTAAAGTCATAACCTGGGTTCTAGCAGCTGGGTACAGTGTTAATACTATGGATGGAGGTTGTGTAGTTGGAGCTGTTGCAGCACAATGTGTATTTTGAATGTTGATACCCGATCTAGGCCCTGTGTTTAAGGCTGGTATAATAGTTTTGGTGGTAGGGGGCAGAGTGGTGGTTGACCCAAATTGTAATAATGGTAGTGGGGGTATGGTTGAGGGTGATAGTGGTCGTGGTTCGATCGTAATAGAGGGGTTGGTTGTCTGGACTCGCTAGCTGCCATCTTCTCCTTCTTTGACCGATGTATTGCTTCAATTGCCTCTGCAATTTTCTGTGTTATCCCTTCACTGCTGGTCTGTAGCCTCTGCTGGGTGATTTGCTCTCCAAATACGCCCATCTGTGTTGTTGTTTGTTCGAGGTTCTTTGCCATCAGATCCTGTATCTGCTCTATCCTTCCTCCAAGGTTGAGTTCCTTCTCATGCTTATGAAGGCTCACCTTCGCCGTCGCATCCGCCATGGTTGGCCTAGGAGTTGCTCTGATACCACTTGTAACAAAACAGATATACAATGATAGATAAAACTAAGGAAATAAAGAGAAAGGAGAATAAAAAATTTCATATAACTTTTCATAGTATCTAAAGGAGAATCCCACTGACATATATAATGCAGCTAGGCAATCTACACTCTCGCCTCTAACAACCCTCACCAATAAACTGTTAACACGTGTTTATTGCTAAATTTAAGGCATAACTAATAATTGAAATGTATCAAACGCATCGTTTGGCCTGAACTCATGTAACTACTATTTCTCCTCCTCTGCCTTCCATTCCTGACACCTTCAAGGTTAGGAGGTTACATATTTTTGTCCCACTGTGTATACCGCGTAGTGACATGGGATGTTTCTCGTGTCTGGAAAAATGTCAACTAGTATATTTGTTTGATTCTATTGATAGTTTAAAAGATAATGGATCTTTTCATATAAATTGATAAATAACCACGATGAATATGGTTGGTTCGGTGACACTTTCATCAGATATGATGATTGACTTTGTCATACTTTTGTAGGAGAAATGGTTGTTGGGCCCAGGAAAACTCTTTTTATGGATGAAATATCGACTGGACTTGATAGCTCTACTACATTTCAAATTGTAAAATGCTTACGGAATTTTGTTCATCAAATGGAAAGCACTGTTTTAATGGCTCTTCTTCAGCCCGCACCTGAGACATTTGGCCTATTTGATGATCTGGTCTTGTTATCAGAAGGGTACATGGTGTATCATGGCCCTCGAGCAGAAGTTGTAGATTTTTTTGAGTCATTAGGTTTTCGATTGCCACCTCGTAAGGGAGTTGCAGATTTTCTTCAAGAGGTATTATTTTATTTATTTCATTAGAAATTATTCTGACTGATGTCTACTAGGTAATCATCTAACTTATGTACTTTTATAGGTTACCTCAAGAAAGGATCAGGAGCAATTCTGGGCCGACTCTTCAAAACCATATGTGTTCATTCCTGTTCCAAAAATTGCAGAAGCATTTAAAAATTCAAGATATGGAAGTTCCCTGAAATCTTCCCTTTCTGTTCCCTATGATAAATCCAAGAGTCATCCTTCGGCTTTGTCAAGAACAAGGTTCGCAGTGTCAAAAAGCGAGCTATTTAAAGCATGCTTTGCAAGAGAATTTCTTTTGATTAAAAGACATCGTTTTCTTTATATTTTTAGAACATGCCAGGTATGTTTTACCTTGATTCTTTGATGATGTAAATTATTGTCAATTTATTATTGAATTTTGCATCAGTATTTATATTACGTGGTAGTCCTTTCACAGACCAAAAAAACTACCAAAAATCTGGAGTCTTGTTGTTTTGACAATTGACACTGGTCCATCAAATGTGTTAAGCATATATAATGATTTGAGAAAAAACTTAGACCTGGCTATTTTTGGGTTCAAGAACAGAGTAAGAATACTATCGCTGGCCGTAAAATATGCTTTAAAGAAGGAAAAACTTTAAGAACTTCATAAGAGTTAGATGTTATTCCCCTGGTTTACATGAAATTCAGTCCGTTATGCTGTATTGACTTTCTATTAACTACAAATGTTGATAGTAAAGTGCTAATTCATTATCCTGGTTCATATACTTCTTTCTGTTGTTATTATATAGGTTTTTATTGTCCAATGAAGATTACTGATTAGAAACCAGGTTTAGATATTTTACTAGCTAAGTAATGCCACTTTACTGATGCACTGCTTTGATTAGACTATATTTTTCTTAGATTCAAGGAGACAATGACAACCACAAGAAAACTGAATGCTGTAACTTCTTTTAGCTTAAGTAAGTATTTACTCAAAATACATTCATATCTCCAGAGAAGGATAAAGAATTCTTGGGTTTGATATTATTGTTGATTAAATTTAGAATGGGGCTTTAGGAAGCTAGTGTTTATTGCAATAGGAAATCCATGGGGATATCATAGTGATGGTTCCGTGAAGGAATTTCGTTATAGCGACTACAATATTGTTGGCACATAGTCTGAAATGAAAGAGGTCTGCTAACAGCATTGATATATTTTTCTTTTTAAGAGAAATTGTGCTTGATACTTGGTAATAGATCTTACAAAACCATATGATCTAGTATCGTCAGAGTTCTGATATTTCTTGTCATTATGTATGTTTAGATTGTTGTTATCAATGGCAGATATATGTTGGAGTACTTAACTTTTATGGGAGTTAGAATGGATGATAGACTGTAACAAGATTACTAGGTTTATCAAAAGGTTATAAAGGGCTTAGATCCTTCTTTATTGAGTAGGTAGATCAAAATCTTATGCATGAGACTCCCTTAGATTTTTTTCTTTCTTTCTTTTTTTTGCTTGAAGCTAGCCATTCTTAGAAAGAAATAATTGTAAATATTTTTATTTACATAGGACAAAAGTTAAAAAGTGGATTGACATTTTGCTATATTCCTTATTCAACTTTCAATGTACAATATGTTGCTAAACCTCTAATTTTTTTGGGTGCAAATGATTTATAACATGATACCAGCCCTCTAGGTGCGTAAATCCGCAATTTCGGATTTTCTCTTTTTATCGAATTTAATGGAATTTTAAATAGAAGTAAATAGTCTCTTGGACTCTTCTCATGAATTGGATTTTTTCTTTTCTTTTCTCTTTCCTATTAATTTCCATTGCTTTTTCCAACTCTATCACCGTTGGTACAAAAATTATATTTTCTTATGTGGTTCAATATTCATAATTTGAGTATTCCATGGAGCGATCTAGATGTAGGACAAGGGAGGGGTGGAGGAATTAAGGAATAAACAAGGCTCACAAACCATAAAACACAATTCTTAAATCAATTCATATTCAAAATTCTGAAAATAAATAAAGATTACACTGTTTTATATATAAAACCTAATACTTGGAGACCAAATAAAAATCTTAATTGAAAAAGGAAACAACTCCTAATTATCTTCCTACTTCTATAAACAATTCCTAATTATCTTCTATTTCTATGAAACAACTCCTAATTACTTTCTACTTCTAGAATAATCTTAACCTAATATAATATGATTTCTAATTACAATATATTTATCTCTAAATGAAAATATAAAATAATAAGTAACTTTGAACATTCCACATCTCAATTCCATGAGCACGATTTTTGGGACTTATGACACAATGAAGAATTTCAATCCAGTTTTGTACTCGAATACACCATCTGAAATAAGAAAATCTACTTGTTCCGCCTCAATTGTGTCTTCCTTTTTATCTTCATGGTCAACCTGGACTACACTTGATCTTCATGTTGGGCAACTTCTTCAATCTCACTTTTCTTTGCTTCACTGATAACCATTGTTGAATCTTCCATTTGTGTGGCACACACAATTTCAATTTTGTTTGTAGGCGGCTCGTCTTTGTTTGCTATGGTAATAATTTTCTGAAGATTCACTTGAAAGACAATTCTCAAATCAATTCATAATCAATAATCTGAAAATAAAGAAAGATTACAATACTTATATAGAAAACCTAATACTTGGAGATTAATACAATTAATAGGTTTCATTACTTTAATAGTTAACACTCTGTTTAATTAAGCATGCAGTTAACATTTGTATCTATTGTAAATTGTGTTTTTTTACTTCTTTTGATACAAACTTTTCTTTCAGTTGATGACTATTTGTGTGAACATCTGTTAGCTGCACGCTAACTGCGAAATTATATTTTGTATGTTAGCATTTTTGAAATTGGAATGTAATCTATATCTCATAGTATTCTGTTTTATATTCAACAGGTTGCATTTGTAGGATTTGTCGCATGCACGATGTTTTTACGAACAAGAATACATCCCACGGATGTAATAAATGGAAACCTTTATCTTTCTTGTTTGTTTTACGGGCTGGTGCATATGATGTTCAATGGATTTTCTGAGCTACCAATTATGATATTCCGCCTTCCAGTTTTTTACAAACAAAGAGATAATTGTTTTTATCCTGCATGGGCATGGTCTGTTTCTAGTTGGATTCTACGTGTACCTTACTCAGTAATTGAAGCTGTTGTATGGGCTTGCATTGTATACTACACTGTTGGATTTGCTCCTGGTGCTGGGAGGTACCTCCTGTTTACCGGTGTTTCCCTTCAAATGCTTATTTACATTTTTGTCATACTCATCTACTCGTACATGTTTTTCAGATTTTTCGGTTACATGTTTTTACTCTTCACAGTGCACCAAATGGCACTAGGTCTCTTCCGATCAATTGCTTCTATTTCACGAGATATAATCATTGCTAATACATTTGGCTCAGCTGGACTGCTAGTTATTTTCTTATTGGGTGGATTCATCATTCCAAAAGGTAAGTTTGTTGGTTTTATTTACTTTGTAAACGGAACTGGCCTTTAATAAAGTGAGCTCCTATTCTTTCAGATATGATCAAGCCATGGTGGATCTGGGCATTTTGGGTGTCACCTTTATCCTACGGGCAACGTGCAATTTCTGTTAATGAATTTACTGCCACAAGATGGATGGAGGTCTGTTCTTTATAATAGTAATTAGTAGCTGCATTATATTGCTTTCCCTAATACAAACAAGCATTACACGTCTTTACTACTTGTACTTTGGATGACTACTGAATCAGACTTGGGACTTGCAGAGACCTGCCGTTGGAAACACTACTGTTGGACTGAGTGTTCTCCATTCACATGGTCTACCAGATGATAATTATTGGTATTGGCTTGGAGCTTGTGCCTTAATTCTTTATGCTATTTTTTTCAATATTATAGTGACTTGGGCATTGACCTACCTCAACCGTAAGTTTCGACAATTTTTGTTTATTTGGGTTCTGTAATGTGGTTTATGTTTAGTAATGTTAATCTCTTATCATCTTGTGCATGCATGTGTTTGGGAATTTTCATATATCCATGATCTTCTACAGCTATCAGGAAATCACAGACAATTATTCCTCTGGATGTTGTAGAAGAGAATTCAGCTAAATCTGCTGGTTAGTCATTCTTGAACTATATATCACATCTAACTCCTGTATTTCACACTTTATCACTTACAACTCGTCTCTATGTCAAAGTACAAGATCTTTCACTGAAAAGATTCCTCTACTAAGTTTTATTTGGATACATAGTATATTTGTTTAGAACTTTGTCTCACATACACTATTACTGATTTGGCAGCAAGCAGCCAGGAATCTGCAAAAGATCCAGTCATTATTGAGGCTGGTGCTAAAAAGAAAGGAATGATTCTCCCATTTCAACCATTAACAATGACTTTCCATAATGTTAATTACTTTGTTGATATGCCCAAGGTGTGGTGTAACCTTTTTGGATTCCTCAAATATTATAGGCTTTAAACTTTTTTGACCTTGTAATATTTTGTCTTTTGAAGGTGAACCTCAACAAAAAGAAAAGTTTGAGACATTAAATTCTGGAGTCAATGAATTCTAGATGGGGTCCCTGTGAGAAGGGCAGAAAATTTCCATTAGAAGTTTAGAAGTCCATAGAAAATTTGTGAATTAGATTACGTGTATTGGTTGCTGGTGTGTATTGGTTGTTGCGATTGATGAACTGAGTACCCTAAAGCTGATAATTGGAAGAATGAAGAAATGGTTTCTCTATAACAAACCGACCTGGCTCATATCAATAGATTATGAACTGAAAAATATCAATAGTGCCCTTAATGATCAAAGTTCTCATTCCTGCTTGGAATGCATTGGGCAAGTGCCTAATTCTGGCCAAAACACTATTTTCGATGGCCAAACGGTTTTGGATCTAAAAATCCAATGACTGTAAGGATTAATGTCTCAAACTTCTTTTGTTGAAGTTTTATTTCTCAAGCACACAAAACCACAGGGACAAAAATGCTTTAAAGCCAATATTCTATACTTCCAACTAATTGAAACAAAATATATAACTTATCTTTTCAGGAAATGAGGTTGAATGGTATACCAGAAAGAAAGTTGCAACTCTTGTCAAAAGTAAGTGGAGTATTTTCACCTGGTGTTCTTACTGCGTTAGTTGGTTCAAGCGGTGCAGGGAAGACTACTTTGATGGATGTGCTTGCTGGTAGAAAAACTGGAGGATACATAGAAGGAGACATTAGGATATCTGGTCACCCTAAAGAACAACGTACTTTTGCAAGAGTTTCAGGATATGTTGAACAAAGTGATATACATTCTCCACAGGTGACAGTTTTTGAGTCAGTCTGGTTTTCTTCTAGCCTCCGCCTTCCTAAAGAAGTGACCAGAGAACAAAGACGTGTTAGTTGCCTATAATATACCTTCTGATAATTTTATCTTTTTGATAATTGTTCTACTGTATTATTAAACACTTGACTACATTGTTCTGTAGGATTTTGTTGAAGAGGTGATGAAATTAGTCGAGCTTGATAATCTAAGGAATGCTTTGGTAGGGCTACAAGGCAGTACTGGCTTATCCACAGAGCAAAGAAAGCGTTTAACTATTGCTGTGGAGCTTGTTGCAAATCCTTCTATTATTTTTTTGGATGAGCCTACATCTGGACTTGATGCACGAGCTGCAGCCATAGTAATGCGAACTGTTCGTAATACAGTTGATACTGGAAGAACAGTGGTTTGCACCATACATCAACCAAGTATTGAAATATTTGAAGCATTTGATGAGGTTAGTTAACTTAAATTTCTTTATATGAAGGATAATAATTTGTATCATATTTTTCATTTAAAAAGAAGAAATTGAGAATAGGTTTTCTTGTGTATAAGACATTTATTGGACTTGTCTTCTTGTTTCTGATCTGAACACTCAGTTGCTTCTTATGAAACGAGGAGGGCAAGTAATTTACGGGGGGAAGCTTGGTGAGAAGTCACAGACCATGATAAACTATTTTCAGGTAAAACTTAGTATATGTTTTTTAGCATTAGGGATACTTTTTATATGGTGAAGTCTGCTGTTAGACGAAAATTATTGTTGACTAAAATATCATTGCCTTTCACGTGGAAGTTTGAAAAAGGCTTGCTGCTGTAAGACTGATTTTTGCTGGCATCTAGATATACTACAAATCTTTAATATTCAATAATAATTAATTTATCATTTATGAAAATAACATTTGGACAACAATTGTGTTGACTTGGGAGTTTTGTTCCCACTTCAGGGCATAAGTTATTCAAATTATGATTGCACCAACAGTGTTTCATTCATTCAACTAGGTAATAGCCCGTGCAATGCACGGGTTATAGTTTGAATAACAGATTGTATAATTTATCAAACATTCATGTCATAAGTGGATCATTGTTCTATGTAAAGTTGTAAACCCAACTTTTCTACATGAGGGCAATGTCAATTCCTAAAAATTACTCCCTTCCATGTTGCTTTTGCAACAACTATAATGCATCATAAACATTTACTAAAAAGACTCCTAGAAGAGGTTCAAAATTATCATACAATAAAACAATTGAAAAAATATTAATTATTACTCCTCAAATTTGACTTAACATACCTCAAGAGACTTCATTAATTCAGGTAAAGTCATGAACTGTGTCAAAATAAATTACATAAATGTTAAAACTAAGGTAGCAATACTTTAACACTGTCAAAAGAATACCTTTATATTTTGTGTAATCAAACTATGACGATGTATTCTGTTTCCCATTATTTCAGTTTTCAGATTTGAGGTTGATGTAGGTCTACTTTGAAATAGGCATATCCCGAGAATTAGCCAAACTTTCAAAAAACTCTAAACAACATAATCTTAAAAGTCCTTTCTACTAATAATGCAGATATATGCATTTTTTTCTTCTTTTTTTTTGGATAACATATACATATATATATATATATATATATATATATATATATATTGGATAACAAATGTAGATATATTCATTACAGGGTAATCATCATACCTCAACACAGTCATCCCCAAAATTCACGCCATCATAACAAATGTAGATATATTCAACATCATGATATTAGTGGTTCTTTCCATCACATTTATCTAACCATATTACCATTGATGTCTGACTCCACGTGCTAGATAGATTCAGATCCGCACAACTAAAATCTCCAGAAGTATTGTTCAGAATTAAAAATGACATGGGGGCTCCTGAAAGCTAATTGAAACTGACATTCACTAAGGCCTTAACTATTACTCTCTCCGTCCCAAATTAATTGCTCAGTTTTGATTTTTTTAAGTCAAATTGATTATTTTTAGAATTAATAATTAAGCATATATAAATATATTTCTAAAATTATAAAAATTGGGGCTAGTAATAAATTGTATATACTTTCTTTTGGTTATAATCTCTTCATCTATATTTTAGCAAAAATAGTAAAAAGAATAGTTTTAAAAATGGTCAATTTGACTTTAAAAAGTCAAAACTGATCAATTAATTTGGGACGGAGGGAGTATTAAGTACAGTACATATATAACCTTACCAGACTATTAGTAATAATGAGTTGAAGTAATTGGCATCAACATAACATTATTAACTAATCAGATCATAATATCATCCAATTGCCTCAAATGCCTGAAACTAAAACTCAACAATAATTGTATGAAACTAAAGTTGTCATTAAATTACACAGATTAAACTCTTTAATGTAACAAATGAGTAATAAACAGCTGATCCAAAATAAAAGCATAAATATAAACTTTTTCTATGCTTCAGGATTAATATTCAAGTCCAATCAAGGTTCCTTCCTCTTCTTAAAAAAACTAATTATCCTGTTCACATAATTAAAATCAAGAGAGAATGACCAAACTGTAAGAGGATAAAAAATTAGTGGTGTAATTGACCATGGGAGCAAAAGCTAGCAAGCCAGGAGAGAAGACTTAATGCATAAGAAATGAGATAGGAGAAAAGACAGAGAAAAAGGAGACAGATTAACATTCAATGGGAAGAATAGAAAAAAACCTTAGCTATCAAAACAGTTTATCAAAATTACTAAGGATAATATCAAAACAGTTTATTTAAATTACAAAGGATAATGTCAAAATTACTAAGGATAATATCAAAACATTTTATTTAAATTACTAAGGATAATATCAAAATTACCCATGAGAACAACTACTTTTCAATTCCACATTTCAGCCAGAAATCCAAGCATAGCAGCTAATACCCATGCGAGAAAAAGGCAAAGAAGCATCAAATAAACTTAAGATTTAGACACCAAACACATTAAACCATGTTCAACAGAAATAAGCAAAGAGAAACTTACATAAAACAGTAGCAATATACTCCCAAAATCAAATAGAAAGTTGAGTCTGCAAAACCCAGAAACAAATAACTCTTCAAACTAATAACCAACCCATACTTAAATAAAGAATCTCTTCCCCCCATTGGATATATTTAAATATGAACCTGATAAAGAAGATGGTCATTGAATGGAAAATTTAAAAGTTTCAATCTTTTGAAAAATACCTCCAAAAAAATTGGTTTGTTGACGTCCAAATGATCTTGAATTTAAGTTTAACCGGAAAAAAGAAGGTGAAGTCAAAAACCAGAATTTGGGCCATGAAAGCAGTGATAAAGACCTAGAGTACATAAATGAGAAACACAAAATATGAAATCATGACCCCAAATTAAAAGGTCGTATGTATTAAAGTTAATTTTCAAGGCCACTGGATTATTATGTGGGATTTCCTAACTTTCTACATTTGAGGTCCTGCCTTCACCTCTAGCAGAATAATATTAGTTAATCCAGGCTATAAACCAACCTCTGGTTCCATTAATTGTTTGGAATCAACATTTTCTGAGCCATAAACTAATCCAGAAAGCAAGCAAAAAAAAAGAGCTAAATGAAAACAAAGAAAATATAAATTATCATCAACCTCTGAATAACAGATTTGAGGAAAATATAAATTATCATCAACCTCACAGGTCAAAAGCATGGCTAGATTTATAGACTAAACTCACAAAGTTGAGTGTATAACCAACAAATTTCACATAGTAAGGGGTCTTGTATTCCCCATTGCGTTCTTGGACTATGTCACCACCTATCTCTTGGTCATCAACAACACTGCTGCTGCAGTACTCTAACGCTCCTTGAAAGCCAGGACAATGTAATAAACCGAAGTACCATCTCAGGAAAATTGACCGTGAAGAAGAAGAAGAAGCCATAGTTGCTATTCACTTATGAGAATAAATAATTAACTTGATTAATATCCGTATATATATGTATGCATATGCATGGAGGATTAGGTCAGGTGATCATTAACATTATTTCAAACTCTAATTCAGTTAGGAAGTTTTATCCATATAAAATTTTGCTCATTAGTTGTTGAAGAGATTAAATTCTACTTTGTTTGTTATTATTTATCCATAATTTAAAAAATGATAGGATATAATTAAGATAATTGGGACATAAGTAAAACTATTTAAGATGGGCATGTGTTGAATTTATAGAAGGACATGTCAATATATAGTGCCATGTACTGTGATTTAGTATATATAATAGATTTGGTAAAACACTGAAATCCAGTGATAATTCTAATGTTTTTGGAGAGGATGCCTGGGATTATATTGGTTGGGTTTTGTAACATCCCTTAGCAACGGTCTAAAGATCCTTGCATCTAGTGAATTTTAGGCCTCTAGTGGCAATTCCTTCAATGCTCTTCTTGGGGTTGAGGCTTAGGCTTGGGCTTGGGCTTGGGCTTGGGCTTGACCGATTATACGTTTAAGATATATGCATGACCTATACATTCAATTCAGTAGTTAATTAATCAAAATATTTAATACTAATTGGAAATCACCATAAATTGATTTTGCAAACTCAAGCTACAGTCTTTTTGTAGCACAGAGTCTTGCCTAGTTTAGCTAGTGACAGACATTTTATGACCTGCCTAGGGTTTCAATTGAAATTTTCTGACATCATTTATTTAAAAGGCGGAATTAAGGGGTCTTTATTTTACACCACGTAGGACTGGTAATTAGTATCACATTTTTATATTTTATCTGCATCATATTTCACAAAAGTGAATTGTCTAAAAAAGAAAGTAAGATTTTTTGGGTTTAATTACCTTGGACACCTTATATTAATTGACCAAGTCCATAGAACATTTCATATTATGTTAAGGTGGAACTATTGTAGATGTAATGATATTCAAGTTTAGTAACTCACACAATTTGGTTGGAAGAACTTGTTTTATTAAATACAATGTCCTCCTTGTGGGTCTTCTATACATAGTTTTTACAGTCTATTCAAGTTTACTATAAGTAGACCGATGTAAATGTACCTGTCAAAAGGAATACGCCATAATGATATATATATATATATATATATATATATATATATATATATCATATAAAGTTTACTAAAAGTAGACCGATGTAAATGTGCTTGTCAAAGGGAAAACTCGATAGCCAACTTTGGCTATGGATAACTGGTATATATATATGCGTGTGTGTGTGTGGAGAGAGAGCAATCCATAACACATAGTGGCTATAAAACTTTATATGGTCTCTAGATCTTACACCAATCATTTCAAGATCTGACGGTTACAATTTAAAACACAACTCCTACTTAACATAGTGTTGTTGTAGGAGACTTGCCTACCCTAATACTGTGTTGCAGTAGGAGACTTGCCTACTGCAACAACTTGCCTACTGCAAAGTGTTGTGGTAGGAGAGTTTTTAAATTAAGGCTGTCAAATATTGCAATGAATAGTGCAAGATGTGATAGCTATATAAGCTCTTATAGCCATCATTCGTTGTGGATCAGGACCCTATATACATACATACATACATACATATATATTATGCACTTTCTCTTTAATGGGATTCTAAGTTTCTTTGCCTTCTGAAGGGAATTCATGGGATCCCTCCAATTCCCGTTGGATACAATCCAGCAACTTGGATGCTTGAGATTAGTAAACCTGCTGCTGAAGAAAGAATTGGTCTAGACTTTTCAGAGGCCTACAGACAGTCTGGGAAGTTCAGGTGAATTTTTTTATTATAGTAGCTGTGTTTTTACGAAAATGAGATTTTTGTGATATTCTATTCTATTCTATTTATTTGTTGTATGTTCCCCATTAATCTGTTTCTATATTCTTTTCAATCCAGGGAGGTTGAAGCTTCCATTCAGCGGTTCAGTATTCCACAAGCAGGCTCAGAGCCATTGCAATTTGCTTCCACTTATTCTCGAAATATGATGTCCCAACTCAAACTTTGTCTCTGGAAACAAAACCTTGTATATTTCAGAAGTCCAGCCTACAATGCAGTGAGGCTGTTCTTTACTACAACGAGTGCTCTGATAATTGGCACCATATTTTGGGACATTGGTTCAAAAAGGTAATTTTTTTATTTTGTGGAGCTTTTTATAGGAAGTTTTGTACTCTCTCCATTCCAAATTATAAGGATCATTATTGACTTTTTAAAAGTCAATTTTAGTCATTTTCAAACTCAAAATTGACATGAATTCAGTTAGTTTAAATATCATAAACTATTTAAAAAAGTATTACTAGTTATAAGATTTATTGTATTCAAAACTTAAATGAATCATTTCGATTTTAAATTTGAAAATGTCTCAATTGACTTTTAGAGTCAATATTGATCTTATAATTTGGAACGGAGGGTGTATTATATATTTCAAAATGTTTTTTTAGTCTTTTTTCTCATTAGTAAGAGTAGACCTTATTTTGGGGATATCCAATACTTTATGCAAGGAATACCTGTAAGTTAACATTTTATTGTAAGTATAGATATTATCCATAAATTGTGAAATATTTTGAAGTAAGAGACCAAAATTTTAGTACTGAGGGGTTGTATGTTTTGTGGTACTAGGATAATAATTGAAAGGTAGTGATTGGAGAGGCTAGATTCGATACATAAACAAGTTTGTTCTCTACTCAATGAAAAGATTAAATAAGGGGTAATCTTTCTCATTGAGGAGATTATTTTCAGTGGGGAAGTGCTGCTGACATGTTGTATGATCAAACATATATTTAGCAAGTAAAAAAAAGATTATATAGGGGATTTGAAACTAATCAAACTATTCATATTTGGGGGATAGAATGTTGGATATCTAACATACAAATTCATAAAACAAGTGTTGCTAAAATTCAAATATTATGTTGGATATGTAGAAAGAAATATAACATAAAAATGAACACATTGGTGAGAAAGTATAAGTAGCATAAATAAGAAAGAGTGCTATAAAATTAGGAATGTCAGATTTGAGTTTCAATGTCATGATGACTTATGAATGTGAGCTGATTACTGTGCAGGTTTGGTAACCTTTTAAGTCAAGTGATGGAATATTTTGAGAGGGACTCAACTGAAATAAACATGAAGTTGGCAGGTGTTGGTCAGTTGAAATATTTTAGGGTTTTGATAACTTGTTCAGCAAATTAGTTGTGTTTGATTTAGGGAGACATTCAACCGTTAGTTTCTGATTTTTCTGAAAGTTTTTATAACAAATATTATTTTCACACTTTCAATAATGCATGCCCCACTAGAGTAGAGAAGCTATTTTTCTTTAAAAAAAATTTGGACGTCGTTGAGGTAACGGCATTTGCATCCTTTGGTCTTGTTTTTATGTGAGGAGCTGACGGAGGTCTTTCTGGATTCTTTCTTAACACCCTCCCTTTTTGACGCTTTCATTACACATCTTCTTGTGGAAAATGATCCCTACTCTACAAAATATAAGATCAAAATGATTTTTAATTTTATTCCAATTTTTTTTTATCAAAATGACTTTTGGAAGTATAAATATGTGTGTGCGCCTCATTTCTCCATAGGATAAGCCATCTCCTTGTACATATTTCGTAAGTCGCTCTTCTATTTTTAAAGAGTATGTTTTTTTGAACTCAAAGCATAAATTGGCTGAATCACTTATTTACTCTTGAAAGTTGGGTTGCCACTTTGATTGAGGTGTTTTGTACTTTGATATTGTCACTGGCAATATAAAGATTGCATATGTTCATCCTGAATTGTCTTGTTCAGAGTAGGACTTAACTATAAGGATAAAAAATTAGCTACAGAGATTTTCTATCTTATGGTTTTTAGAATCTCGTAAAATCGATTATAATATTGGTGAGGCATGTGTTTCCATAGAGCAATTACTTGCAGTCTTTTGCAGTCTGAAGCTGTGTTAAGATAGGTATCAAATGAATTATGTTTTTTGAAAATTTTTGCAGGGGAAATACTCAAGATTTACTAGTTGTAATGGGTGCTATGTATGCCTCAGTCATGTTTCTCGGAGTGAATAATTCTTCTTCAGTACAACCAATAGTATCGATTGAGAGATCAGTTTTCTACAGAGAGAGAGCAGCTGGAATGTACTCTGCATTACCTTATGCGGCAGCTCAGGTCTGTGACATGATTTGAGGAAGTTGTAAATTTAATTTGATTAACATAAAGTGTATGACCTATTGTAGAAGCGATTACCTATTTCTTGAAAATTGACATCCCAAACTTTAATAGCAAGCAAAAAATTCCATTTTGTAACTTTTGTTTAATGTTCATAGCTTTGTTGAGAATGCCGTTTGCTGTCATACCATTGGCTACTTCAGGTCTTGTTTATACTTAGTGGTGGAAAAAGAACAGAGTAGCCAGAGCTTATTATATTGTGGCCTACGAACCCAAGTAATATAGGCTTCATAATGCCATTTCCAGGATTACTTTCTCAAGCAGCAAATGCTGACCTAATAAAAGGAAATTTGTGGTTCTTGTTAAATATTGAATATGTTGAACACCTAAGTTGATGTCTTTTTCTATAACAGGGCCTGGTGGAAATCCCATACGTTGCTGTGCAGACAATAATATATGGTGTCATCACCTACTTCATGATCAACTTTGAGAAGACAGCCGGTATGATTCTAAGTTCTCTCTGAAATCTTAATGGTGTTTGGTCTCCTCATATTTGATCCTCAGTTATCATCAGTATCATCATTGATCCTAGTAAAATTTGAAGAATGACATGCCATCTTTTATGTATGGGATATTAATACATGTTGAGGAGAATTTTTAAAGAAACTAGTTTTGTGCTCATTAAATTTGATCTACGTAGAAAACAAGCACAAAGTATGCTTGCAGCTAACTTATATTTCCTTAACTGCGATACAGGAAAATTATATCCTTCCTGGTGTGGTTAATCTAACATATATCATTATT